>CM061143.1:36200371-36492787 GCA_030710495.1 Labroides dimidiatus | reverse complement strand
TTTTTATTAATTTAAAGAGATTTAAGTACTTCACTTCAAGCCCCATGTGTTGACTTTTCATACTTAGGGAGGGTCGCCCTGACCTGAAACTTGTCACGCTGATTCTACATGTGCTCATGATGAACATACTGTAAAATCAGCCTCCTGAGTGAAAGCGCTGAATTTTAATGAATTAAAAGCATTTAATAAGAGAAACTTTAGCCCCGTGTAGGTGTGTGTTTCATACTTAGGAAGGTGGCGCCGCTTTGAAACTTCACACACTCATTGTACACCTGCTCAGGATGAACATAGTCCGATTTCAGCCTCCTAGGTCAAAGCGTTGAATTTTAAGGAATTTAAAGGGATTTTATTCTTCCCCTCTAACACTTTTATGTGACCTTTCACCCTTGCGAAGGTCGCACGGGTCCGAAACTTCTCACCCTGGTTCTGCATGTGCCCACGATGAACATACTGTGATTTCAGCCTCCTAGGTGTAAAGCGTTGAATTTTAAGGAATAAAAAGGGATTATCTTTCCTTTTTTTAAAGGTTTTTCAGCAATTTCGGGGTACTTTTAGGCAGATCTCTTTTTTGGCCCTCACGAGGCCCCTGATGATTGCATACACCCATAAATTCGGCACAGGGGCCAGTGCTGGACGCCCTCTACCAGCTCGTGAAAAAAGCAACTCCCTACATGTCTTACTTTTCTTAATTGGTTGGTCAGGTTTCAGAGCAAAGGAGGGTGTGAGACCTGAGGCCACCAACACCCTCTGACAGGCAGGCAAGGCTGGAGCCAGATATTTTTCCAAATGTGCTAGAAATCTGATTTTTTGATATGTTGTCGGGGGGTCCTGAAGACGAGTCCGACAGCGTTTGTTTGGTGTAGATCGGACCAATACTTTTGCTACAGCGGTCCTTAAAAAAATCACCTCTTTTTTTTCCACTTTTGGCCTTAATTGATACCAATTAAGTGTGGATCTCATACTTACGAAGGTGGCACCGGCCTGAAATTTATCACAACGCATTCTGCATGCGCCCCCTATGAACATACTGTAAAACCAGTGTCCTAGATGAAGGCGTTGATTTTTTATTAATTTAAAGAGATTTAAGTACTTCACTTCAAGCCCCATGTGTTGACTTTTCATACTTAGGAGGGTCGCCCTGACCTGAAACTTGTCACGCTGATTCTACATGTGCTCATGATGAACATACTGTAAAATCAGCCTCCTGAGTGAAAGCGCTGAATTTTAATGAATTAAAAGCATATAATAAGAGAAACTTTAGCCCCGTGTAGGTGTGTGTTTCATACTTAGGAAGGTGGCGCCGCTTTGAAACTTCACACACTCATTGTACACCTGCTCAGGATGAACATAGTCCGATTTCAGCCTCCTAGGTCAAAGCGTTGAATTTTAAGGAATTTAAAGGCATTAAATAAGTTTACCGTCAGCCCCCCACATAGATGTTTTATTATTATTGTTAATTTATTATCATTATTATTATTATTATTATTATTATTATTAATTTATATAATAATAATAATAATAATAATAATAATAATAATAATAATTAGAGAGAGAGAGAGAGAGAGAGAGAGGAGAGAGTGAGAGAGGAGAGATGAGAGAGAGAGAGAGCTTATTTGTCTCTTCTAGACAGTACAAACAGGTTTTGTTTTTTTTCCAACTGCAGCCCAGCTTTATTACATGTTTAAAAAAAAACTCCTCGATAGGCGCTTTCTGAAGTTACTAATTTTAGGTACTACATGGACAAAACTATTACGTACAATGGCGTATTAGGGCCTCTTCAGGAAATAATATATATAAAGCCTATTATTATTTTTTTTATTAATTAATTTTATTAAGTGAATCTAATACATCGTGGTTATTAATTAGGGGCCTTCATGGAAGGTTTGCACAAGATGGACTCTGTTCACGGACCAGAACGTTCCATGGTTGCTATGGACGATCTCCAGGTGCATCATTTTGAGACGGGCGACATTTTAACCCGGAAATAGCTGCTGATCAGTCTGAGACGCACGCATTTGTTTTCTCTTCCCGAGATTTTGGATATTTCTTCAAGAAACCAAACAATTACCATGGACTTCCAACGACTTCTTCAGGATTTACCTCCATAAAGACAAAGTTCTTCTAAATACAGGCTTTTCTGACGGTAATTTTGAGATTTTTGCATTTTTTAAGCCATTTAATTGTCGAGTTGTAGAGATGTTCTAATGATTTACAAACTAAGCTAGTTTTATCCATTGGCAAATGTAGCTAAATAAATAACATGTTTCTTAATTAATATCTTTGAACGGGTCATGCATTAATTAGCAAGCAGTGTCGGGTATATTTATTATTACTATTACCAATACTAGCAAACACTGTCATGCTAGCAGTCATTTGTGCTGTTTAAGAATTTCAGCTTTCGTTATTTCTTTAAAACCAGACAGACAGTTCGTAACTCAGGGCATATTGTCGATGATACATGGATATTTTTCTGATACTTGTTAGATTTTTACATGCTATCCGCTAGCATATCAGTGCAATTTCCTGTAGACGTCTGCCTCAAGCTAGCGCTGTTTTCCGTAGCGTTAGCACTGACGTTATGATTTGGTTTGTTACCCGGATGCTCAAATGTAAACATTGAATGGACGGAGATAGACGTACACAAGCAGATATTATTTTCAGATGTCTTATCCGCGAACAAATGTTGAAAAACACACAGAGCACACTAAAGCGTGCCGAGAAGGACTCAGACAGCAAGAGAAAGAGAGATACTGTGAGAAACTAGGGCTAACGGGCGAGAAAGACCCATACGACCTAGCATCAACTTGATGTAAACATGAATTACCGAATGAACACGAATCTGCGGTTTGCCAATTATGGAGAACGGCACATTTATACCCCAAATGATTTGCGAATTTCAGTGGCATGTTTTTCTTTCAACTGTTGCCTTTCTGGTCACATTAAAAGTGGTTTCACTGGAAATAAACATGACACTGATAACATTAGTGAGCACCCCAGAAGCAGTAGCTATTAATACATAGAAGGACTAAGACGGGAAGGCTGCTGAAACATGAAGTCTCAATGTCAGCATGAGTGCTTGTAATGTACTGAGTGACTTTTTTACAGCAAGGTAGGGACTGAGGTGTAAAAAAGTGCTGTTTATGTATTTGGTGTGGTGAATGAAAAACAACAACCTCTCATCTTTATGATAAAGACACTTTGGTCATAAGATGAGGAGATGTATAACATGTTGAATGTTTTGACTAAAGAATCTTCATCTCATCTCTCTCTGCTGAACCAACTGAACGACTTCTTCCCTCGCATTGAGGCAGACAACAGCACTCCGGCACAAAAGATCCCTCCAACTCCCGACGACCAGGTGCTGTTGCTATCTACCTACGGACAGCGTGAGGAGATGACTCGGGAAGACTAATGTAAGGAAAGCCCCGGGCCCTGATGACATCCCCGGTCGTGTCCTGAGAGACTGTGCTGAGGAGCTCACGGATGTCTTCACAGACATCTTCAACGCCTCGCTGAGCCAAGCTGTTGTCCCGACATGCCTCAAAGCCACCGCCATCGCCCCGGTCCCGAAGAAGCCGTCTCCCTCCCGCTACAACGACTACCGCCCGATCGCACTCGCTCCCGTCATTATGAAGCGCTTTGAGCGGCTAGTCGTGCACCACATGAAATCTGCGCTCCCCCTGACACTGGACCCCTACCAGTTTGCGTATCGGTCCAACCGCTCGACCGACGATGCCGTCTCCACTGCACTCCAATCAGCCCTCACTCACCCGGAGACCAAAGACCCACATGTCAGAATGCTGTTCATCGACTTCAGCTCAGCATTCAACACGATCGTCCCTCAGCAGCTCATCCTCAAACTCGTCCAGCTGGGACTCAACACCTCCCTGTGCGTTGTGCAACTGGCTGTTGGACTTTCTGACGGGGAGACCACGGGCAGTACGGGTCGGCAGCAACACCTCCAGCACCATCACGCTGAACACAGGGGCCCCCCCAAGGATGTGTGCTCGGCCCCCTCCTCTTCACTCTGCTAACCCACGACTGCAAACCTACATCCAGCTCCAACCTCTTCATCGAGTTCGCAGACGACACGACCGTGGTGGCTCTCATCGACAATAACGATGAGACAAACTACAGGAGCGAGGTGAGACGCCTGGCCGAGCGGCGTAAGGACAACAATCTCCTCCTAAATGTGGAGAAGACGAAGGAGATTGTAGTTGACGTCAGAAGAGAGCACACCCAGCGTTCCCCACTAACCATCGACGGCGCTGCAGTAGAGCGGGTGAGCAGCGCCAAGTTCCTGGGTGTACACATCTCCGAAGACCTGTCCTGGAACATCAACACCACATCTCTGGCCAAGAAAGCTCAACGGCGACTCTACTTCCTGCGGAAACCGAGAAGAGCAAGAGCGCCGACCCCCGTTATGTTCTCTTTTTATAGAGGCACCATCGAGAGCATCCTGACCAGCTGCATCACCGTGTGGTACGGCGCCTGCACCGTCTCCTGCCGCAAGACCCTGCAGCGCACTGTGAAAGCAGCTGAGAAGATCATCGGTGTCTCTCTTCCCTCCCTACTGGACATTTACAACACCCGCAAAGCCACAAGGATTGCGGGTGACCCCACCCACCCATCCCACAGTCTCTTTAACCTGCCGCCGTCGGGAAGGAGGAGACTGCAGAGTCTCCGGGCCAAAACCAGCAGGCTCAAAGACAGTTTTTTCCACCAGGCAGTCAGGACTCTTAATTCCCTCCCTGCTCTGCCCCCACTCCCCCCCCCCCCACTGGCCCCCACCATCGACTCTGGGCCACAGACTCTGCCCATGCACATCCTATCTCAGGACTGCACACTTCACTTTATGCACACTTCACTTTATACTCACTTTACACATGCTTATTTGCACTATTTGCATTATTTGCATTATTGCTCCAATACCTCATGTCTGTTCATTTCATTTTGTCCAGCTAAAATTTGCACTACTGCTTACCTCAGGTCTGTTTATGGTCTGGTTTGTTGGTTTGTTGGTTTGTTGGTTTGTTGGTTTGTTGGTTTGTTGGTTTGTTGGTTTGTTGGTGAGGTAGAAGAAGATGGACTAACTTTTGATGAACTGTGTTTCCAGTTTAAGCTTTATATTTTAGAGCACAGCACAGTATAGTGGTTGAGAAGGTAGCAGCAGTGGAGTCCAACAGAGCCTGATAAATCACTTCCTGCATTTATAGTCTTGATATGAACTTTGCCAGTCTGACTTTATTCTTTCCTGCTCTCGTCTCAGGTGTAAAAAGTCGATCCCAGATCACTTGGAGCATCACGTCTTGCAGCAAGGACTTTAAGGTCATCACAGGATGCGTCATCTCCTCCTTCTCTTCGGACTTTGTGGTGCAAGCTGTGCTGGGCAGCGGCTCCTTTGGAGAAGTTGCCCAGTGCAGAAAGATAGCCACTAATGAAACGGTGGCTTTCCTCAAAGAGGATGAACCTTTTTTTGTATATTTAGCTTTTTTTTTTTTGTCTTGTTTGTTTTTTAACCTTTGTTTGATTTTTAGGGTGATCCTTGACCCCTCTGCTTTTCCAAAGGGAGGGGTCAAGCAGGTAAGTATGACTTATGTTACTAATTTATTTCATAGTTTCTGTTTTGGTGGTAAGTTTAGGTGAGGAGAGGAGAGGAGAGGAGAGGAGAGGAGAGGAGAGGAGAGGAGAGGAGAGGAGAGGACAGGACAGGACAGGAGAGGACAGGAGAGGACAGGAGCGGAGGAAGAGAAGTAGAGGAGCAGAAGTGGAGGAAGAGAAGTAGAGGAGCAGAAGTGGAGGAGAGGAGGATTGGAAAAGGAGGGGACGTGGAGGAGAGGAGGGCCAGAGGAGGTTACAAATGTTACAAAAAAAAACAAAAAAACAACACCTTACAAGTGCCACAGGATGATCGCTGCCCCAATGCACTGATGCAGAAACTCATGGAAAAGGAGCCCCAAGTATTGAGTGCATGTAAATGAACGTATGTTTCAGATGTCCAACATTTGTGTAAAACATTCTTTTAATTGCTCTAATGTAATATTCATTATTGAAGAAACTGAAAGTGGGGTTTTCATTAACTGTAAGGTGTAATGATCACAATAAAAAGAAAGAAATGCTTGAAATCTTTCACCCTGTGTACTGAATCAATAGAATGAAGTCATAAACCTAACTGGAGCGTTTGTTTGATGGCATTTAGTAATGTTCCTGATAGCATGAGAAAACACCTTGATGTTTTTCTTTTGTCTAAAATACACCTCTTTAAGAAATCAGAGCCAGACTTAATGTGTGAACAGCAAAATGTTTGAAACAGAAGGTCTTACCTCAGATCAGGGTTTTGTTTCAATCAGTCAAATTACCTCCAACATACAGATGCAGGTTCAGGCCAGCAGAGGGAGCATGACAACATTGAAAAGGAGTCTACTTTGAACTGGTCCTGTAGAATCACCCAATCACTGGATAGAATCACGATGGTCCTGAAAAAGTCAGCGCTACAGACACCGCTCATCAACGAGGGTTCAAACTATCCAGCCTGAAACTGAAAAATATGTCGATTCTGTTTTAAAGTTCTGCTTTCTGAATGAATTTGAAGTTTGAAATTATTACTTTTTTTTTCTGCACAACAACATTCAGAGTGGTCCGTAGAGGATGGTTAAGTTGTGGTTTTCGCACCTAAACGTGTGATTTTGCGAGTCTGCAAGAGACTTACAAAAGCCTCCGACACCAGTCACGTGTGGTGAAAGTTGAATCTATCTACTCTGAGTAATCCAAGTGAGTTACGGAGCCACAGAACCAATGACTGCCGTAGACCGACATGTTCCAGGAACTTTGCTCAATAGTTTGAGAGTGCGGGGCTCTTAAAAGAGCCGTTCTGGGTGTGCTTCAGCACTGCACGCCGACCCGCCACGGGGCACTTCCCCCTGAGGAGAAGAAGGACGCGAAGGCCTCCCTCACCCTGGCGGCCTCCCTCGCAGACTTCTTGGCAGCATCTGGTCCCAGACCTGGGTTGGCTTGTCCCTTTGCAGGTATCTGCTGTGATGTCATCACACGCTCAATCAATCAATCAATCAATCAATCAATCAATCAATCAATCAATCAATCAATCAATCAATCAATCAATCAATCAATCAATCAATCAATCAATCAATCAATCAATCAATCAATCAATCAATCAATCAATCTTTAATTGTATAGCGCCAATTCATAACAAGTGTTATCTCAAGACACTTTACAATAGAGTACAAAGCTCTTCATTTTGAGGATACACATATATGCATAGATACATATATACATATAAAGATACACATATACATATATATACAAATATATACATCCAACACCCAACATGAATCCATGTAGCCAATCATGTATCCCTCCATCATGGCGGCAAGAAAAAACCTTCTGTTAAGCGGCAGGAAATCTGGAATGTGGACCCCGGTCTCATGATGAACAGCAAATCCACAACATGCTGTGTTGGGTGTGTGGGCGAAGGAAGGGAGGTAAGAGGAGACAAGTGGACTGAAGTAAGAACTAAAGTTAGTGACAGATCCATGAACCATAGACCTGTCGTCTGATTTGTTAGAGGTTAGCCTCTTGAGATGCTACATCTCGTTTTGGGGAGGGACCTCATGTCTGAATAGTAATAATCAATGGCATAATCAATGATGTTCTGACTGAAAATAAAAATTGATGGTATTGATGAACTCATGGATGCCCAGACCACGAGTGCATCCCTACCAGAGATGTGACATCCCATTTTCAGAGGGACCTCATGCCTATGTGCTGATTAAAAACAGATACTGTAGATGTATTGATCATGGATAAGGAGATCATGCTAATATCTACATTAGAAGCTATATGATAGAAGGAATGAATGTTCCTAATTAAATGGCCAAATAATGCGTCATGTCCACAGGTGCAGTTAATGAGTCTTCATGACTCCACAGCAGCAGGCAGTCTCCACCAAGGATCCACGGCCACCTACAAGACGAGAGCCAGAGACGAGCACAGGAGCAGACAAAAGGGGCAAAAGCAGATACGGAGAGAGATTAAGACAGAGAGACAGAGTCCAAACTGATCAAACTGCATGATCCTGTTCACACGCAGTGGTTATAGAACTCATATGTAGCGCTGCTAACAGTTTCTGAGTCATGTTACACTAATGTTACACTAATGTTACACTAATGTTACACTAATGTTACACTAATGTTACATAGTTCACCCAACAAAACAGAGCCTGACTTTTCTTTTCTTGCGTGTGACCCGTTTCTGAGTCCTGACGGCCGTGGCTCCGGTGGACGGCACGTGCAGTTTCTGAGTGCTAAGATCGCTGCCATTATCAATGACTATTAAAGACTCTCCTGGAAGCTGTCGGCTCAATAACGCGCTTCCATTCTATCTGCAGCTTTCCCAGGGTTTGAGCTCCCTCTGCTGGTCAGAGGCTGTAACTTCTACATGAAAAATTTGATGAGTTTTTTATTTTATGAGTGAAGAAAGCCAGATTCCAACGAATGATCGATTTCAAGCGTATCTTTTTAATTCATGATGTAACTGTTCCCGTGATGGTCTCGGTGGTTGAAATCAAGTTTAGCATGTAGCTCTGCTTTATGACTTTACTGTCACTGCTGGAGTCCCAGAGAGCAGATCGCTTGCCGAGCACCGCTCTGAAGCTGGTCCGTGCTCGTCCGTCCGGCTCATCTGCTCCAGAACGGTCCTCTCTCCGTGTCCGCTCGGACTCCTCGTGAATTTTCACCTCATTTGGTGGTTTGGCAGGAGTTAATTTAGGGCCCTGGTGAGCAGGTAGTTATGGGAAACGGAACCCCTTCAGGGTGTGACACGCTAACCGTAAACTGTAAAACCCACATTTTCTCAACCTGTCCTTGAGTTCGGAGCGTGCGTGAACAGTAAGCGCTAAGCTAGTGGAAGTGAACGGGGCCTTCACATGTTTACACTTAAACCACAGTTTGAAAAACCACAACGGAACCAGTCAACTGTGACATCATGACCTTCATCTGTGACATCGTGACCTTCATCATTCAGTCTCTACACTATAGGAGGCTGCAGCTCAGGGTATTTTGACCGTTTCAGACCTTTCAGCGAGCGAGCACAGTGCGAGCGAATACGAAAGCGAGAAATACGAGAAGTTCCAACAAACACTTTTTGAGCAGACGCAGAGCAGGAAGACTCTTACCTCACAAAAACATCATGTCAGAGGCAAAGAAGAACCAGTCTCCTCAAGAAGAACTGGAGGAACTGCGAGCTGCTTACCAAGAGCTTGGCGCCAGGTACCAGCACCTTCGGGATGAGCACCAAAAACAACAGGAGGCTCACGAGTACAGGGTCGCCAAAGACCAGGCTGTGATTTCATCCCTGACGGCAGAAGTCAACGCCCTCCGTCAGAGGATGGATGAACACCTGGCAGATGTCCACACAGATGGACAAGCTGTAGAGGCACAGGAGCAGACTGCCGTAACACCTTCAGCAGCTGAACACCGTGCCCTACAGGAGAAGCTGGAGGAGGCCACCCAGAGGTACCAGACTGACATCAAGACTGCCTTTTGGATGGTGGACCGACTCCAGCACGACCTGGTGGAAGAAAGGCGTCGGTTCGCTCAGGACAAAGCCGTCATCATGTCCTTGAAGGCCGAACGCGAGGAGGAGAACGAGAAACACCAGGAGGATGTGCGAAAAGCCGGACAGATGATTCAGAGCCTTCAGCGTGAGCTGAAAAAACACCAGCAGCTCATCACTGTCCAGGCATCCAAAGAGAGATCTGTTGTCGCGACCTTAAAGTCAGAACAACAACTCCGCCTGAAGATCGCACAGGACAACAACAAGTTCCAGGCAGACATCAAGAGAGCCGGACAGACGGTGGAGACTCTGAGGAGTGAGCTGCAGAAACAGCAGCAGCTCATCTCCGATCACGACTCTGTCATGAAGAGCGTGGAACATTACAGAGCGCTCGTTCTGGAGGAGAGAAAGAGGGCCGACTCACTTGAAGTGGAAGTGGAGCGGTTTAGATCGGCACACCAGAGGCTCCTGAAAAGACACCTGACAGGGAGAACCATCTGATCCCATGGTGCCGGTGCCAGTGCCCCGCCCCCCCACCCCCCCCAAAACCATTCATTCATTCATTGTAAATACATGAATTGTACATAAATTGTAAATAGACTGTAAATAAATTGTACATGAATTGTAAATAAATTGTACATGAATTGTACATAAATTGTACATGAATTGTAAATGAATTGTACATGAATTGTACATAAATTGTACATGAATTGTACATAAATTGTACATGAATTGTAAATAAATTGTACATAAATGAAACACAAAGTAGTGCTTCATTTCAACAGAACACTCAATGCTTTTGTAGGGTTCAGCAAATAAAGAAATCGTGCACAGCAACAACATATAACACAAACTATTCAGCAGAGGTCGGGTTTATAGGCGTAGCCAATGAATGTGTTCAAACTGTACTGCACCCGGATCTGGACTTGGATTAGAACAGTTTGAAGTTGAGTAGTCAGGTGTGACGGGGCTTTGGTCCCTGAAGACCTGCTACAGCTTCGCCTTCAGAAAAGACACAACAGTCTGTGGCAACTCACGCTTCCTAAAAATAACGCTCTATTTTCTTTAGCGATGCTGTGCTCACTGACGTCAGCCAGATCAGCTGCACCTGCGTGCTAAGCTTAAAGCTGGTTGCTTCATAAAACATTAGATCAGGGAAATTCTGATTGAATTTGACCTTTTAACTGAGCCGTCTTGGACTTTTTGAAATCAAATGTGCTAATCATATCTGTTAAAGTTGGACAAATCTGAGTTCAGACTGGAAATGATCTACAAACACGTCTCTGTGCGTTTGACGATGAATGTCGGACCGACCTCTGTTCTATTCCGATTTGGATGTTTTAATGTGAAGTGTTCAGTTAAGAAGAAGCAAGAAAGTCGTTGTACCTTGGATCTGAAGTACCTCCCGCGTCCTTCGGCCGTTCGTATCCAAACCGGTCGAGGATGCTGAGCGCCAGCATAGGAGCCAGAGACTGAGCGGGCTTCACGAACAGGGGGTTTGTCCCAAGCACCACGGAGGAGAGTGGGGAACTTCAGAGGAGGAGGAAAAAAAGAAAACAATAGGAACCACCCAAAAAATCACATATGTAAATAAAAGGGCTTTTTGAATCTGGTTAAAGGTAATGAGAACACGGTTTCATTAGAAATATTTGTGATTTGGTCATTTGGTGATTCATGTTTGGTTACAAAAGGGTGCTGCTCCCTTATTTTCTTTTTTCATGCACTAAATGTTCAAATGAAAACACAAAATAATAAATAATACTTTTATCATCACTCGTCGCTTTACCTGCGCTTGTTCTCCTGTACGTCTGTGTCAATGATGTCAGCCAAAGGTAAGACGAAAAGACCGAAGGCTGCTCGGACAATGACCCCGTGTAGGAGATCACGAAGGCGATAAACATTAAACTCCATCGAAGTGGCGCTTTTTTTTTTTTCCTTTTTGCAAATGAAAGCATGCTCTTACATGTTTACAGTCATGAAAAACGCCAGGACGTAGTAGTGCTGAGGTCACAGTAAGAGCATCGCCGCTGCCACCGCAGCCTCTGTGTAGAAGGTGAGGAGGATGATCCCGTTGTAGCCAAGAACGCGGAGCAGACTCTGACAGCTCAAGATTAACAGCTGATGATGGAGACAAAGCAGAATGAAGCAGTCATACAAAGTTTACTTCAAAACAAGTCGCTTAACATCTTCTCTCTGATGGTAAATGTGCAGAGCACGTGTTTTTGAGTAAACTGCTTCATTAACTGCCTGACAAAAACACACACACACACACACACACACACACACACACACACACACACACACACACACACTGCATGATGAGTAAAGTTGTAACTAACAGAAATCCTCTGTAAAATAGATTTGGACTGACTACCACCAGATTTGGTAACAAAGCATCAGTTGAGCTCACTTTAATTCATAAACAAAGTCTACGGCACCAGGAGAAATCACCTGTGGGCGGAGGAATCCAGCTCCACACGGGACGCTCTTGGCCCATACACACAGTCGGCTTAGCGTCACGGTCGCGTCATAGTGAGGGGCGGGGAATTTTAAGGGGGAAAACAATCCTTCCCCCTCGTCCTCAAGATTGTAAACACGCCGATTTCAAAATCAGATTTCCGTGCCGATTACTAAAGTGTCATACATTGATTCACTGGAGCCAGTTCAAAAGGCTAGATACTGAAAAAAAAATGACTCAAGTGGGTTTAGATTCTTGTCCGTATGTTATTAAAGAGTGGAGGAATGATCCTACTGAATGGCCTGATGTGTCATTCCTGACACCTTCTGCTACCCGGTTGAATCACCTGGTAAGAGGCAAAATCAGGTTCGCTGATGAATCAAACCTCACATCATTTCAACGTCTGACAAGGAAATGAAGACGTTTTAGTGAGTTTGTGCTCCACACAGTGGTTGTTATTGCTCAATAGCCCCCATGAGCTGCCTATATATAGCTTATTGATGAGCCGCTATATCACACAGGGATTTACACACACAGCAGCCTAAAGAACTATCGCTCCCTGGAGGCACAGAACTTTTTTTACAAGTGCTTTTGTTGGAGTTGTGCTTCATCAGAAAATACCTGCCTCTGATACCTACCTGTTCAGGTGTGATGCTTTTACAACTAGCCACTGAACGTTCATGTGAAGTACAAAACAATCGAACACTGATTGAATGATGAAGATGAAGATACTGTTATCGTACCTGTCATGAAGTGCAGACTACAGACGTACAGGTTTTGATTTTAGAGCTCAAAGGCGGTCAAACTCATCCTCCCGTCGGATCGCTTGTAGCCACTGCGTTCTTCCCCTCGGCTCTGTGCACCTTGGAGTTACCTTGAAGATATCCAAAGAGTGGATCATTGACTGTATTCCACACCATGTGCACCATGTGCACCATGTACGCCATGTGCACCATGTGCACCATGTGCACCATGTACGCCATGTGCACCATGTACGCCATGTGCACCATGTGCGCCATGTGCACCATGTGCACCATGTGCACCATGTGCACCATGTACACCATGTGCACCATGTACACCATGTGCACCATGTGCACCATGTACACCATGTGCACCATGTACACCACCTAAAGAGACTAGTGGCTCATGAGTTTAACATTTAAAATAGGTTTCATTGCATCAACTAAATGAAAGAATGTAAAGCTCTGATTTTGCTGCTCTTTTGAGAGCTACACAAAGACGAGACAAATGTCATCAGACTTCTGGCACAACATGCTGAGTGAAGACAAGACCACAACTGCAAACAAGAAACTATTACTAATACCACACATTTGGAAGAGAAATATATTTTTGACTTAACTAAACTTATAGTTTTCGTTTCTCACCAATTTTTTTTTTTTTTTTTTCGATCCATGTGAAAATAAATAGAAAGTATCAAGAATTTTTTAAAGATCATTTTTAAAACTAAATTATTCAGAAAGCAGGTACTTCAAGTATTCAATTCAAGTAACATTTTGACAGTGCAACTTTCACTTGTATCTTAGTAATATGATGCAGCTTTGTCTATAATTACTGACTCAAATTCACCTGCAGCAGGTTTCTCTGCTGTGACCAACACAATCCAGGCAACCGAAAACCTCTGGGTCGAGACAAAGCGGACGCTTGCAACATACAACGTTCCCTGGCGCTCCAGTTTAACATTGCTTTATATAAAACCTGGCTCTCAAACAAAGCTGAGCGATATGATTTCTATATCTGAGCAAAGAGACATTGGGAATGTCTAAGGATGTCCGGGTAGCATCCTCCTGGACTTGTCAAATTAAGCTAAACTCGATTTTCATGTCTACCGGGTTGGGCGGGTTTCAGAATGAGAAAACAAATCTCTGATTGGCTAAGGATAAGAAAACAAATCTCTGATTGGCTAAGAGATTGCAGTTTCTGCTTTGTGATTGGATAATAAAAATGTTTGTCAACAAAAGTAGGAAGAGTCACCAATTACTGTGTTAACTTTTGGAGAATATTTCCAATGGGATATTAAACAGTGTTTAAGAGTTCAGTGCAAAACAAATCAAGCTTATCTATCTATCTATCTATCTATCTATCTATCTATCTATCTATCTATCTATCTATCTATCTATCTATCTATCTATCTATCTATCTATCTATCTATCTATCTATCTATCTATTTGGGGAGTGGGGGTTGCTCGTTTTTACTGCCACCTACCGGATGTTAGAGAATATTTAAGTATTGCCATGTTGAACCTAATCTCGACCTAAACAAGTAAATAAATAAATAAATAAATAAAATTAATTTTAATTTTAATAAAAATTTTATTTTAATAAAAATTTATTAATTTACAGAGATTGAAATACTTCACTTCAACCCCCATGTGTTGACTTTTCATACTTAGGAAGGTGGTGCCTGTCTGAAACTTGTCACGCTGAATCTACATGTGCCCACCATTAAAATACTGTAAAATCAGCCTCCTGGGTCAGAGCATCTAATTTTAATGAATTAAAAGCATTAGTTAGTTGACCTGTAGCCCCACGTAGGCGTGTGTTTCATATTTAGGAAGGTTGCTCCGACTTGAAACTTGTCACACTGATTCTACATGTGCTCATGATGAACATACTGTAAAATCAGCCTCCTGAGTGAAAGCGCTGAATTTTAATGAATTAAAAGCATTTAATAAGATAAACTTTAGCCCCATGTAGGTGTGTGTTTCATACTTAGGAAGGTGGCACCGCTTTGAAACTTCACACACTCATTGTACACCTGCTCAGGATGAAGGTAGTCCGATTTCAGCCTCCTAGGTCAAAGCGTTGAATTTTAAGGAATAAAAAGGGATTTCTTTGCCTTTTTTTAAAGGTTTTTCAGCAATTTCGGGTACTTTTAGGCAGATCTCTTTTGTGGCCTCACGAGGCCCCTGATGATTGCATACACCCCAAATTCGGCACAGGGCCAGTGCTGGAGGCCCTCTACCAGCCCGTGAAAAAAGCAACTCCCTACATGTTTTACTTTTCTTAATTGGTTGGTCAGGTTTCAGAGCAAAGGAGGGTGTGAGACCTGAGGCCACCAACACCCTCTGACAGGCAGGCAAGGTTGGAGTGAGATATTTTCCAAACGTGCTAGAAATCTGATTTTTTGATATGTTGTCGGGGGTCTGAAGACAAGTCCGACAGCGTTTGTTTGGTGTAGATCGGACCTATACTTTTGCTACAGCGGTCCTTAAAAAAATCACCTCTTTTTTTTTCACTTTTGGCCTTAATTGATACCAATTAAGTGTGGATCTCATACTTACGAAGGTGGCACCGGCCTGAAATTTGTCACACGCATTCTGCATGCGCCCCCTATGAACATACTGTAAAACCAGCGTCCTAGATGAAGGCGTTGATTTTTTATTAATTTAAAGAGATTTAAGTACTTCACTTCAAGCCCCATGTGTTGACTTTTCATACTTAGGAGGGTCGCCCTGACCTGAAACTTGTCACGCTGATTGTACATGTGCTCATGATGAACATACTGTAAAATCAGCCTCCTGAGTGAAAGCGCTGAATTTTAATGAATTAAAAGCATTTAATAAGAGAAACTTTAGCCCCGTGTAGGTGTGTGTTTCATACTTAGGAAGGTGGCGCCGCTTTGAAACTTCACACACTCATTGTACACCTGCTCAGGATGAACATAGTCCGATTTCAGCCTCCTAGGTCAAAGCGTTGAATTTTAAGGAATTTAAAGGGATTTTATTCTTCCCCTCTAACACTTTTATGTGACCTTTCACCCTTGCGAAGGTCGCACGGGTCCGAAACTTCTCACCCTGGTTCTGCATGTGCCCACGATGAACATACTGTGATTTCAGCCTCCTAGGTGAAAGCGTTGAATTTTAAGGAATAAAAAGGGATTTCTTTCCTTTTTTTAAAGGTTTTTCAGCAATTTCGGGTACTTTTAGGCAGATCTCTTTTTTGGCCTCACGAGGCCCCTGATGATTGCATACACCCCAAATTCGGCACAGGGCCAGTGCTGGACGCCCTCTACCAGCTCGTGAAAAAAGCAACTCCCTACATGTCTTACTTTTCTTAATTGGTTTGTCAGGTTTCAGAGCAAAGGAGGGTGTGAGACCTGAGGCCACCAACACCCTCTGACAGGCAGGCAAGGTTGGAGTGAGATATTTTCCAAATGTGCTAGAAATCTGATTTTTTGATATGTTGTCGGGGGTCTGAAGACGAGTCCGACAGCGTTTGTTTGGTGTAGATCGGACCTATACTTTTGCTACAGCGGTCCTTAAAAAAATCACCTCTTTTTTTTCCACTTTTGGCCTTAATTGATACCAATTAAGTGTGGATCTCATACTTACGAAGGTGGCACCGGCCTGAAATTTATCACACGCATTCTGCATGCGCCCCCTATGAACATACTGTAAAACCAGTGTCCTAGATGAAGGCGTTGATTTTTTATTAATTTAAAGAGATTTAAGTACTTCACTTCAAGCCCCATGTGTTGACTTTTCATACTTAGGAGGGTCGCCCTGACCTGAAACTTGTCACGCTGATTCTACATGTGCTCATGATGAACATACTGTAAAATCAGCCTCCTGAGTGAAAGCGCTGAATTTTAATGAATTAAAAGCATTTAATAAGAGAAACTTTAGCCCCGTGTAGGTGTGTGTTTCATACTTAGGAAGGTGGCGCCGCTTTGAAACTTCACACACTCATTGTACACCTGCTCAGGATGAACATAGTCCGATTTCAGCCTCCTAGGTCAAAGCGTTGAATTTTAAGGAATTTAAAGGGATTTTATTCTTCCCCTCTAACACTTTTATGTGACCTTTCACCCTTGCGAAGGTCGCACGGGTCCGAAACTTCTCACCCTGGTTCTGCATGTGCCCACGATGAACATACTGTGATTTCAGCCTCCTAGGTGAAAGCGTTGAATTTTAAGGAATAAAAAGGGATTTCTTTCCTTTTTTTAAAGGTTTTTCAGCAATTTCGGGTACTTTTAGGCAGATCTCTTTTTTGGCCTCACGAGGCCCCTGATGATTGCATACACCCAAAATTCGGCACAGGGCCAGTGCTGGACGCCCTCTACCAGCTCGTGAAAAAAGCAACTCCCTACATGTCTTACTTTTCTTAATTGGTTGGTCAGGTTTCAGAGCAAAGGAGGGTGTGAGACCTGAGGCCACCAACACCCTCTGACAGGCAGGCAAGGCTGGAGCCAGATATTTTCCAAATGTGCTAGAAATCTGATTTTTTGATATGTTGTCGGGGGTCTGAAGACGAGTCCGACAGCGTTTGTTTGGTGTAGATCGGACCAATACTTTTGCTACAGCGGTCCTTAAAAAAATCACCTCTTTTTTTTCCACTTTTGGCCTTAATTGATACCAATTAAGTGTGGATCTCATACTTACGAAGGTGGCACCGGCCTGAAATTTATCACACGCATTCTGCATGCGCCCCCTATGAACATACTGTAAAACCAGTGTCCTAGATGAAGGCGTTGATTTTTTATTAATTTAAAGAGATTTAAGTACTTCACTTCAAGCCCCATGTGTTGACTTTTCATACTTAGGAGGGTCGCCCTGACCTGAAACTTGTCACGCTGATTCTACATGTGCTCATGATGAACATACTGTAAAATCAGCCTCCTGAGTGAAAGCGCTGAATTTTAATGAATTAAAAGCATTTAATAAGAGAAACTTTAGCCCCGTGTAGGTGTGTGTTTCATACTTAGGAAGGTGGCGCCGCTTTGAAACTTCACACACTCATTGTACACCTGCTCAGGATGAACATAGTCCGATTTCAGCCTCCTAGGTCAAAGCGTTGAATTTTAAGGAATTTAAAGGCATTAAATAAGTTTACCGTCAGCCCCCCACATAGATGTTTTATTATTATTGTTAATTTATTATCATTATTATTATTATTATTATTATTATTATTAATTTATAATAATAATAATAATAATAATAATAATAATAATAATAATAATAATTAGAGAGAGAGAGAGAGAGAGAGAGAGAGAGAGAGAGAGAGCTTATTTGTCTCTTCTAGACAGTACAAACAGGTTTTGTTTTTTTCCAACTGCAGCCCAGCTTTATTACATGTTTAAAAAAAACTCCTCGATAGGCGCTTTCTGAAGTTACTAATTTTAGGTACTACATGGACAAAACTATTACGTACAATGGCGTATTAGGGCCTCTTCAGGAAATAATATATATAAAGCCTATTATTATTTTTTTTATTAATTAATTTTATTAAGTGAATCTAATACATCGTGGTTATTAATTAGGGGCCTTCATGGAAGGTTGCACAAGATGGACTCTGTTCACGGACCAGAACGTTCCATGGTTGCTATGGACGATCTCCAGGTGCATCATTTTGAGACGGGCGACATTTTAACCCGGAAATAGCTGCTGATCAGTCTGAGACGCACGCATTTGTTTTCTCTTCCCGAGATTTTGGATATTTCTTCAAGAAACCAAACAATTACCATGGACTTCCAACGACTTCTTCAGGATTTACCTCCATAAAGACAAAGTTCTTCTAAATACAGGCTTTTCTGACGGTAATTTTGAGATTTTTGCATTTTTTAAGCCATTTAATTGTCGAGTTGTAGAGATGTTCTAATGATTTACAAACTAAGCTAGTTTTATCCATTGGCAAATGTAGCTAAATAAATAACATGTTTCTTAATTAATATCTTTGAACGGGTCATGCATTAATTAGCAAGCAGTGTCGGGTATATTTATTATTACTATTACCAATACTAGCAAACACTGTCATGCTAGCAGTCATTTGTGCTGTTTAAGAATTTCAGCTTTCGTTATTTCTTTAAAACCAGACAGACAGTTCGTAACTCAGGGCATATTGTCGATGATACATGGATATTTTTCTGATACTTGTTAGATTTTTACATGCTATCCGCTAGCATATCAGTGCAATTTCCTGTAGACGTCTGCCTCAAGCTAGCGCTGTTTTCCGTAGCGTTAGCACTGACGTTATGATTTGGTTTGTTACCCGGATGCTCAAATGTAAACATTGAATGGACGGAGATAGACGTACACAAGCAGATATTATTTTCAGATGTCTTATCCGCGAACAAATGTTGAAAAACACACAGAGCACACTAAAGCGTGCCGAGAAGGACTCAGACAGCAAGAGAAAGAGAGATACTGTGAGAAACTAGGGCTAACGGGCGAGAAAGACCCATACGACCTAGCATCAACTTGATGTAAACATGAATTACCGAATGAACACGAATCTGCGGTTTGCCAATTATGGAGAACGGCACATTTATACCCCAAATGATTTGCGAATTTCAGTGGCATGTTTTTCTTTCAACTGTTGCCTTTCTGGTCACATTAAAAGTGGTTTCACTGGAAATAAACATGACACTGATAACATTAGTGAGCACCCCAGAAGCAGTAGCTATTAATACATAGAAGGACTAAGACGGGAAGGCTGCTGAAACATGAAGTCTCAATGTCAGCATGAGTGCTTGTAATGTACTGAGTGACTTTTTTACAGCAAGGTAGGGACTGAGGTGTAAAAAAGTGCTGTTTATGTATTTGGTGTGGTGAATGAAAAACAACAACCTCTCATCTTTATGATAAAGACACTTTGGTCATAAGATGAGGAGATGTATAACATGTTGAATGTTTTGACTAAAGAATCTTCATCTCATCTCTCTCTGCTGAACCAACTGAACGACTTCTTCCCTCGCATTGAGGCAGACAACAGCACTCCGGCACAAAAGATCCCTCCAACTCCCGACGACCAGGTGCTGTTGCTATCTACCTACGGACAGCGTGAGGAGATGACTCGGGAAGACTAATGTAAGGAAAGCCCCGGGCCCTGATGACATCCCCGGTCGTGTCCTGAGAGACTGTGCTGAGGAGCTCACGGATGTCTTCACAGACATCTTCAACGCCTCGCTGAGCCAAGCTGTTGTCCCGACATGCCTCAAAGCCACCGCCATCGCCCCGGTCCCGAAGAAGCCGTCTCCCTCCCGCTACAACGACTACCGCCCGATCGCACTCGCTCCCGTCATTATGAAGCGCTTTGAGCGGCTAGTCGTGCACCACATGAAATCTGCGCTCCCCCTGACACTGGACCCCTACCAGTTTGCGTATCGGTCCAACCGCTCGACCGACGATGCCGTCTCCACTGCACTCCAATCAGCCCTCACTCACCCGGAGACCAAAGACCCACATGTCAGAATGCTGTTCATCGACTTCAGCTCAGCATTCAACACGATCGTCCCTCAGCAGCTCATCCTCAAACTCGTCCAGCTGGGACTCAACACCTCCCTGTGCGTTGTGCAACTGGCTGTTGGACTTTCTGACGGGGAGACCACGGGCAGTACGGGTCGGCAGCAACACCTCCAGCACCATCACGCTGAACACAGGGGCCCCCCCAAGGATGTGTGCTCGGCCCCCTCCTCTTCACTCTGCTAACCCACGACTGCAAACCTACATCCAGCTCCAACCTCTTCATCGAGTTCGCAGACGACACGACCGTGGTGGCTCTCATCGACAATAACGATGAGACAAACTACAGGAGCGAGGTGAGACGCCTGGCCGAGCGGCGTAAGGACAACAATCTCCTCCTAAATGTGGAGAAGACGAAGGAGATTGTAGTTGACGTCAGAAGAGAGCACACCCAGCGTTCCCCACTAACCATCGACGGCGCTGCAGTAGAGCGGGTGAGCAGCGCCAAGTTCCTGGGTGTACACATCTCCGAAGACCTGTCCTGGAACATCAACACCACATCTCTGGCCAAGAAAGCTCAACGGCGACTCTACTTCCTGCGGAAACCGAGAAGAGCAAGAGCGCCGACCCCCGTTATGTTCTCTTTTTATAGAGGCACCATCGAGAGCATCCTGACCAGCTGCATCACCGTGTGGTACGGCGCCTGCACCGTCTCCTGCCGCAAGACCCTGCAGCGCACTGTGAAAGCAGCTGAGAAGATCATCGGTGTCTCTCTTCCCTCCCTACTGGACATTTACAACACCCGCAAAGCCACAAGGATTGCGGGTGACCCCACCCACCCATCCCACAGTCTCTTTAACCTGCCGCCGTCGGGAAGGAGGAGACTGCAGAGTCTCCGGGCCAAAACCAGCAGGCTCAAAGACAGTTTTTTCCACCAGGCAGTCAGGACTCTTAATTCCCTCCCTGCTCTGCCCCCACTCCCCCCCCCCCCACTGGCCCCCACCATCGACTCTGGGCCACAGACTCTGCCCATGCACATC
Organism: Labroides dimidiatus; assembly: GCA_030710495.1. Lineage (NCBI taxonomy): Eukaryota > Metazoa > Chordata > Actinopteri > Labriformes > Labridae > Labroides > Labroides dimidiatus. The sequence goes on along the minus strand of CM061143.1, from coordinate 36,471,518 downwards.
CTATCTCAGGACTGCACACTTCACTTTATGCACACTTCACTTTATACTCACTTTACACATGCTTATTTGCACTATTTGCATTATTTGCATTATTGCTCCAATACCTCATGTCTGTTCATTTCATTTTGTCCAGCTAAAATTTGCACTACTGCTTACCTCAGGTCTGTTTATGGTCTGGTTTGTTGGTTTGTTGGTTTGTTGGTTTGTTGGTTTGTTGGTTTGTTGGTTTGTTGGTTTGTTGGTTTGTTGGTGAGGTAGAAGAAGATGGACTAACTTTTGATGAACTGTGTTTCCAGTTTAAGCTTTATATTTTAGAGCACAGCACAGTATAGTGGTTGAGAAGGTAGCAGCAGTGGAGTCCAACAGAGCCTGATAAATCACTTCCTGCATTTATAGTCTTGATATGAACTTTGCCAGTCTGACTTTATTCTTTCCTGCTCTCGTCTCAGGTGTAAAAAGTCGATCCCAGATCACTTGGAGCATCACGTCTTGCAGCAAGGACTTTAAGGTCATCACAGGATGCGTCATCTCCTCCTTCTCTTCGGACTTTGTGGTGCAAGCTGTGCTGGGCAGCGGCTCCTTTGGAGAAGTTGCCCAGTGCAGAAAGATAGCCACTAATGAAACGGTGGCTTTCCTCAAAGAGGATGAACCTTTTTTTGTATATTTAGCTTTTTTTTTTTGTCTTGTTTGTTTTTTAACCTTTGTTTGATTTTTAGGGTGATCCTTGACCCCTCTGCTTTTCCAAAGGGAGGGGTCAAGCAGGTAAGTATGACTTATGTTACTAATTTATTTCATAGTTTCTGTTTTGGTGGTAAGTTTAGGTGAGGAGAGGAGAGGAGAGGAGAGGAGAGGAGAGGAGAGGAGAGGAGAGGAGAGGAGAGGAGAGGACAGGACAGGACAGGAGAGGACAGGAGAGGACAGGAGCGGAGGAAGAGAAGTAGAGGAGCAGAAGTGGAGGAAGAGAAGTAGAGGAGCAGAAGTGGAGGAGAGGAGGATTGGAAAAGGAGGGGACGTGGAGGAGAGGAGGGCCAGAGGAGGTTACAAATGTTACAAAAAAAAACAAAAAAACAACACCTTACAAGTGCCACAGGATGATCGCTGCCCCAATGCACTGATGCAGAAACTCATGGAAAAGGAGCCCCAAGTATTGAGTGCATGTAAATGAACGTATGTTTCAGATGTCCAACATTTGTGTAAAACATTCTTTTAATTGCTCTAATGTAATATTCATTATTGAAGAAACTGAAAGTGGGGTTTTCATTAACTGTAAGGTGTAATGATCACAATAAAAAGAAAGAAATGCTTGAAATCTTTCACCCTGTGTACTGAATCAATAGAATGAAGTCATAAACCTAACTGGAGCGTTTGTTTGATGGCATTTAGTAATGTTCCTGATAGCATGAGAAAACACCTTGATGTTTTTCTTTTGTCTAAAATACACCTCTTTAAGAAATCAGAGCCAGACTTAATGTGTGAACAGCAAAATGTTTGAAACAGAAGGTCTTACCTCAGATCAGGGTTTTGTTTCAATCAGTCAAATTACCTCCAACATACAGATGCAGGTTCAGGCCAGCAGAGGGAGCATGACAACATTGAAAAGGAGTCTACTTTGAACTGGTCCTGTAGAATCACCCAATCACTGGATAGAATCACGATGGTCCTGAAAAAGTCAGCGCTACAGACACCGCTCATCAACGAGGGTTCAAACTATCCAGCCTGAAACTGAAAAATATGTCGATTCTGTTTTAAAGTTCTGCTTTCTGAATGAATTTGAAGTTTGAAATTATTACTTTTTTTTTCTGCACAACAACATTCAGAGTGGTCCGTAGAGGATGGTTAAGTTGTGGTTTTCGCACCTAAACGTGTGATTTTGCGAGTCTGCAAGAGACTTACAAAAGCCTCCGACACCAGTCACGTGTGGTGAAAGTTGAATCTATCTACTCTGAGTAATCCAAGTGAGTTACGGAGCCACAGAACCAATGACTGCCGTAGACCGACATGTTCCAGGAACTTTGCTCAATAGTTTGAGAGTGCGGGGCTCTTAAAAGAGCCGTTCTGGGTGTGCTTCAGCACTGCACGCCGACCCGCCACGGGGCACTTCCCCCTGAGGAGAAGAAGGACGCGAAGGCCTCCCTCACCCTGGCGGCCTCCCTCGCAGACTTCTTGGCAGCATCTGGTCCCAGACCTGGGTTGGCTTGTCCCTTTGCAGGTATCTGCTGTGATGTCATCACACGCTCAATCAATCAATCAATCAATCAATCAATCAATCAATCAATCAATCAATCAATCAATCAATCAATCAATCAATCAATCAATCAATCTTTAATTGTATAGCGCCAATTCATAACAAGTGTTATCTCAAGACACTTTACAATAGAGTACAAAGCTCTTCATTTTGAGGATACACATATATGCATAGATACATATATACATATAAAGATACACATATACATATATATACAAATATATACATCCAACACCCAACATGAATCCATGTAGCCAATCATGTATCCCTCCATCATGGCGGCAAGAAAAAACCTTCTGTTAAGCGGCAGGAAATCTGGAATGTGGACCCCGGTCTCATGATGAACAGCAAATCCACAACATGCTGTGTTGGGTGTGTGGGCGAAGGAAGGGAGGTAAGAGGAGACAAGTGGACTGAAGTAAGAACTAAAGTTAGTGACAGATCCATGAACCATAGACCTGTCGTCTGATTTGTTAGAGGTTAGCCTCTTGAGATGCTACATCTCGTTTTGGGGAGGGACCTCATGTCTGAATAGTAATAATCAATGGCATAATCAATGATGTTCTGACTGAAAATAAAAATTGATGGTATTGATGAACTCATGGATGCCCAGACCACGAGTGCATCCCTACCAGAGATGTGACATCCCATTTTCAGAGGGACCTCATGCCTATGTGCTGATTAAAAACAGATACTGTAGATGTATTGATCATGGATAAGGAGATCATGCTAATATCTACATTAGAAGCTATATGATAGAAGGAATGAATGTTCCTAATTAAATGGCCAAATAATGCGTCATGTCCACAGGTGCAGTTAATGAGTCTTCATGACTCCACAGCAGCAGGCAGTCTCCACCAAGGATCCACGGCCACCTACAAGACGAGAGCCAGAGACGAGCACAGGAGCAGACAAAAGGGGCAAAAGCAGATACGGAGAGAGATTAAGACAGAGAGACAGAGTCCAAACTGATCAAACTGCATGATCCTGTTCACACGCAGTGGTTATAGAACTCATATGTAGCGCTGCTAACAGTTTCTGAGTCATGTTACACTAATGTTACACTAATGTTACACTAATGTTACACTAATGTTACACTAATGTTACATAGTTCACCCAACAAAACAGAGCCTGACTTTTCTTTTCTTGCGTGTGACCCGTTTCTGAGTCCTGACGGCCGTGGCTCCGGTGGACGGCACGTGCAGTTTCTGAGTGCTAAGATCGCTGCCATTATCAATGACTATTAAAGACTCTCCTGGAAGCTGTCGGCTCAATAACGCGCTTCCATTCTATCTGCAGCTTTCCCAGGGTTTGAGCTCCCTCTGCTGGTCAGAGGCTGTAACTTCTACATGAAAAATTTGATGAGTTTTTTATTTTATGAGTGAAGAAAGCCAGATTCCAACGAATGATCGATTTCAAGCGTATCTTTTTAATTCATGATGTAACTGTTCCCGTGATGGTCTCGGTGGTTGAAATCAAGTTTAGCATGTAGCTCTGCTTTATGACTTTACTGTCACTGCTGGAGTCCCAGAGAGCAGATCGCTTGCCGAGCACCGCTCTGAAGCTGGTCCGTGCTCGTCCGTCCGGCTCATCTGCTCCAGAACGGTCCTCTCTCCGTGTCCGCTCGGACTCCTCGTGAATTTTCACCTCATTTGGTGGTTTGGCAGGAGTTAATTTAGGGCCCTGGTGAGCAGGTAGTTATGGGAAACGGAACCCCTTCAGGGTGTGACACGCTAACCGTAAACTGTAAAACCCACATTTTCTCAACCTGTCCTTGAGTTCGGAGCGTGCGTGAACAGTAAGCGCTAAGCTAGTGGAAGTGAACGGGGCCTTCACATGTTTACACTTAAACCACAGTTTGAAAAACCACAACGGAACCAGTCAACTGTGACATCATGACCTTCATCTGTGACATCGTGACCTTCATCATTCAGTCTCTACACTATAGGAGGCTGCAGCTCAGGGTATTTTGACCGTTTCAGACCTTTCAGCGAGCGAGCACAGTGCGAGCGAATACGAAAGCGAGAAATACGAGAAGTTCCAACAAACACTTTTTGAGCAGACGCAGAGCAGGAAGACTCTTACCTCACAAAAACATCATGTCAGAGGCAAAGAAGAACCAGTCTCCTCAAGAAGAACTGGAGGAACTGCGAGCTGCTTACCAAGAGCTTGGCGCCAGGTACCAGCACCTTCGGGATGAGCACCAAAAACAACAGGAGGCTCACGAGTACAGGGTCGCCAAAGACCAGGCTGTGATTTCATCCCTGACGGCAGAAGTCAACGCCCTCCGTCAGAGGATGGATGAACACCTGGCAGATGTCCACACAGATGGACAAGCTGTAGAGGCACAGGAGCAGACTGCCGTAACACCTTCAGCAGCTGAACACCGTGCCCTACAGGAGAAGCTGGAGGAGGCCACCCAGAGGTACCAGACTGACATCAAGACTGCCTTTTGGATGGTGGACCGACTCCAGCACGACCTGGTGGAAGAAAGGCGTCGGTTCGCTCAGGACAAAGCCGTCATCATGTCCTTGAAGGCCGAACGCGAGGAGGAGAACGAGAAACACCAGGAGGATGTGCGAAAAGCCGGACAGATGATTCAGAGCCTTCAGCGTGAGCTGAAAAAACACCAGCAGCTCATCACTGTCCAGGCATCCAAAGAGAGATCTGTTGTCGCGACCTTAAAGTCAGAACAACAACTCCGCCTGAAGATCGCACAGGACAACAACAAGTTCCAGGCAGACATCAAGAGAGCCGGACAGACGGTGGAGACTCTGAGGAGTGAGCTGCAGAAACAGCAGCAGCTCATCTCCGATCACGACTCTGTCATGAAGAGCGTGGAACATTACAGAGCGCTCGTTCTGGAGGAGAGAAAGAGGGCCGACTCACTTGAAGTGGAAGTGGAGCGGTTTAGATCGGCACACCAGAGGCTCCTGAAAAGACACCTGACAGGGAGAACCATCTGATCCCATGGTGCCGGTGCCAGTGCCCCGCCCCCCCACCCCCCCAAAACCATTCATTCATTCATTGTAAATACATGAATTGTACATAAATTGTAAATAGACTGTAAATAAATTGTACATGAATTGTAAATAAATTGTACATGAATTGTACATAAATTGTACATGAATTGTAAATGAATTGTACATGAATTGTACATAAATTGTACATGAATTGTACATAAATTGTACATGAATTGTAAATAAATTGTACATAAATGAAACACAAAGTAGTGCTTCATTTCAACAGAACACTCAATGCTTTTGTAGGGTTCAGCAAATAAAGAAATCGTGCACAGCAACAACATATAACACAAACTATTCAGCAGAGGTCGGGTTTATAGGCGTAGCCAATGAATGTGTTCAAACTGTACTGCACCCGGATCTGGACTTGGATTAGAACAGTTTGAAGTTGAGTAGTCAGGTGTGACGGGGCTTTGGTCCCTGAAGACCTGCTACAGCTTCGCCTTCAGAAAAGACACAACAGTCTGTGGCAACTCACGCTTCCTAAAAATAACGCTCTATTTTCTTTAGCGATGCTGTGCTCACTGACGTCAGCCAGATCAGCTGCACCTGCGTGCTAAGCTTAAAGCTGGTTGCTTCATAAAACATTAGATCAGGGAAATTCTGATTGAATTTGACCTTTTAACTGAGCCGTCTTGGACTTTTTGAAATCAAATGTGCTAATCATATCTGTTAAAGTTGGACAAATCTGAGTTCAGACTGGAAATGATCTACAAACACGTCTCTGTGCGTTTGACGATGAATGTCGGACCGACCTCTGTTCTATTCCGATTTGGATGTTTTAATGTGAAGTGTTCAGTTAAGAAGAAGCAAGAAAGTCGTTGTACCTTGGATCTGAAGTACCTCCCGCGTCCTTCGGCCGTTCGTATCCAAACCGGTCGAGGATGCTGAGCGCCAGCATAGGAGCCAGAGACTGAGCGGGCTTCACGAACAGGGGGTTTGTCCCGAACACCACGGAGGAGAGTGGGGAACTTCAGAGGAGGAGGAAAAAAAGAAAACAATAGGAACCACCCAAAAAATCACATATGTAAATAAAAGGGCTTTTTGAATCTGGTTAAAGGTAATGAGAACACGGTTTCATTAGAAATATTTGTGATTTGGTCATTTGGTGATTCATGTTTGGTTACAAAAGGGTGCTGCTCCCTTATTTTCTTTTTTCATGCACTAAATGTTCAAATGAAAACACAAAATAATAAATAATACTTTTATCATCACTCGTCGCTTTACCTGCGCTTGTTCTCCTGTACGTCTGTGTCAATGATGTCAGCCAAAGGTAAGACGAAAAGACCGAAGGCTGCTCGGACAATGACCCCGTGTAGGAGATCACGAAGGCGATAAACATTAAACTCCATCGAAGTGGCGCTTTTTTTTTTTTCCTTTTTGCAAATGAAAGCATGCTCTTACATGTTTACAGTCATGAAAAACGCCAGGACGTAGTAGTGCTGAGGTCACAGTAAGAGCATCGCCGCTGCCACCGCAGCCTCTGTGTAGAAGGTGAGGAGGATGATCCCGTTGTAGCCAAGAACGCGGAGCAGACTCTGACAGCTCAAGATTAACAGCTGATGATGGAGACAAAGCAGAATGAAGCAGTCATACAAAGTTTACTTCAAAACAAGTCGCTTAACATCTTCTCTCTGATGGTAAATGTGCAGAGCACGTGTTTTTGAGTAAACTGCTTCATTAACTGCCTGACAAAAACACACACACACACACACACACACACACACACACACACACACACACACACACACACTGCATGATGAGTAAAGTTGTAACTAACAGAAATCCTCTGTAAAATAGATTTGGACTGACTACCACCAGATTTGGTAACAAAGCATCAGTTGAGCTCACTTTAATTCATAAACAAAGTCTACGGCACCAGGAGAAATCACCTGTGGGCGGAGGAATCCAGCTCCACACGGGACGCTCTTGGCCCATACACACAGTCGGCTTAGCGTCACGGTCGCGTCATAGTGAGGGGCGGGGAATTTTAAGGGGGAAAACAATCCTTCCCCCTCGTCCTCAAGATTGTAAACACGCCGATTTCAAAATCAGATTTCCGTGCCGATTACTAAAGTGTCATACATTGATTCACTGGAGCCAGTTCAAAAGGCTAGATACTGAAAAAAAAATGACTCAAGTGGGTTTAGATTCTTGTCCGTATGTTATTAAAGAGTGGAGGAATGATCCTACTGAATGGCCTGATGTGTCATTCCTGACACCTTCTGCTACCCGGTTGAATCACCTGGTAAGAGGCAAAATCAGGTTCGCTGATGAATCAAACCTCACATCATTTCAACGTCTGACAAGGAAATGAAGACGTTTTAGTGAGTTTGTGCTCCACACAGTGGTTGTTATTGCTCAATAGCCCCCATGAGCTGCCTATATATAGCTTATTGATGAGCCGCTATATCACACAGGGATTTACACACACAGCAGCCTAAAGAACTATCGCTCCCTGGAGGCACAGAACTTTTTTTACAAGTGCTTTTGTTGGAGTTGTGCTTCATCAGAAAATACCTGCCTCTGATACCTACCTGTTCAGGTGTGATGCTTTTACAACTAGCCACTGAACGTTCATGTGAAGTACAAAACAATCGAACACTGATTGAATGATGAAGATGAAGATACTGTTATCGTACCTGTCATGAAGTGCAGACTACAGACGTACAGGTTTTGATTTTAGAGCTCAAAGGCGGTCAAACTCATCCTCCCGTCGGATCGCTTGTAGCCACTGCGTTCTTCCCCTCGGCTCTGTGCACCTTGGAGTTACCTTGAAGATATCCAAAGAGTGGATCATTGACTGTATTCCACACCATGTGCACCATGTGCACCATGTACGCCATGTGCACCATGTGCACCATGTGCACCATGTACGCCATGTGCACCATGTACGCCATGTGCACCATGTGCGCCATGTGCACCATGTGCACCATGTGCACCATGTGCACCATGTGCACCATGTGCACCATGTGCACCATGTACACCATGTGCACCATGTACACCATGTGCACCATGTACACCACCTAAAGAGACTAGTGGCTCATGAGTTTAACATTTAAAATAGGTTTCATTGCATCAACTAAATGAAAGAATGTAAAGCTCTGATTTTGCTGCTCTTTTGAGAGCTACACAAAGACGAGACAAATGTCATCAGACTTCTGGCACAACATGCTGAGTGAAGACAAGACCACAACTGCAAACAAGAAACTATTACTAATACCACACATTTGGAAGAGAAATATATTTTTGACTTAACTAAACTTATAGTTTTCGTTTCTCACCAATTTTTTTTTTTTTTTTTTCGATCCATGTGAAAATAAATAGAAAGTATCAAGAATTTTTTAAAGATCATTTTTAAAACTAAATTATTCAGAAAGCAGGTACTTCAAGTATTCAATTCAAGTAACATTTTGACAGTGCAACTTTCACTTGTATCTTAGTAATATGATGCAGCTTTGTCTATAATTACTGACTCAAATTCACCTGCAGCAGGTTTCTCTGCTGTGACCAACACAATCCAGGCAACCGAAAACCTCTGGGTCGAGACAAAGCGGACGCTTGCAACATACAACGTTCCCTGGCGCTCCAGTTTAACATTGCTTTATATAAAACCTGGCTCTCAAACAAAGCTGAGCGATATGATTTCTATATCTGAGCAAAGAGACATTGGGAATGTCTAAGGATGTCCGGGTAGCATCCTCCTGGACTTGTCAAATTAAGCTAAACTCGATTTTCATGTCTACCGGGTTGGGCGGGTTTCAGAATGAGAAAACAAATCTCTGATTGGCTAAGGATAAGAAAACAAATCTCTGATTGGCTAAGAGATTGCAGTTTCTGCTTTGTGATTGGATAATAAAAATGTTTGTCAACAAAAGTAGGAAGAGTCACCAATTACTGTGTTAACTTTTGGAGAATATTTCCAATGGGATATTAAACAGTGTTTAAGAGTTCAGTGCAAAACAAATCAAGCTTATCTATCTATCTATCTATCTATCTATCTATCTATCTATCTATCTATCTATCTATCTATCTATCTATCTATCTATCTATCTATCTATCTATCTATCTATCTATCTATCTATCTATCTATCTATCTATTTGGGGAGTGGGGGTTGCTCGTTTTTACTGCCACCTACCGGATGTTAGAGAATATTTAAGTATTGCCATGTTGAACCTAATCTCGACCTAAACAAGTAAATAAATAAATAAATAAATAAAATTAATTTTAATTTTAATAAAAATTTTATTTTAATAAAAATTTATTAATTTACAGAGATTGAAATACTTCACTTCAACCCCCATGTGTTGACTTTTCATACTTAGGAAGGTGGTGCCTGTCTGAAACTTGTCACGCTGAATCTACATGTGCCCACCATTAAAATACTGTAAAATCAGCCTCCTGGGTCAGAGCATCTAATTTTAATGAATTAAAAGCATTAGTTAGTTGACCTGTAGCCCCACGTAGGCGTGTGTTTCATATTTAGGAAGGTTGCTCCGACTTGAAACTTGTCACACTGATTCTACATGTGCTCATGATGAACATACTGTAAAATCAGCCTCCTGAGTGAAAGCGCTGAATTTTAATGAATTAAAAGCATTTAATAAGATAAACTTTAGCCCCATGTAGGTGTGTGTTTCATACTTAGGAAGGTGGCACCGCTTTGAAACTTCACACACTCATTGTACACCTGCTCAGGATGAAGGTAGTCCGATTTCAGCCTCCTAGGTCAAAGCGTTGAATTTTAAGGAATAAAAAGGGATTTCTTTGCCTTTTTTTAAAGGTTTTTCAGCAATTTCGGGTACTTTTAGGCAGATCTCTTTTGTGGCCTCACGAGGCCCCTGATGATTGCATACACCCCAAATTCGGCACAGGGCCAGTGCTGGAGGCCCTCTACCAGCCCGTGAAAAAAGCAACTCCCTACATGTTTTACTTTTCTTAATTGGTTGGTCAGGTTTCAGAGCAAAGGAGGGTGTGAGACCTGAGGCCACCAACACCCTCTGACAGGCAGGCAAGGTTGGAGTGAGATATTTTCCAAACGTGCTAGAAATCTGATTTTTTGATATGTTGTCGGGGGTCTGAAGACAAGTCCGACAGCGTTTGTTTGGTGTAGATCGGACCTATACTTTTGCTACAGCGGTCCTTAAAAAAATCACCTCTTTTTTTTTCACTTTTGGCCTTAATTGATACCAATTAAGTGTGGATCTCATACTTACGAAGGTGGCACCGGCCTGAAATTTGTCACACGCATTCTGCATGCGCCCCCTATGAACATACTGTAAAACCAGCGTCCTAGATGAAGGCGTTGATTTTTTATTAATTTAAAGAGATTTAAGTACTTCACTTCAAGCCCCATGTGTTGACTTTTCATACTTAGGAGGGTCGCCCTGACCTGAAACTTGTCACGCTGATTGTACATGTGCTCATGATGAACATACTGTAAAATCAGCCTCCTGAGTGAAAGCGCTGAATTTTAATGAATTAAAAGCATTTAATAAGAGAAACTTTAGCCCCGTGTAGGTGTGTGTTTCATACTTAGGAAGGTGGCGCCGCTTTGAAACTTCACACACTCATTGTACACCTGCTCAGGATGAACATAGTCCGATTTCAGCCTCCTAGGTCAAAGCGTTGAATTTTAAGGAATTTAAAGGGATTTTATTCTTCCCCTCTAACACTTTTATGTGACCTTTCACCCTTGCGAAGGTCGCACGGGTCCGAAACTTCTCACCCTGGTTCTGCATGTGCCCACGATGAACATACTGTGATTTCAGCCTCCTAGGTGAAAGCGTTGAATTTTAAGGAATAAAAAGGGATTTCTTTCCTTTTTTTAAAGGTTTTTCAGCAATTTCGGGTACTTTTAGGCAGATCTCTTTTTTGGCCTCACGAGGCCCCTGATGATTGCATACACCCCAAATTCGGCACAGGGCCAGTGCTGGACGCCCTCTACCAGCTCGTGAAAAAAGCAACTCCCTACATGTCTTACTTTTCTTAATTGGTTTGTCAGGTTTCAGAGCAAAGGAGGGTGTGAGACCTGAGGCCACCAACACCCTCTGACAGGCAGGCAAGGTTGGAGTGAGATATTTTCCAAATGTGCTAGAAATCTGATTTTTTGATATGTTGTCGGGGGTCTGAAGACGAGTCCGACAGCGTTTGTTTGGTGTAGATCGGACCTATACTTTTGCTACAGCGGTCCTTAAAAAAATCACCTCTTTTTTTTCCACTTTTGGCCTTAATTGATACCAATTAAGTGTGGATCTCATACTTACGAAGGTGGCACCGGCCTGAAATTTATCACACGCATTCTGCATGCGCCCCCTATGAACATACTGTAAAACCAGTGTCCTAGATGAAGGCGTTGATTTTTTATTAAATTTAAAGAGATTTAAGTACTTCACTTCAAGCCCCATGTGTTGACTTTTCATACTTAGGAGGGTCGCCCTGACCTGAAACTTGTCACGCTGATTCTACATGTGCTCATGATGAACATACTGTAAAATCAGCCTCCTGAGTGAAAGCGCTGAATTTTAATGAATTAAAAGCATTTAATAAGAGAAACTTTAGCCCCGTGTAGGTGTGTGTTTCATACTTAGGAAGGTGGCGCCGCTTTGAAACTTCACACACTCATTGTACACCTGCTCAGGATGAACATAGTCCGATTTCAGCCTCCTAGGTCAAAGCGTTGAATTTTAAGGAATTTAAAGGGATTTTATTCTTCCCCTCTAACACTTTTATGTGACCTTTCACCCTTGCGAAGGTCGCACGGGTCCGAAACTTCTCACCCTGGTTCTGCATGTGCCCACGATGAACATACTGTGATTTCAGCCTCCTAGGTGAAAGCGTTGAATTTTAAGGAATAAAAAGGGATTTCTTTCCTTTTTTTAAAGGTTTTTCAGCAATTTCGGGTACTTTTAGGCAGATCTCTTTTTTGGCCTCACGAGGCCCCTGATGATTGCATACACCCAAAATTCGGCACAGGGCCAGTGCTGGACGCCCTCTACCAGCTCGTGAAAAAAGCAACTCCCTACATGTCTTACTTTTCTTAATTGGTTGGTCAGGTTTCAGAGCAAAGGAGGGTGTGAGACCTGAGGCCACCAACACCCTCTGACAGGCAGGCAAGGCTGGAGCCAGATATTTTCCAAATGTGCTAGAAATCTGATTTTTTGATATGTTGTCGGGGGTCTGAAGACGAGTCCGACAGCGTTTGTTTGGTGTAGATCGGACCAATACTTTTGCTACAGCGGTCCTTAAAAAAATCACCTCTTTTTTTTCCACTTTTGGCCTTAATTGATACCAATTAAGTGTGGATCTCATACTTACGAAGGTGGCACCGGCCTGAAATTTATCACACGCATTCTGCATGCGCCCCCTATGAACATACTGTAAAACCAGTGTCCTAGATGAAGGCGTTGATTTTTTATTAATTTAAAGAGATTTAAGTACTTCACTTCAAGCCCCATGTGTTGACTTTTCATACTTAGGAGGGTCGCCCTGACCTGAAACTTGTCACGCTGATTCTACATGTGCTCATGATGAACATACTGTAAAATCAGCCTCCTGAGTGAAAGCGCTGAATTTTAATGAATTAAAAGCATTTAATAAGAGAAACTTTAGCCCCGTGTAGGTGTGTGTTTCATACTTAGGAAGGTGGCGCCGCTTTGAAACTTCACACACTCATTGTACACCTGCTCAGGATGAACATAGTCCGATTTCAGCCTCCTAGGTCAAAGCGTTGAATTTTAAGGAATTTAAAGGCATTAAATAAGTTTACCGTCAGCCCCCCACATAGATGTTTTATTATTATTGTTAATTTATTATCATTATTATTATTATTATTATTATTATTATTAATTTATAATAATAATAATAATAATAATAATAATAATAATAATAATTAGAGAGAGAGAGAGAGAGAGAGAGAGAGAGAGAGAGAGAGAGAGCTTATTTGTCTCTTCTAGACAGTACAAACAGGTTTTGTTTTTTTCCAACTGCAGCCCAGCTTTATTACATGTTTAAAAAAAACTCCTCGATAGGCGCTTTCTGAAGTTACTAATTTTAGGTACTACATGGACAAAACTATTACGTACAATGGCGTATTAGGGCCTCTTCAGGAAATAATATATATAAAGCCTATTATTATTTTTTTTATTAATTAATTTTATTAAGTGAATCTAATACATCGTGGTTATTAATTAGGGGCCTTCATGGAAGGTTGCACAAGATGGACTCTGTTCACGGACCAGAACGTTCCATGGTTGCTATGGACGATCTCCAGGTGCATCATTTTGAGACGGGCGACATTTTAACCCGGAAATAGCTGCTGATCAGTCTGAGACGCACGCATTTGTTTTCTCTTCCCGAGATTTTGGATATTTCTTCAAGAAACCAAACAATTACCATGGACTTCCAACGACTTCTTCAGGATTTACCTCCATAAAGACAAAGTTCTTCTAAATACAGGCTTTTCTGACGGTAATTTTGAGATTTTTGCATTTTTTAAGCCATTTAATTGTCGAGTTGTAGAGATGTTCTAATGATTTACAAACTAAGCTAGTTTTATCCATTGGCAAATGTAGCTAAATAAATAACATGTTTCTTAATTAATATCTTTGAACGGGTCATGCATTAATTAGCAAGCAGTGTCGGGTATATTTATTATTACTATTACCAATACTAGCAAACACTGTCATGCTAGCAGTCATTTGTGCTGTTTAAGAATTTCAGCTTTCGTTATTTCTTTAAAACCAGACAGACAGTTCGTAACTCAGGGCATATTGTCGATGATACATGGATATTTTTCTGATACTTGTTAGATTTTTACATGCTATCCGCTAGCATATCAGTGCAATTTCCTGTAGACGTCTGCCTCAAGCTAGCGCTGTTTTCCGTAGCGTTAGCACTGACGTTATGATTTGGTTTGTTACCCGGATGCTCAAATGTAAACATTGAATGGACGGAGATAGACGTACACAAGCAGATATTATTTTCAGATGTCTTATCCGCGAACAAATGTTGAAAAACACACAGAGCACACTAAAGCGTGCCGAGAAGGACTCAGACAGCAAGAGAAAGAGAGATACTGTGAGAAACTAGGGCTAACGGGCGAGAAAGACCCATACGACCTAGCATCAACTTGATGTAAACATGAATTACCGAATGAACACGAATCTGCGGTTTGCCAATTATGGAGAACGGCACATTTATACCCCAAATGATTTGCGAATTTCAGTGGCATGTTTTTCTTTCAACTGTTGCCTTTCTGGTCACATTAAAAGTGGTTTCACTGGAAATAAACATGACACTGATAACATTAGTGAGCACCCCAGAAGCAGTAGCTATTAATACATAGAAGGACTAAGACGGGAAGGCTGCTGAAACATGAAGTCTCAATGTCAGCATGAGTGCTTGTAATGTACTGAGTGACTTTTTTACAGCAAGGTAGGGACTGAGGTGTAAAAAAGTGCTGTTTATGTATTTGGTGTGGTGAATGAAAAACAACAACCTCTCATCTTTATGATAAAGACACTTTGGTCATAAGATGAGGAGATGTATAACATGTTGAATGTTTTGACTAAAGAATCTTCATCTCATCTCTCTCTGCTGAACCAACTGAACGACTTCTTCCCTCGCATTGAGGCAGACAACAGCACTCCGGCACAAAAGATCCCTCCAACTCCCGACGACCAGGTGCTGTTGCTATCTACCTACGGACAGCGTGAGGAGATGACTCGGGAAGACTAATGTAAGGAAAGCCCCGGGCCCTGATGACATCCCCGGTCGTGTCCTGAGAGACTGTGCTGAGGAGCTCACGGATGTCTTCACAGACATCTTCAACGCCTCGCTGAGCCAAGCTGTTGTCCCGACATGCCTCAAAGCCACCGCCATCGCCCCGGTCCCGAAGAAGCCGTCTCCCTCCCGCTACAACGACTACCGCCCGATCGCACTCGCTCCCGTCATTATGAAGCGCTTTGAGCGGCTAGTCGTGCACCACATGAAATCTGCGCTCCCCCTGACACTGGACCCCTACCAGTTTGCGTATCGGTCCAACCGCTCGACCGACGATGCCGTCTCCACTGCACT
This sequence comes from Labroides dimidiatus, assembly GCA_030710495.1. Classification (NCBI taxonomy): domain Eukaryota; kingdom Metazoa; phylum Chordata; class Actinopteri; order Labriformes; family Labridae; genus Labroides; species Labroides dimidiatus. The sequence goes on along the minus strand of CM061143.1, from coordinate 36,456,172 downwards.
CCAATCAGCCCTCACTCACCCGGAGACCAAAGACCCACATGTCAGAATGCTGTTCATCGACTTCAGCTCAGCATTCAACACGATCGTCCCTCAGCAGCTCATCCTCAAACTCGTCCAGCTGGGACTCAACACCTCCCTGTGCGTTGTGCAACTGGCTGTTGGACTTTCTGACGGGGAGACCACGGGCAGTACGGGTCGGCAGCAACACCTCCAGCACCATCACGCTGAACACAGGGGCCCCCCCAAGGATGTGTGCTCGGCCCCCTCCTCTTCACTCTGCTAACCCACGACTGCAAACCTACATCCAGCTCCAACCTCTTCATCGAGTTCGCAGACGACACGACCGTGGTGGCTCTCATCGACAATAACGATGAGACAAACTACAGGAGCGAGGTGAGACGCCTGGCCGAGCGGCGTAAGGACAACAATCTCCTCCTAAATGTGGAGAAGACGAAGGAGATTGTAGTTGACGTCAGAAGAGAGCACACCCAGCGTTCCCCACTAACCATCGACGGCGCTGCAGTAGAGCGGGTGAGCAGCGCCAAGTTCCTGGGTGTACACATCTCCGAAGACCTGTCCTGGAACATCAACACCACATCTCTGGCCAAGAAAGCTCAACGGCGACTCTACTTCCTGCGGAAACCGAGAAGAGCAAGAGCGCCGACCCCCGTTATGTTCTCTTTTTATAGAGGCACCATCGAGAGCATCCTGACCAGCTGCATCACCGTGTGGTACGGCGCCTGCACTGTCTCCTGCCGCAAGACCCTGCAGCGCACTGTGAAAGCAGCTGAGAAGATCATCGGTGTCTCTCTTCCCTCCCTACTGGACATTTACAACACCCGCAAAGCCACAAGGATTGCGGGTGACCCCACCCACCCATCCCACAGTCTCTTTAACCTGCCGCCGTCGGGAAGGAGGAGACTGCAGAGTCTCCGGGCCAAAACCAGCAGGCTCAAAGACAGTTTTTTCCACCAGGCAGTCAGGACTCTTAATTCCCTCCCTGCTCTGCCCCCACTCCCCCCCCCCCCACTGGCCCCCACCATCGACTCTGGGCCACAGACTCTGCCCATGCACATCCTATCTCAGGACTGCACACTTCACTTTATGCACACTTCACTTTATACTCACTTTACACATGCTTATTTGCACTATTTGCATTATTTGCATTATTGCTCCAATACCTCATGTCTGTTCATTTCATTTTGTCCAGCTAAAATTTGCACTACTGCTTACCTCAGGTCTGTTTATGGTCTGGTTTGTTGGTTTGTTGGTTTGTTGGTTTGTTGGTTTGTTGGTTTGTTGGTTTGTTGGTTTGTTGGTTTGTTGGTTTGTTGGTTTGTTGGTTTGTTGGTTTGTTGGTGAGGTAGAAGAAGATGGACTAACTTTTGATGAACTGTGTTTCCAGTTTAAGCTTTATATTTTAGAGCACAGCACAGTATAGTGGTTGAGAAGGTAGCAGCAGTGGAGTCCAACAGAGCCTGATAAATCACTTCCTGCATTTATAGTCTTGATATGAACTTTGCCAGTCTGACTTTATTCTTTCCTGCTCTCGTCTCAGGTGTAAAAAGTCGATCCCAGATCACTTGGAGCATCACGTCTTGCAGCAAGGACTTTAAGGTCATCACAGGATGCGTCATCTCCTCCTTCTCTTCGGACTTTGTGGTGCAAGCTGTGCTGGGCAGCGGCTCCTTTGGAGAAGTTGCCCAGTGCAGAAAGATAGCCACTAATGAAACGGTGGCTTTCCTCAAAGAGGATGAACCTTTTTTTGTATATTTAGCTTTTTTTTTTTGTCTTGTTTGTTTTTTAACCTTTGTTTGATTTTTAGGGTGATCCTTGACCCCTCTGCTTTTCCAAAGGGAGGGGTCAAGCAGGTAAGTATGACTTATGTTACTAATTTATTTCATAGTTTCTGTTTTGGTGGTAAGTTTAGGTGAGGAGAGGAGAGGAGAGGAGAGGAGAGGAGAGGAGAGGAGAGGAGAGGAGAGGAGAGGACAGGACAGGAGAGGACAGGAGAGGACAGGAGCGGAGGAAGAGAAGTAGAGGAGCAGAAGTGGAGGAAGAGAAGTAGAGGAGCAGAAGTGGAGGAGAGGAGGATTGGAAAAGGAGGGGACGTGGAGGAGAGGAGGGCCAGAGGAGGTTACAAATGTTACAAAAAAAAACAAAAAAACAACACCTTACAAGTGCCACAGGATGATCGCTGCCCCAATGCACTGATGCAGAAACTCATGGAAAAGGAGCCCCAAGTATTGAGTGCATGTAAATGAACGTATGTTTCAGATGTCCAACATTTGTGTAAAACATTCTTTTAATTGCTCTAATGTAATATTCATTATTGAAGAAACTGAAAGTGGGGTTTTCATTAACTGTAAGGTGTAATGATCACAATAAAAAGAAAGAAATGCTTGAAATCTTTCACCCTGTGTACTGAATCAATAGAATGAAGTCATAAACCTAACTGGAGCGTTTGTTTGATGGCATTTAGTAATGTTCCTGATAGCATGAGAAAACACCTTGATGTTTTTCTTTTGTCTAAAATACACCTCTTTAAGAAATCAGAGCCAGACTTAATGTGTGAACAGCAAAATGTTTGAAACAGAAGGTCTTACCTCAGATCAGGGTTTTGTTTCAATCAGTCAAATTACCTCCAACATACAGATGCAGGTTCAGGCCAGCAGAGGGAGCATGACAACATTGAAAAGGAGTCTACTTTGAACTGGTCCTGTAGAATCACCCAATCACTGGATAGAATCACGATGGTCCTGAAAAAGTCAGCGCTACAGACACCGCTCATCAACGAGGGTTCAAACTATCCAGCCTGAAACTGAAAAATATGTCGATTCTGTTTTAAAGTTCTGCTTTCTGAATGAATTTGAAGTTTGAAATTATTACTTTTTTTTTCTGCACAACAACATTCAGAGTGGTCCGTAGAGGATGGTTAAGTTGTGGTTTTCGCACCTAAACGTGTGATTTTGCGAGTCTGCAAGAGACTTACAAAAGCCTCCGACACCAGTCACGTGTGGTGAAAGTTGAATCTATCTACTCTGAGTAATCCAAGTGAGTTACGGAGCCACAGAACCAATGACTGCCGTAGACCGACATGTTCCAGGAACTTTGCTCAATAGTTTGAGAGTGCGGGGCTCTTAAAAGAGCCGTTCTGGGTGTGCTTCAGCACTGCACGCCGACCCGCCACGGGGCACTTCCCCCTGAGGAGAAGAAGGACGCGAAGGCCTCCCTCACCCTGGCGGCCTCCCTCGCAGACTTCTTGGCAGCATCTGGTCCCAGACCTGGGTTGGCTTGTCCCTTTGCAGGTATCTGCTGTGATGTCATCACACGCTCAATCAATCAATCAATCAATCAATCAATCAATCAATCAATCAATCAATCAATCAATCAATCAATCAATCAATCAATCAATCTTTAATTGTATAGCGCCAATTCATAACAAGTGTTATCTCAAGACACTTTACAATAGAGTACAAAGCTCTTCATTTTGAGGATACACATATATGCATAGATACATATATACATATAAAGATACACATATACATATATATACAAATATATACATCCAACACCCAACATGAATCCATGTAGCCAATCATGTATCCCTCCATCATGGCGGCAAGAAAAAACCTTCTGTTAAGCGGCAGGAAATCTGGAATGTGGACCCCGGTCTCATGATGAACAGCAAATCCACAACATGCTGTGTTGGGTGTGTGGGCGAAGGAAGGGAGGTAAGAGGAGACAAGTGGACTGAAGTAAGAACTAAAGTTAGTGACAGATCCATGAACCATAGACCTGTCGTCTGATTTGTTAGAGGTTAGCCTCTTGAGATGCTACATCTCGTTTTGGGGAGGGACCTCATGTCTGAATAGTAATAATCAATGGCATAATCAATGATGTTCTGACTGAAAATAAAAATTGATGGTATTGATGAACTCATGGATGCCCAGACCACGAGTGCATCCCTACCAGAGATGTGACATCCCATTTTCAGAGGGACCTCATGCCTATGTGCTGATTAAAAACAGATACTGTAGATGTATTGATCATGGATAAGGAGATCATGCTAATATCTACATTAGAAGCTATATGATAGAAGGAATGAATGTTCCTAATTAAATGGCCAAATAATGCGTCATGTCCATAGGTGCAGTTAATGAGTCTTCATGACTCCACAGCAGCAGGCAGTCTCCACCAAGGATCCACGGCCACCTACAAGACGAGAGCCAGAGACGAGCACAGGAGCAGACAAAAGGGGCAAAAGCAGATACGGAGAGAGATTAAGACAGAGAGACAGAGTCCAAACTGATCAAACTGCATGATCCTGTTCACACGCAGTGGTTATAGAACTCATATGTAGCGCTGCTAACAGTTTCTGAGTCATGTTACACTAATGTTACACTAATGTTACACTAATGTTACACTAATGTTACACTAATGTTACATAGTTCACCCAACAAAACAGAGCCTGACTTTTCTTTTCTTGCGTGTGACCCGTTTCTGAGTCCTGACGGCCGTGGCTCCGGTGGACGGCACGTGCAGTTTCTGAGTGCTAAGATCGCTGCCATTATCAATGACTATTAAAGACTCTCCTGGAAGCTGTCGGCTCAATAACGCGCTTCCATTCTATCTGCAGCTTTCCCAGGGTTTGAGCTCCCTCTGCTGGTCAGAGGCTGTAACTTCTACATGAAAAATTTGATGAGTTTTTTATTTTATGAGTGAAGAAAGCCAGATTCCAACGAATGATCGATTTCAAGCGTATCTTTTTAATTCATGATGTAACTGTTCCCGTGATGGTCTCGGTGGTTGAAATCAAGTTTAGCATGTAGCTCTGCTTTATGACTTTACTGTCACTGCTGGAGTCCCAGAGAGCAGATCGCTTGCCGAGCACCGCTCTGAAGCTGGTCCGTGCTCGTCCGTCCGGCTCATCTGCTCCAGAACGGTCCTCTCTCCGTGTCCGCTCGGACTCCTCGTGAATTTTCACCTCATTTGGTGGTTTGGCAGGAGTTAATTTAGGGCCCTGGTGAGCAGGTAGTTATGGGAAACGGAACCCCTTCAGGGTGTGACACGCTAACCGTAAACTGTAAAACCCACATTTTCTCAACCTGTCCTTGAGTTCGGAGCGTGCGTGAACAGTAAGCGCTAAGCTAGTGGAAGTGAACGGGGCCTTCACATGTTTACACTTAAACCACAGTTTGAAAAACCACAACGGAACCAGTCAACTGTGACATCATGACCTTCAACTGTGACATCATGACCTTCATCATTCAGTCTCTACACTATAGGAGGCTGCAGCTCAGGGTATTTTGATCATTTCAGACCTTTCAGCGAGCGAGCACAGTGCGAGCGAATACGAAAGCGAGAAATACGAGAAGTTCCAACAAACACTTTTTGAGCAGACGCAGAGCAGGAAGACTCTTACCTCACAAAAACATCATGTCAGAGGCAAAGAAGAACCAGTCTCCTCAAGAAGAACTGGAGGAACTGCGAGCTGCTTACCAAGAGCTTGGCGCCAGGTACCAGCACCTTCGGGATGAGCACCAAAAACAACAGGAGGCTCACGAGTACAGGGTCGCCAAAGACCAGGCTGTGATTTCATCCCTGACGGCAGAAGTCAACGCCCTCCGTCAGAGGATGGATGAACACCTGGCAGGTGTCCACACAGATGGACAAACTGTAGAGGCACAGGAGCAGACTGCCGTAACACCTTCAGCAGCTGAACACCGTGCCCTACAGGAGAAGCTGGAGGAGGCCACCCAGAGGTACCAGACTGACATCAAGACTGCCTTTTGGATGGTGGACCGACTCCAGCACGACCTGGTGGAAGAAAGGCGTCGGTTCGCTCAGGACAAAGCTGTCATCATGTCCTTGAAGGCCGAACGCGAGGAGGAGAACAACAAACACCAGGAGGATGTGCGAAAAGCCGGACAGATGATTCAGAGCCTTCAGCGTGAGCTGAAAAAACACCAGCAGCTCATCACTGTCCAGGCATCCAAAGAGAGATCTGTTGTCGCGACCTTAAAGTCAGAACAACAACTCCGCCTGAAGATCGCACAGGACAACAACAAGTTCCAGGCAGACATCAAGAGAGCCGGACAGACGGTGGAGACTCTGAGGAGTGAGCTGCAGAAACAGCAGCAGCTCATCTCCGATCACGACTCTGTCATGAAGAGCGTGGAACATTACAGAGCGCTCGTTCTGGAGGAGAGAAAGAGGGCCGACTCACTTGAAGTGGAAGTGGAGCGGTTTAGATCGGCACACCAGAGGCTCCTGAAAAGACACCTGACAGGGAGAACCATCTGATCCCATGGTGCCGGTGCCAGTGCCCCGCCCCCCCACCCCCCCAAAACCATTCATTCATTCATTGTAAATACATGAATTGTACATAAATTGTAAATAGACTGTAAATAAATTGTACATGAATTGTAAATAAATTGTACATGAATTGTACATAAATTGTACATGAATTGTAAATGAATTGTACATGAATTGTACATAAATTGTACATGAATTGTACATAAATTGTACATGAATTGTAAATAAATTGTACATAAATGAAACACAAAGTAGTGCTTCATTTCAACAGAACACTCAATGCTTTTGTAGGGTTCAGCAAATAAAGAAATCGTGCACAGCAACAACATATAACACAAACTATTCAGCAGAGGTCGGGTTTATAGGCGTAGCCAATGAATGTGTTCAAACTGTACTGCACCCGGATCTGGACTTGGATTAGAACAGTTTGAAGTTGAGTAGTCAGGTGTGACGGGGCTTTGGTCCCTGAAGACCTGCTACAGCTTCGCCTTCAGAAAAGACACAACAGTCTGTGGCAACTCACGCTTCCTAAAAATAACGCTCTATTTTCTTTAGCGATGCTGTGCTCACTGACGTCAGCCAGATCAGCTGCACCTGCGTGCTAAGCTTAAAGCTGGTTGCTTCATAAAACATTAGATCAGGGAAATTCTGATTGAATTTGACCTTTTAACTGAGCCGTCTTGGACTTTTTGAAATCAAATGTGCTAATCATATCTGTTAAAGTTGGACAAATCTGAGTTCAGACTGGAAATGATCTACAAACACGTCTCTGTGCGTTTGACGATGAATGTCGGACCGACCTCTGTTCTATTCCGATTTGGATGTTTTAATGTGAAGTGTTCAGTTAAGAAGAAGCAAGAAAGTCGTTGTACCTTGGATCTGAAGTACCTCCCGCGTCCTTCGGCCGTTCGTATCCAAACCGGTCGAGGATGCTGAGCGCCAGCATAGGAGCCAGAGACTGAGCGGGCTTCACGAACAGGGGGTTTGTCCCAAGCACCACGGAGGAGAGTGGGGAACTTCAGAGGAGGAGGAAAAAAAGAAAACAATAGGAACCACCCAAAAAATCACATATGTAAATAAAAGGGCTTTTTGAATCTGGTTAAAGGTAATGAGAACACGGTTTCATTAGAAATATTTGTGATTTGGTCATTTGGTGATTCATGTTTGGTTACAAAAGGGTGCTGCTCCCTTATTTTCTTTTTTCATGCACTAAATGTTCAAATGAAAACACAAAATAATAAATAATACTTTTATCATCACTCGTCGCTTTACCTGCGCTTGTTCTCCTGTACGTCTGTGTCAATGATGTCAGCCAAAGGTAAGACGAAAAGACCGAAGGCTGCTCGGACAATGACCCCGTGTAGGAGATCACGAAGGCGATAAACATTAAACTCCATCGAAGTGGCGCTTTTTTTTTTTTCCTTTTTGCAAATGAAAGCATGCTCTTACATGTTTACAGTCATGAAAAACGCCAGGACGTAGTAGTGCTGAGGTCACAGTAAGAGCATCGCCGCTGCCACCGCAGCCTCTGTGTAGAAGGTGAGGAGGATGATCCCGTTGTAGCCAAGAACGCGGAGCAGACTCTGACAGCTCAAGATTAACAGCTGATGATGGAGACAAAGCAGAATGAAGCAGTCATACAAAGTTTACTTCAAAACAAGTCGCTTAACATCTTCTCTCTGATGGTAAATGTGCAGAGCACGTGTTTTTGAGTAAACTGCTTCATTAACTGCCTGACAAAAACACACACACACACACACACACACACACACACACACACACACACACACACACACACTGCATGATGAGTAAAGTTGTAACTAACAGAAATCCTCTGTAAAATAGATTTGGACTGACTACCACCAGATTTGGTAACAAAGCATCAGTTGAGCTCACTTTAATTCATAAACAAAGTCTACGGCACCAGGAGAAATCACCTGTGGGCGGAGGAATCCAGCTCCACACGGGACGCTCTTGGCCCATACACACAGTCGGCTTAGCGTCACGGTCGCGTCATAGTGAGGGGCGGGGAATTTTAAGGGGGAAAACAATCCTTCCCCCTCGTCCTCAAGATTGTAAACACGCCGATTTCAAAATCAGATTTCCGTGCCGATTACTAAAGTGTCATACATTGATTCACTGGAGCCAGTTCAAAAGGCTAGATACTGAAAAAAAAATGACTCAAGTGGGTTTAGATTCTTGTCCGTATGTTATTAAAGAGTGGAGGAATGATCCTACTGAATGGCCTGATGTGTCATTCCTGACACCTTCTGCTACCCGGTTGAATCACCTGGTAAGAGGCAAAATCAGGTTCGCTGATGAATCAAACCTCACATCATTTCAACGTCTGACAAGGAAATGAAGACGTTTTAGTGAGTTTGTGCTCCACACAGTGGTTGTTATTGCTCAATAGCCCCCATGAGCTGCCTATATATAGCTTATTGATGAGCCGCTATATCACACAGGGATTTACACACACAGCAGCCTAAAGAACTATCGCTCCCTGGAGGCACAGAACTTTTTTTACAAGTGCTTTTGTTGGAGTTGTGCTTCATCAGAAAATACCTGCCTCTGATACCTACCTGTTCAGGTGTGATGCTTTTACAACTAGCCACTGAACGTTCATGTGAAGTACAAAACAATCGAACACTGATTGAATGATGAAGATGAAGATACTGTTATCGTACCTGTCATGAAGTGCAGACTACAGACGTACAGGTTTTGATTTTAGAGCTCAAAGGCGGTCAAACTCATCCTCCCGTCGGATCGCTTGTAGCCACTGCGTTCTTCCCCTCGGCTCTGTGCACCTTGGAGTTACCTTGAAGATATCCAAAGAGTGGATCATTGACTGTATTCCACACCATGTGCACCATGTGCACCATGTACGCCATGTGCACCATGTGCACCATGTGCACCATGTACGCCATGTGCACCATGTACGCCATGTGCACCATGTGCACCATGTGCACCATGTGCACCATGTACACCATGTGCACCATGTACACCATGTGCACCATGTACACCACCTAAAGAGACTAGTGGCTCATGAGTTTAACATTTAAAATAGGTTTCATTGCATCAACTAAATGAAAGAATGTAAAGCTCTGATTTTGCTGCTCTTTTGAGAGCTACACAAAGACGAGACAAATGTCATCAGACTTCTGGCACAACATGCTGAGTGAAGACAAGACCACAACTGCAAACAAGAAACTATTACTAATACCACACATTTGGAAGAGAAATATATTTTTGACTTAACTAAACTTATAGTTTTCGTTTCTCACCAATTTTTTTTTTTTTTTTTTCGATCCATGTGAAAATAAATAGAAAGTATCAAGAATTTTTTAAAGATCATTTTTAAAACTAAATTATTCAGAAAGCAGGTACTTCAAGTATTCAATTCAAGTAACATTTTGACAGTGCAACTTTCACTTGTATCTTAGTAATATGATGCAGCTTTGTCTATAATTACTGACTCAAATTCACCTGCAGCAGGTTTCTCTGCTGTGACCAACACAATCCAGGCAACCGAAAACCTCTGGGTCGAGACAAAGCGGACGCTTGCAACATACAACGTTCCCTGGCGCTCCAGTTTAACATTGCTTTATATAAAACCTGGCTCTCAAACAAAGCTGAGCGATATGATTTCTATATCTGAGCAAAGAGACATTGGGAATGTCTAAGGATGTCCGGGTAGCATCCTCCTGGACTTGTCAAATTAAGCTAAACTCGATTTTCATGTCTACCGGGTTGGGCGGGTTTCAGAATGAGAAAACAAATCTCTGATTGGCTAAGGATAAGAAAACAAATCTCTGATTGGCTAAGAGATTGCAGTTTCTGCTTTGTGATTGGATAATAAAAATGTTTGTCAACAAAAGTAGGAAGAGTCACCAATTACTGTGTTAACTTTTGGAGAATATTTCCAATGGGATATTAAACAGTGTTTAAGAGTTCAGTGCAAAACAAATCAAGCTTATCTATCTATCTATCTATCTATCTATCTATCTATCTATCTATCTATCTATCTATCTATCTATCTATCTATCTATCTATCTATCTATCTATCTATCTATTTGGGGAGTGGGGGTTGCTCGTTTTTACTGCCACCTACCGGATGTTAGAGAATATTTAAGTATTGCCATGTTGAACCTAATCTCGACCTAAACAAGTAAATAAATAAATAAATAAATAAAATTAATTTTAATTTTAATAAAAATTTTATTTTAATAAAAATTTATTAATTTACAGAGATTGAAATACTTCACTTCAACCCCCATGTGTTGACTTTTCATACTTAGGAAGGTGGTGCCTGTCTGAAACTTGTCACGCTGAATCTACATGTGCCCACCATTAAAATACTGTAAAATCAGCCTCCTGGGTCAGAGCATCTAATTTTAATGAATTAAAAGCATTAGTTAGTTGACCTGTAGCCCCACGTAGGCGTGTGTTTCATATTTAGGAAGGTTGCTCCGACTTGAAACTTGTCACACTGATTCTACATGTGCTCATGATGAACATACTGTAAAATCAGCCTCCTGAGTGAAAGCGCTGAATTTTAATGAATTAAAAGCATTTAATAAGATAAACTTTAGCCCCATGTAGGTGTGTGTTTCATACTTAGGAAGGTGGCACCGCTTTGAAACTTCACACACTCATTGTACACCTGCTCAGGATGAAGGTAGTCCGATTTCAGCCTCCTAGGTCAAAGCGTTGAATTTTAAGGAATAAAAAGGGATTTCTTTGCCTTTTTTTAAAGGTTTTTCAGCAATTTCGGGTACTTTTAGGCAGATCTCTTTTGTGGCCTCACGAGGCCCCTGATGATTGCATACACCCCAAATTCGGCACAGGGCCAGTGCTGGAGGCCCTCTACCAGCCCGTGAAAAAAGCAACTCCCTACATGTTTTACTTTTCTTAATTGGTTGGTCAGGTTTCAGAGCAAAGGAGGGTGTGAGACCTGAGGCCACCAACACCCTCTGACAGGCAGGCAAGGTTGGAGTGAGATATTTTCCAAACGTGCTAGAAATCTGATTTTTTGATATGTTGTCGGGGGTCTGAAGACAAGTCCGACAGCGTTTGTTTGGTGTAGATCGGACCTATACTTTTGCTACAGCGGTCCTTAAAAAAATCACCTCTTTTTTTTTCACTTTTGGCCTTAATTGATACCAATTAAGTGTGGATCTCATACTTACGAAGGTGGCACCGGCCTGAAATTTGTCACACGCATTCTGCATGCGCCCCCTATGAACATACTGTAAAACCAGCGTCCTAGATGAAGGCGTTGATTTTTTATTAATTTAAAGAGATTTAAGTACTTCACTTCAAGCCCCATGTGTTGACTTTTCATACTTAGGAGGGTCGCCCTGACCTGAAACTTGTCACGCTGATTGTACATGTGCTCATGATGAACATACTGTAAAATCAGCCTCCTGAGTGAAAGCGCTGAATTTTAATGAATTAAAAGCATTTAATAAGAGAAACTTTAGCCCCGTGTAGGTGTGTGTTTCATACTTAGGAAGGTGGCGCCGCTTTGAAACTTCACACACTCATTGTACACCTGCTCAGGATGAACATAGTCCGATTTCAGCCTCCTAGGTCAAAGCGTTGAATTTTAAGGAATTTAAAGGGATTTTATTCTTCCCCTCTAACACTTTTATGTGACCTTTCACCCTTGCGAAGGTCGCACGGGTCCGAAACTTCTCACCCTGGTTCTGCATGTGCCCACGATGAACATACTGTGATTTCAGCCTCCTAGGTGAAAGCGTTGAATTTTAAGGAATAAAAAGGGATTTCTTTCCTTTTTTTAAAGGTTTTTCAGCAATTTCGGGTACTTTTAGGCAGATCTCTTTTGTGGCCTCACGAGGCCCCTGATGATTGCATACACCCCAAATTCGGCACAGGGCCAGTGCTGGAGGCCCTCTGCCAGCCCGTGAAAAAAGCAACTCCCTACATGTCTTACTTTTCTTAATTGGTTTGTCAGGTTTCAGAGCAAAGGAGGGTGTGAGACCTGAGGCCACCAACACCCTCTGACAGGCAGGCAAGGTTGGAGTGAGATATTTTCCAAATGTGCTAGAAATCTGATTTTTTGATATGTTGTCGGGGGTCTGAAGACGAGTCCGACAGCGTTTGTTTGGTGTAGATCGGACCTATACTTTTGCTACAGCGGTCCTTAAAAAAATCACCTCTTTTTTTTCCACTTTTGGCCTTAATTGATACCAATTAAGTGTGGATCTCATACTTACGAAGGTGGCACCGGCCTGAAATTTATCACACGCATTCTGCATGCGCCCCCTATGAACATACTGTAAAACCAGTGTCCTAGATGAAGGCGTTGATTTTTTATTAATTTAAAGAGATTTAAGTACTTCACTTCAAGCCCCATGTGTTGACTTTTCATACTTAGGAGGGTCGCCCTGACCTGAAACTTGTCACGCTGATTCTACATGTGCTCATGATGAACATACTGTAAAATCAGCCTCCTGAGTGAAAGCGCTGAATTTTAATGAATTAAAAGCATTTAATAAGAGAAACTTTAGCCCCGTGTAGGTGTGTGTTTCATACTTAGGAAGGTGGCGCCGCTTTGAAACTTCACACACTCATTGTACACCTGCTCAGGATGAACATAGTCCGATTTCAGCCTCCTAGGTCAAAGCGTTGAATTTTAAGGAATTTAAAGGGATTTTATTCTTCCCCTCTAACACTTTTATGTGACCTTTCACCCTTGCGAAGGTCGCACGGGTCCGAAACTTCTCACCCTGGTTCTGCATGTGCCCACGATGAACATACTGTGATTTCAGCCTCCTAGGTGAAAGCGTTGAATTTTAAGGAATAAAAAGGGATTTCTTTCCTTTTTTTAAAGGTTTTTCAGCAATTTCGGGTACTTTTAGGCAGATCTCTTTTTTGGCCTCACGAGGCCCCTGATGATTGCATACACCCAAAATTCGGCACAGGGCCAGTGCTGGACGCCCTCTACCAGCTCGTGAAAAAAGCAACTCCCTACATGTCTTACTTTTCTTAATTGGTTTGTCAGGTTTCAGAGCAAAGGAGGGTGTGAGACCTGAGGCCACCAACACCCTCTGACAGGCAGGCAAGGTTGGAGTGAGATATTTTCCAAATGTGCTAGAAATCTGATTTTTTGATATGTTGTCGGGGGTCTGAAGACGAGTCCGACAGCGTTTGTTTGGTGTAGATCGGACCAATACTTTTGCTACAGCGGTCCTTAAAAAAATCACCTCTTTTTTTTCCACTTTTGGCCTTAATTGATACCAATTAAGTGTGGATCTCATACTTACGAAGGTGGCACCGGCCTGAAATTTATCACACGCATTCTGCATGCGCCCCCTATGAACATACTGTAAAACCAGTGTCCTAGATGAAGGCGTTGATTTTTTATTAATTTAAAGAGATTTAAGTACTTCACTTCAAGCCCCATGTGTTGACTTTTCATACTTAGGAGGGTCGCCCTGACCTGAAACTTGTCACGCTGATTCTACATGTGCTCATGATGAACATACTGTAAAATCAGCCTCCTGAGTGAAAGCGCTGAATTTTAATGAATTAAAAGCATTTAATAAGAGAAACTTTAGCCCCGTGTAGGTGTGTGTTTCATACTTAGGAAGGTGGCGCCGCTTTGAAACTTCACACACTCATTGTACACCTGCTCAGGATGAACATAGTCCGATTTCAGCCTCCTAGGTCAAAGCGTTGAATTTTAAGGAATTTAAAGGCATTAAATAAGTTTACCGTCAGCCCCCCACATAGATGTTTTATTATTATTGTTAATTTATTATCATTATTATTATTATTATTATTATTATTATTATTAATTTATAATAATAATAATAATAATAATAATAATAATAATAATAATTAGAGAGAGAGAGAGAGAGAGAGAGAGAGAGAGAGAGAGAGAGAGAGAGAGAGCTTATTTGTCTCTTCTAGACAGTACAAACAGGTTTTGTTTTTTTCCAACTGCAGCCCAGCTTTATTACATGTTTAAAAAAAACTCCTCGATAGGCGCTTTCTGAAGTTACTAATTTTAGGTACTACATGGACAAAACTATTACGTACAATGGCGTATTAGGGCCTCTTCAGGAAATAATATATATAAAGCCTATTATTATTTTTTTTATTAATTAATTTTATTAAGTGAATCTAATACATCGTGGTTATTAATTAGGGGCCTTCATGGAAGGTTGCACAAGATGGACTCTGTTCACGGACCAGAACGTTCCATGGTTGCTATGGACGATCTCCAGGTGCATCATTTTGAGACGGGCGACATTTTAACCCGGAAATAGCTGCTGATCAGTCTGAGACGCACGCATTTGTTTTCTCTTCCCGAGATTTTGGATATTTCTTCAAGAAACCAAACAATTACCATGGACTTCCAACGACTTCTTCAGGATTTACCTCCATAAAGACAAAGTTCTTCTAAATACAGGCTTTTCTGACGGTAATTTTGAGATTTTTGCATTTTTTAAGCCATTTAATTGTCGAGTTGTAGAGATGTTCTAATGATTTACAAACTAAGCTAGTTTTATCCATTGGCAAATGTAGCTAAATAAATAACATGTTTCTTAATTAATATCTTTGAACGGGTCATGCATTAATTAGCAAGCAGTGTCGGGTATATTTATTATTACTATTACCAATACTAGCAAACACTGTCATGCTAGCAGTCATTTGTGCTGTTTAAGAATTTCAGCTTTCGTTATTTCTTTAAAACCAGACAGACAGTTCGTAACTCAGGGCATATTGTCGATGATACATGGATATTTTTCTGATACTTGTTAGATTTTTACATGCTATCCGCTAGCATATCAGTGCAATTTCCTGTAGACGTCTGCCTCAAGCTAGCGCTGTTTTCCGTAGCGTTAGCACTGACGTTATGATTTGGTTTGTTACCCGGATGCTCAAATGTAAACATTGAATGGACGGAGATAGACGTACACAAGCAGATATTATTTTCAGATGTCTTATCCGCGAACAAATGTTGAAAAACACACAGAGCACACTAAAGCGTGCCGAGAAGGACTCAGACAGCAAGAGAAAGAGAGATACTGTGAGAAACTAGGGCTAACGGGCGAGAAAGACCCATACGACCTAGCATCAACTTGATGTAAACATGAATTACCGAATGAACACGAATCTGCGGTTTGCCAATTATGGAGAACGGCACATTTATACCCCAAATGATTTGCGAATTTCAGTGGCATGTTTTTCTTTCAACTGTTGCCTTTCTGGTCACATTAAAAGTGGTTTCACTGGAAATAAACATGACACTGATAACATTAGTGAGCACCCCAGAAGCAGTAGCTATTAATACATAGAAGGACTAAGACGGGAAGGCTGCTGAAACATGAAGTCTCAATGTCAGCATGAGTGCTTGTAATGTACTGAGTGACTTTTTTACAGCAAGGTAGGGACTGAGGTGTAAAAAAGTGCTGTTTATGTATTTGGTGTGGTGAATGAAAAACAACAACCTCTCATCTTTATGATAAAGACACTTTGGTCATAAGATGAGGAGATGTATAACATGTTGAATGTTTTGACTAAAGAATCTTCATCTCATCTCTCTCTGCTGAACCAACTGAACGACTTCTTCCCTCGCATTGAGGCAGACAACAGCACTCCGGCACAAAAGATCCCTCCAACTCCCGACGACCAGGTGCTGTTGCTATCTACCTACGGACAGCGTGAGGAGATGACTCGGGAAGACTAATGTAAGGAAAGCCCCGGGCCCTGATGACATCCCCGGTCGTGTCCTGAGAGACTGTGCTGAGGAGCTCACGGATGTCTTCACAGACATCTTCAACGCCTCGCTGAGCCAAGCTGTTGTCCCGACATGCCTCAAAGCCACCGCCATCGCCCCGGTCCCGAAGAAGCCGTCTCCCTCCCGCTACAACGACTACCGCCCGATCGCACTCGCTCCCGTCATTATGAAGCGCTTTGAGCGGCTAGTCGTGCACCACATGAAATCTGCGCTCCCCCTGACACTGGACCCCTACCAGTTTGCGTATCGGTCCAACCGCTCGACCGACGATGCCGTCTCCACTGCACTCCAATCAGCCCTCACTCACCCGGAGACCAAAGACCCACATGTCAGAATGCTGTTCATCGACTTCAGCTCAGCATTCAACACGATCGTCCCTCAGCAGCTCATCCTCAAACTCGTCCAGCTGGGACTCAACACCTCCCTGTGCGTTGTGCAACTGGCTGTTGGACTTTCTGACGGGGAGACCACGGGCAGTACGGGTCGGCAGCAACACCTCCAGCACCATCACGCTGAACACAGGGGCCCCCCCAAGGATGTGTGCTCGGCCCCCTCCTCTTCACTCTGCTAACCCACGACTGCAAACCTACATCCAGCTCCAACCTCTTCATCGAGTTCGCAGACGACACGACCGTGGTGGCTCTCATCGACAATAACGATGAGACAAACTACAGGAGCGAGGTGAGACGCCTGGCCGAGCGGCGTAAGGACAACAATCTCCTCCTAAATGTGGAGAAGACGAAGGAGATTGTAGTTGACGTCAGAAGAGAGCACACCCAGCGTTCCCCACTAACCATCGACGGCGCTGCAGTAGAGCGGGTGAGCAGCGCCAAGTTCCTGGGTGTACACATCTCCGAAGACCTGTCCTGGAACATCAACACCACATCTCTGGCCAAGAAAGCTCAACGGCGACTCTACTTCCTGCGGAAACCGAGAAGAGCAAGAGCGCCGACCCCCGTTATGTTCTCTTTTTATAGAGGCACCATCGAGAGCATCCTGACCAGCTGCATCACCGTGTGGTACGGCGCCTGCACCGTCTCCTGCCGCAAGACCCTGCAGCGCACTGTGAAAGCAGCTGAGAAGATCATCGGTGTCTCTCTTCCCTCCCTACTGGACATTTACAACACCCGCAAAGCCACAAGGATTGCGGGTGACCCCACCCACCCATCCCACAGTCTCTTTAACCTGCCGCCGTCGGGAAGGAGGAGACTGCAGAGTCTCCGGGCCAAAACCAGCAGGCTCAAAGACAGTTTTTTCCACCAGGCAGTCAGGACTCTTAATTCCCTCCCTGCTCTGCCCCCACTCCCCCCCCCCCCACTGGCCCCCACCATCGACTCTGGGCCACAGACTCTGCCCATGCACATCCTATCTCAGGACTGCACACTTCACTTTATGCACACTTCACTTTATACTCACTTTACACATGCTTATTTGCACTATTTGCATTATTTGCATTATTGCTCCAATACCTCATGTCTGTTCATTTCATTTTGTCCAGCTAAAATTTGCACTACTGCTTACCTCAGGTCTGTTTATGGTCTGGTTTGTTGGTTTGTTGGTTTGTTGGTTTGTTGGTTTGTTGGTTTGTTGGTTTGTTGGTTTGTTGGTTTGTTGGTTTGTTGGTGAGGTAGAAGAAGATGGACTAACTTTTGATGAACTGTGTTTCCAGTTTAAGCTTTATATTTTAGAGCACAGCACAGTATAGTGGTTGAGAAGGTAGCAGCAGTGGAGTCCAACAGAGCCTGATAAATCACTTCCTGCATTTATAGTCTTGATATGAACTTTGCCAGTCTGACTTTATTCTTTCCTGCTCTCGTCTCAGGTGTAAAAAGTCGATCCCAGATCACTTGGAGCATCACGTCTTGCAGCAAGGACTTTAAGGTCATCACAGGATGCGTCATCTCCTCCTTCTCTTCGGACTTTGTGGTGCAAGCTGTGCTGGGCAGCGGCTCCTTTGGAGAAGTTGCCCAGTGCAGAAAGATAGCCACTAATGAAACGGTGGCTTTCCTCAAAGAGGATGAACCTTTTTTTGTATATTTAGCTTTTTTTTTTTGTCTTGTTTGTTTTTTAACCTTTGTTTGATTTTTAGGGTGATCCTTGACCCCTCTGCTTTTCCAAAGGGAGGGGTCAAGCAGGTAAGTATGACTTATGTTACTAATTTATTTCATAGTTTCTGTTTTGGTGGTAAGTTTAGGTGAGGAGAGGAGAGGAGAGGAGAGGAGAGGAGAGGAGAGGAGAGGAGAGGAGAGGAGAGGACAGGACAGGACAGGAGAGGACAGGAGAGGACAGGAGCGGAGGAAGAGAAGTAGAGGAGCAGAAGTGGAGGAAGAGAAGTAGAGGAGCAGAAGTGGAGGAGAGGAGGATTGGAAAAGGAGGGGACGTGGAGGAGAGGAGGGCCAGAGGAGGTTACAAATGTTACAAAAAAAAACAAAAAAACAACACCTTACAAGTGCCACAGGATGATCGCTGCCCCAATGCACTGATGCAGAAACTCATGGAAAAGGAGCCCCAAGTATTGAGTGCATGTAAATGAACGTATGTTTCAGATGTCCAACATTTGTGTAAAACATTCTTTTAATTGCTCTAATGTAATATTCATTATTGAAGAAACTGAAAGTGGGGTTTTCATTAACTGTAAGGTGTAATGATCACAATAAAAAGAAAGAAATGCTTGAAATCTTTCACCCTGTGTACTGAATCAATAGAATGAAGTCATAAACCTAACTGGAGCGTTTGTTTGATGGCATTTAGTAATGTTCCTGATAGCATGAGAAAACACCTTGATGTTTTTCTTTTGTCTAAAATACACCTCTTTAAGAAATCAGAGCCAGACTTAATGTGTGAACAGCAAAATGTTTGAAACAGAAGGTCTTACCTCAGATCAGGGTTTTGTTTCAATCAGTCAAATTACCTCCAACATACAGATGCAGGTTCAGGCCAGCAGAGGGAGCATGACAACATTGAAAAGGAGTCTACTTTGAACTGGTCCTGTAGAATCACCCAATCACTGGATAGAATCACGATGGTCCTGAAAAAGTCAGCGCTACAGACACCGCTCATCAACGAGGGTTCAAACTATCCAGCCTGAAACTGAAAAATATGTCGATTCTGTTTTAAAGTTCTGCTTTCTGAATGAATTTGAAGTTTGAAATTATTACTTTTTTTTTCTGCACAACAACATTCAGAGTGGTCCGTAGAGGATGGTTAAGTTGTGGTTTTCGCACCTAAACGTGTGATTTTGCGAGTCTGCAAGAGACTTACAAAAGCCTCCGACACCAGTCACGTGTGGTGAAAGTTGAATCTATCTACTCTGAGTAATCCAAGTGAGTTACGGAGCCACAGAACCAATGACTGCCGTAGACCGACATGTTCCAGGAACTTTGCTCAATAGTTTGAGAGTGCGGGGCTCTTAAAAGAGCCGTTCTGGGTGTGCTTCAGCACTGCACGCCGACCCGCCACGGGGCACTTCCCCCTGAGGAGAAGAAGGACGCGAAGGCCTCCCTCACCCTGGCGGCCTCCCTCGCAGACTTCTTGGCAGCATCTGGTCCCAGACCTGGGTTGGCTTGTCCCTTTGCAGGTATCTGCTGTGATGTCATCACACGCTCAATCAATCAATCAATCAATCAATCAATCAATCAATCAATCAATCAATCAATCAATCAATCAATCAATCAATCAATCAATCAATCAATCAATCAATCAATCAATCAATCTTTAATTGTATAGCGCCAATTCATAACAAGTGTTATCTCAAGACACTTTACAATAGAGTACAAAGCTCTTCATTTTGAGGATACACATATATGCATAGATACATATATACATATAAAGATACACATATACATATATATACAAATATATACATCCAACACCCAACATGAATCCATGTAGCCAATCATGTATCCCTCCATCATGGCGGCAAGAAAAAACCTTCTGTTAAGCGGCAGGAAATCTGGAATGTGGACCCCGGTCTCATGATGAACAGCAAATCCACAACATGCTGTGTTGGGTGTGTGGGCGAAGGAAGGGAGGTAAGAGGAGACAAGTGGACTGAAGTAAGAACTAAAGTTAGTGACAGATCCATGAACCATAGACCTGTCGTCTGATTTGTTAGAGGTTAGCCTCTTGAGATGCTACATCTCGTTTTGGGGAGGGACCTCATGTCTGAATAGTAATAATCAATGGCATAATCAATGATGTTCTGACTGAAAATAAAAATTGATGGTATTGATGAACTCATGGATGCCCAGACCACGAGTGCATCCCTACCAGAGATGTGACATCCCATTTTCAGAGGGACCTCATGCCTATGTGCTGATTAAAAACAGATACTGTAGATGTATTGATCATGGATAAGGAGATCATGCTAATATCTACATTAGAAGCTATATGATAGAAGGAATGAATGTTCCTAATTAAATGGCCAAATAATGCGTCATGTCCATAGGTGCAGTTAATGAGTCTTCATGACTCCACAGCAGCAGGCAGTCTCCACCAAGGATCCACGGCCACCTACAAGACGAGAGCCAGAGACGAGCACAGGAGCAGACAAAAGGGGCAAAAGCAGATACGGAGAGAGATTAAGACAGAGAGACAGAGTCCAAACTGATCAAACTGCATGATCCTGTTCACACGCAGTGGTTATAGAACTCATATGTAGCGCTGCTAACAGTTTCTGAGTCATGTTACACTAATGTTACACTAATGTTACACTAATGTTACACTAATGTTACACTAATGTTACACTAATGTTACATAGTTCACCCAACAAAACAGAGCCTGACTTTTCTTTTCTTGCGTGTGACCCGTTTCTGAGTCCTGACGGCCGTGGCTCCGGTGGACGGCACGTGCAGTTTCTGAGTGCTAAGATCGCTGCCATTATCAATGACTATTAAAGACTCTCCTGGAAGCTGTCGGCTCAATAACGCGCTTCCATTCTATCTGCAGCTTTCCCAGGGTTTGAGCTCCCTCTGCTGGTCAGAGGCTGTAACTTCTACATGAAAAATTTGATGAGTTTTTTATTTTATGAGTGAAGAAAGCCAGATTCCAACGAATGATCGATTTCAAGCGTATCTTTTTAATTCATGATGTAACTGTTCCCGTGATGGTCTCGGTGGTTGAAATCAAGTTTAGCATGTAGCTCTGCTTTATGACTTTACTGTCACTGCTGGAGTCCCAGAGAGCAGATCGCTTGCCGAGCACCGCTCTGAAGCTGGTCCGTGCTCGTCCGTCCGGCTCATCTGCTCCAGAACGGTCCTCTCTCCGTGTCCGCTCGGACTCCTCGTGAATTTTCACCTCATTTGGTGGTTTGGCAGGAGTTAATTTAGGGCCCTGGTGAGCAGGTAGTTATGGGAAACGGAACCCCTTCAGGGTGTGACACGCTAACCGTAAACTGTAAAACCCACATTTTCTCAACCTGTCCTTGAGTTCGGAGCGTGCGTGAACAGTAAGCGCTAAGCTAGTGGAAGTGAACGGGGCCTTCACATGTTTACACTTAAACCACAGTTTGAAAAACCACAACGGAACCAGTCAACTGTGACATCATGACCTTCAACTGTGACATCATGACCTTCATCATTCAGTCTCTACACTATAGGAGGCTGCAGCTCAGGGTATTTTGATCATTTCAGACCTTTCAGCGAGCGAGCACAGTGCGAGCGAATACGAAAGCGAGAAATACGAGAAGTTCCAACAAACACTTTTTGAGCAGACGCAGAGCAGGAAGACTCTTACCTCACAAAAACATCATGTCAGAGGCAAAGAAGAACCAGTCTCCTCAAGAAGAACTGGAGGAACTGCGAGCTGCTTACCAAGAGCTTGGCGCCAGGTACCAGCACCTTCGGGATGAGCACCAAAAACAACAGGAGGCTCACGAGTACAGGGTCGCCAAAGACCAGGCTGTGATTTCATCCCTGACGGCAGAAGTCAACGCCCTCCGTCAGAGGATGGATGAACACCTGGCAGGTGTCCACACAGATGGACAAACTGTAGAGGCACAGGAGCAGACTGCCGTAACACCTTCAGCAGCTGAACACCGTGCCCTACAGGAGAAGCTGGAGGAGGCCACCCAGAGGTACCAGACTGACATCAAGACTGCCTTTTGGATGGTGGACCGACTCCAGCACGACCTGGTGGAAGAAAGGCGTCGGTTCGCTCAGGACAAAGCTGTCATCATGTCCTTGAAGGCCGAACGCGAGGAGGAGAACAACAAACACCAGGAGGATGTGCGAAAAGCCGGACAGATGATTCAGAGCCTTCAGCGTGAGCTGAAAAAACACCAGCAGCTCATCACTGTCCAGGCATCCAAAGAGAGATCTGTTGTCGCGACCTTAAAGTCAGAACAACAACTCCGCCTGAAGATCGCACAGGACAACAACAAGTTCCAGGCAGACATCAAGAGAGCCGGACAGACGGTGGAGACTCTGAGGAGTGAGCTGCAGAAACAGCAGCAGCTCATCTCCGATCACGACTCTGTCATGAAGAGCGTGGAACATTACAGAGCGCTCGTTCTGGAGGAGAGAAAGAGGGCCGACTCACTTGAAGTGGAAGTGGAGCGGTTTAGATCGGCACACCAGAGGCTCCTGAAAAGACACCTGACAGGGAGAACCATCTGATCCCATGGTGCCGGTGCCAGTGCCCCGCCCCCCCACCCCCCCAAAACCATTCATTCATTCATTGTAAATACATGAATTGTACATAAATTGTAAATAGACTGTAAATAAATTGTACATGAATTGTAAATAAATTGTACATGAATTGTACATAAATTGTACATGAATTGTAAATGAATTGTACATGAATTGTACATAAATTGTACATGAATTGTACATAAATTGTACATGAATTGTAAATAAATTGTACATAAATGAAACACAAAGTAGTGCTTCATTTCAACAGAACACTCAATGCTTTTGTAGGGTTCAGCAAATAAAGAAATCGTGCACAGCAACAACATATAACACAAACTATTCAGCAGAGGTCGGGTTTATAGGCGTAGCCAATGAATGTGTTCAAACTGTACTGCACCCGGATCTGGACTTGGATTAGAACAGTTTGAAGTTGAGTAGTCAGGTGTGACGGGGCTTTGGTCCCTGAAGACCTGCTACAGCTTCGCCTTCAGAAAAGACACAACAGTCTGTGGCAACTCACGCTTCCTAAAAATAACGCTCTATTTTCTTTAGCGATGCTGTGCTCACTGACGTCAGCCAGATCAGCTGCACCTGCGTGCTAAGCTTAAAGCTGGTTGCTTCATAAAACATTAGATCAGGGAAATTCTGATTGAATTTGACCTTTTAACTGAGCCGTCTTGGACTTTTTGAAATCAAATGTGCTAATCATATCTGTTAAAGTTGGACAAATCTGAGTTCAGACTGGAAATGATCTACAAACACGTCTCTGTGCGTTTGACGATGAATGTCGGACCGACCTCTGTTCTATTCCGATTTGGATGTTTTAATGTGAAGTGTTCAGTTAAGAAGAAGCAAGAAAGTCGTTGTACCTTGGATCTGAAGTACCTCCCGCGTCCTTCGGCCGTTCGTATCCAAACCGGTCGAGGATGCTGAGCGCCAGCATAGGAGCCAGAGACTGAGCGGGCTTCACGAACAGGGGGTTTGTCCCAAGCACCACGGAGGAGAGTGGGGAACTTCAGAGGAGGAGGAAAAAAAGAAAACAATAGGAACCACCCAAAAAATCACATATGTAAATAAAAGGGCTTTTTGAATCTGGTTAAAGGTAATGAGAACACGGTTTCATTAGAAATATTTGTGATTTGGTCATTTGGTGATTCATGTTTGGTTACAAAAGGGTGCTGCTCCCTTATTTTCTTTTTTCATGCACTAAATGTTCAAATGAAAACACAAAATAATAAATAATACTTTTATCATCACTCGTCGCTTTACCTGCGCTTGTTCTCCTGTACGTCTGTGTCAATGATGTCAGCCAAAGGTAAGACGAAAAGACCGAAGGCTGCTCGGACAATGACCCCGTGTAGGAGATCACGAAGGCGATAAACATTAAACTCCATCGAAGTGGCGCTTTTTTTTTTTTCCTTTTTGCAAATGAAAGCATGCTCTTACATGTTTACAGTCATGAAAAACGCCAGGACGTAGTAGTGCTGAGGTCACAGTAAGAGCATCGCCGCTGCCACCGCAGCCTCTGTGTAGAAGGTGAGGAGGATGATCCCGTTGTAGCCAAGAACGCGGAGCAGACTCTGACAGCTCAAGATTAACAGCTGATGATGGAGACAAAGCAGAATGAAGCAGTCATACAAAGTTTACTTCAAAACAAGTCGCTTAACATCTTCTCTCTGATGGTAAATGTGCAGAGCACGTGTTTTTGAGTAAACTGCTTCATTAACTGCCTGACAAAAACACACACACACACACACACACACACACACACACACACACACACACACACACACACTGCATGATGAGTAAAGTTGTAACTAACAGAAATCCTCTGTAAAATAGATTTGGACTGACTACCACCAGATTTGGTAACAAAGCATCAGTTGAGCTCACTTTAATTCATAAACAAAGTCTACGGCACCAGGAGAAATCACCTGTGGGCGGAGGAATCCAGCTCCACACGGGACGCTCTTGGCCCATACACACAGTCGGCTTAGCGTCACGGTCGCGTCATAGTGAGGGGCGGGGAATTTTAAGGGGGAAAACAATCCTTCCCCCTCGTCCTCAAGATTGTAAACACGCCGATTTCAAAATCAGATTTCCGTGCCGATTACTAAAGTGTCATACATTGATTCACTGGAGCCAGTTCAAAAGGCTAGATACTGAAAAAAAAATGACTCAAGTGGGTTTAGATTCTTGTCCGTATGTTATTAAAGAGTGGAGGAATGATCCTACTGAATGGCCTGATGTGTCATTCCTGACACCTTCTGCTACCCGGTTGAATCACCTGGTAAGAGGCAAAATCAGGTTCGCTGATGAATCAAACCTCACATCATTTCAACGTCTGACAAGGAAATGAAGACGTTTTAGTGAGTTTGTGCTCCACACAGTGGTTGTTATTGCTCAATAGCCCCCATGAGCTGCCTATATATAGCTTATTGATGAGCCGCTATATCACACAGGGATTTACACACACAGCAGCCTAAAGAACTATCGCTCCCTGGAGGCACAGAACTTTTTTTACAAGTGCTTTTGTTGGAGTTGTGCTTCATCAGAAAATACCTGCCTCTGATACCTACCTGTTCAGGTGTGATGCTTTTACAACTAGCCACTGAACGTTCATGTGAAGTACAAAACAATCGAACACTGATTGAATGATGAAGATGAAGATACTGTTATCGTACCTGTCATGAAGTGCAGACTACAGACGTACAGGTTTTGATTTTAGAGCTCAAAGGCGGTCAAACTCATCCTCCCGTCGGATCGCTTGTAGCCACTGCGTTCTTCCCCTCGGCTCTGTGCACCTTGGAGTTACCTTGAAGATATCCAAAGAGTGGATCATTGACTGTATTCCACACCATGTGCACCATGTGCACCATGTACGCCATGTGCACCATGTGCACCATGTGCACCATGTACGCCATGTGCACCATGTACGCCATGTGCACCATGTGCACCATGTGCACCATGTGCACCATGTGCACCATGTACACCATGTGCACCATGTACACCATGTGCACCATGTACACCATGTGCACCATGTACACCACCTAAAGAGACTAGTGGCTCATGAGTTTAACATTTAAAATAGGTTTCATTGCATCAACTAAATGAAAGAATGTAAAGCTCTGATTTTGCTGCTCTTTTGAGAGCTACACAAAGACGAGACAAATGTCATCAGACTTCTGGCACAACATGCTGAGTGAAGACAAGACCACAACTGCAAACAAGAAACTATTACTAATACCACACATTTGGAAGAGAAATATATTTTTGACTTAACTAAACTTATAGTTTTCGTTTCTCACCAATTTTTTTTTTTTTTTTTTTCGATCCATGTGAAAATAAATAGAAAGTATCAAGAATTTTTTAAAGATCATTTTTAAAACTAAATTATTCAGAAAGCAGGTACTTCAAGTATTCAATTCAAGTAACATTTTGACAGTGCAACTTTCACTTGTATCTTAGTAATATGATGCAGCTTTGTCTATAATTACTGACTCAAATTCACCTGCAGCAGGTTTCTCTGCTGTGACCAACACAATCCAGGCAACCGAAAACCTCTGGGTCGAGACAAAGCGGACGCTTGCAACATACAACGTTCCCTGGCGCTCCAGTTTAACATTGCTTTATATAAAACCTGGCTCTCAAACAAAGCTGAGCGATATGATTTCTATATCTGAGCAAAGAGACATTGGGAATGTCTAAGGATGTCCGGGTAGCATCCTCCTGGACTTGTCAAATTAAGCTAAACTCGATTTTCATGTCTACCGGGTTGGGCGGGTTTCAGAATGAGAAAACAAATCTCTGATTGGCTAAGGATAAGAAAACAAATCTCTGATTGGCTAAGAGATTGCAGTTTCTGCTTTGTGATTGGATAATAAAAATGTTTGTCAACAAAAGTAGGAAGAGTCACCAATTACTGTGTTAACTTTTGGAGAATATTTCCAATGGGATATTAAACAGTGTTTAAGAGTTCAGTGCAAAACAAATCAAGCTTATCTATCTATCTATCTATCTATCTATCTATCTATCTATCTATCTATCTATCTATCTATCTATCTATCTATCTATCTATCTATCTATCTATCTATCTATCTATCTATCTATCTATCTATCTATCTATCTATTTGGGGAGTGGGGGTTGCTCGTTTTTACTGCCACCTACCGGATGTTAGAGAATATTTAAGTATTGCCATGTTGAACCTAATCTCGACCTAAACAAGTAAATAAATAAATAAATAAATAAAATTAATTTTAATTTTAATAAAAATTTTATTTTAATAAAAATTTATTAATTTACAGAGATTGAAATACTTCACTTCAACCCCCATGTGTTGACTTTTCATACTTAGGAAGGTGGTGCCTGTCTGAAACTTGTCACGCTGAATCTACATGTGCCCACCATTAAAATACTGTAAAATCAGCCTCCTGGGTCAGAGCATCTAATTTTAATGAATTAAAAGCATTAGTTAGTTGACCTGTAGCCCCACGTAGGCGTGTGTTTCATATTTAGGAAGGTTGCTCCGACTTGAAACTTGTCACACTGATTCTACATGTGCTCATGATGAACATACTGTAAAATCAGCCTCCTGAGTGAAAGCGCTGAATTTTAATGAATTAAAAGCATTTAATAAGATAAACTTTAGCCCCATGTAGGTGTGTGTTTCATACTTAGGAAGGTGGCACCGCTTTGAAACTTCACACACTCATTGTACACCTGCTCAGGATGAAGGTAGTCCGATTTCAGCCTCCTAGGTCAAAGCGTTGAATTTTAAGGAATAAAAAGGGATTTCTTTGCCTTTTTTTAAAGGTTTTTCAGCAATTTCGGGTACTTTTAGGCAGATCTCTTTTGTGGCCTCACGAGGCCCCTGATGATTGCATACACCCCAAATTCGGCACAGGGCCAGTGCTGGAGGCCCTCTACCAGCCCGTGAAAAAAGCAACTCCCTACATGTTTTACTTTTCTTAATTGGTTGGTCAGGTTTCAGAGCAAAGGAGGGTGTGAGACCTGAGGCCACCAACACCCTCTGACAGGCAGGCAAGGTTGGAGTGAGATATTTTCCAAACGTGCTAGAAATCTGATTTTTTGATATGTTGTCGGGGGTCTGAAGACAAGTCCGACAGCGTTTGTTTGGTGTAGATCGGACCTATACTTTTGCTACAGCGGTCCTTAAAAAAATCACCTCTTTTTTTTTCACTTTTGGCCTTAATTGATACCAATTAAGTGTGGATCTCATACTTACGAAGGTGGCACCGGCCTGAAATTTGTCACACGCATTCTGCATGCGCCCCCTATGAACATACTGTAAAACCAGCGTCCTAGATGAAGGCGTTGATTTTTTATTAATTTAAAGAGATTTAAGTACTTCACTTCAAGCCCCATGTGTTGACTTTTCATACTTAGGAGGGTCGCCCTGACCTGAAACTTGTCACGCTGATTGTACATGTGCTCATGATGAACATACTGTAAAATCAGCCTCCTGAGTGAAAGCGCTGAATTTTAATGAATTAAAAGCATTTAATAAGAGAAACTTTAGCCCCGTGTAGGTGTGTGTTTCATACTTAGGAAGGTGGCGCCGCTTTGAAACTTCACACACTCATTGTACACCTGCTCAGGATGAACATAGTCCGATTTCAGCCTCCTAGGTCAAAGCGTTGAATTTTAAGGAATTTAAAGGGATTTTATTCTTCCCCTCTAACACTTTTATGTGACCTTTCACCCTTGCGAAGGTCGCACGGGTCCGAAACTTCTCACCCTGGTTCTGCATGTGCCCACGATGAACATACTGTGATTTCAGCCTCCTAGGTGAAAGCGTTGAATTTTAAGGAATAAAAAGGGATTTCTTTCCTTTTTTTAAAGGTTTT
Source organism: Labroides dimidiatus (assembly GCA_030710495.1). NCBI lineage: Eukaryota > Metazoa > Chordata > Actinopteri > Labriformes > Labridae > Labroides > Labroides dimidiatus. The sequence continues at coordinate 36,427,585 of CM061143.1, read as the reverse complement.
TCAGCAATTTCGGGTACTTTTAGGCAGATCTCTTTTTTGGCCTCACGAGGCCCCTGATGATTGCATACACCCCAAATTCGGCACAGGGCCAGTGCTGGACGCCCTCTACCAGCTCGTGAAAAAAGCAACTCCCTACATGTCTTACTTTTCTTAATTGGTTTGTCAGGTTTCAGAGCAAAGGAGGGTGTGAGACCTGAGGCCACCAACACCCTCTGACAGGCAGGCAAGGTTGGAGTGAGATATTTTCCAAATGTGCTAGAAATCTGATTTTTTGATATGTTGTCGGGGGTCTGAAGACGAGTCCGACAGCGTTTGTTTGGTGTAGATCGGACCTATACTTTTGCTACAGCGGTCCTTAAAAAAATCACCTCTTTTTTTTCCACTTTTGGCCTTAATTGATACCAATTAAGTGTGGATCTCATACTTACGAAGGTGGCACCGGCCTGAAATTTATCACACGCATTCTGCATGCGCCCCCTATGAACATACTGTAAAACCAGTGTCCTAGATGAAGGCGTTGATTTTTTATTAATTTAAAGAGATTTAAGTACTTCACTTCAAGCCCCATGTGTTGACTTTTCATACTTAGGAGGGTCGCCCTGACCTGAAACTTGTCACGCTGATTCTACATGTGCTCATGATGAACATACTGTAAAATCAGCCTCCTGAGTGAAAGCGCTGAATTTTAATGAATTAAAAGCATTTAATAAGAGAAACTTTAGCCCCGTGTAGGTGTGTGTTTCATACTTAGGAAGGTGGCGCCGCTTTGAAACTTCACACACTCATTGTACACCTGCTCAGGATGAACATAGTCCGATTTCAGCCTCCTAGGTCAAAGCGTTGAATTTTAAGGAATTTAAAGGGATTTTATTCTTCCCCTCTAACACTTTTATGTGACCTTTCACCCTTGCGAAGGTCGCACGGGTCCGAAACTTCTCACCCTGGTTCTGCATGTGCCCACGATGAACATACTGTGATTTCAGCCTCCTAGGTGAAAGCGTTGAATTTTAAGGAATAAAAAGGGATTTCTTTCCTTTTTTTAAAGGTTTTTCAGCAATTTCGGGTACTTTTAGGCAGATCTCTTTTTTGGCCTCACGAGGCCCCTGATGATTGCATACACCCAAAATTCGGCACAGGGCCAGTGCTGGACGCCCTCTACCAGCTCGTGAAAAAAGCAACTCCCTACATGTCTTACTTTTCTTAATTGGTTGGTCAGGTTTCAGAGCAAAGGAGGGTGTGAGACCTGAGGCCACCAACACCCTCTGACAGGCAGGCAAGGCTGGAGCCAGATATTTTCCAAATGTGCTAGAAATCTGATTTTTTGATATGTTGTCGGGGGTCTGAAGACGAGTCCGACAGCGTTTGTTTGGTGTAGATCGGACCAATACTTTTGCTACAGCGGTCCTTAAAAAAATCACCTCTTTTTTTTCCACTTTTGGCCTTAATTGATACCAATTAAGTGTGGATCTCATACTTACGAAGGTGGCACCGGCCTGAAATTTATCACACGCATTCTGCATGCGCCCCCTATGAACATACTGTAAAACCAGTGTCCTAGATGAAGGCGTTGATTTTTTATTAATTTAAAGAGATTTAAGTACTTCACTTCAAGCCCCATGTGTTGACTTTTCATACTTAGGAGGGTCGCCCTGACCTGAAACTTGTCACGCTGATTCTACATGTGCTCATGATGAACATACTGTAAAATCAGCCTCCTGAGTGAAAGCGCTGAATTTTAATGAATTAAAAGCATTTAATAAGAGAAACTTTAGCCCCGTGTAGGTGTGTGTTTCATACTTAGGAAGGTGGCGCCGCTTTGAAACTTCACACACTCATTGTACACCTGCTCAGGATGAACATAGTCCGATTTCAGCCTCCTAGGTCAAAGCGTTGAATTTTAAGGAATTTAAAGGCATTAAATAAGTTTACCGTCAGCCCCCCACATAGATGTTTTATTATTATTGTTAATTTATTATCATTATTATTATTATTATTATTATTATTATTAATTTATAATAATAATAATAATAATAATAATAATAATAATAATAATAATTAGAGAGAGAGAGAGAGAGAGAGAGAGAGAGAGAGAGAGAGAGAGAGAGAGAGCTTATTTGTCTCTTCTAGACAGTACAAACAGGTTTTGTTTTTTTCCAACTGCAGCCCAGCTTTATTACATGTTTAAAAAAAACTCCTCGATAGGCGCTTTCTGAAGTTACTAATTTTAGGTACTACATGGACAAAACTATTACGTACAATGGCGTATTAGGGCCTCTTCAGGAAATAATATATATAAAGCCTATTATTATTTTTTTTATTAATTAATTTTATTAAGTGAATCTAATACATCGTGGTTATTAATTAGGGGCCTTCATGGAAGGTTGCACAAGATGGACTCTGTTCACGGACCAGAACGTTCCATGGTTGCTATGGACGATCTCCAGGTGCATCATTTTGAGACGGGCGACATTTTAACCCGGAAATAGCTGCTGATCAGTCTGAGACGCACGCATTTGTTTTCTCTTCCCGAGATTTTGGATATTTCTTCAAGAAACCAAACAATTACCATGGACTTCCAACGACTTCTTCAGGATTTACCTCCATAAAGACAAAGTTCTTCTAAATACAGGCTTTTCTGACGGTAATTTTGAGATTTTTGCATTTTTTAAGCCATTTAATTGTCGAGTTGTAGAGATGTTCTAATGATTTACAAACTAAGCTAGTTTTATCCATTGGCAAATGTAGCTAAATAAATAACATGTTTCTTAATTAATATCTTTGAACGGGTCATGCATTAATTAGCAAGCAGTGTCGGGTATATTTATTATTACTATTACCAATACTAGCAAACACTGTCATGCTAGCAGTCATTTGTGCTGTTTAAGAATTTCAGCTTTCGTTATTTCTTTAAAACCAGACAGACAGTTCGTAACTCAGGGCATATTGTCGATGATACATGGATATTTTTCTGATACTTGTTAGATTTTTACATGCTATCCGCTAGCATATCAGTGCAATTTCCTGTAGACGTCTGCCTCAAGCTAGCGCTGTTTTCCGTAGCGTTAGCACTGACGTTATGATTTGGTTTGTTACCCGGATGCTCAAATGTAAACATTGAATGGACGGAGATAGACGTACACAAGCAGATATTATTTTCAGATGTCTTATCCGCGAACAAATGTTGAAAAACACACAGAGCACACTAAAGCGTGCCGAGAAGGACTCAGACAGCAAGAGAAAGAGAGATACTGTGAGAAACTAGGGCTAACGGGCGAGAAAGACCCATACGACCTAGCATCAACTTGATGTAAACATGAATTACCGAATGAACACGAATCTGCGGTTTGCCAATTATGGAGAACGGCACATTTATACCCCAAATGATTTGCGAATTTCAGTGGCATGTTTTTCTTTCAACTGTTGCCTTTCTGGTCACATTAAAAGTGGTTTCACTGGAAATAAACATGACACTGATAACATTAGTGAGCACCCCAGAAGCAGTAGCTATTAATACATAGAAGGACTAAGACGGGAAGGCTGCTGAAACATGAAGTCTCAATGTCAGCATGAGTGCTTGTAATGTACTGAGTGACTTTTTTACAGCAAGGTAGGGACTGAGGTGTAAAAAAGTGCTGTTTATGTATTTGGTGTGGTGAATGAAAAACAACAACCTCTCATCTTTATGATAAAGACACTTTGGTCATAAGATGAGGAGATGTATAACATGTTGAATGTTTTGACTAAAGAATCTTCATCTCATCTCTCTCTGCTGAACCAACTGAACGACTTCTTCCCTCGCATTGAGGCAGACAACAGCACTCCGGCACAAAAGATCCCTCCAACTCCCGACGACCAGGTGCTGTTGCTATCTACCTACGGACAGCGTGAGGAGATGACTCGGGAAGACTAATGTAAGGAAAGCCCCGGGCCCTGATGACATCCCCGGTCGTGTCCTGAGAGACTGTGCTGAGGAGCTCACGGATGTCTTCACAGACATCTTCAACGCCTCGCTGAGCCAAGCTGTTGTCCCGACATGCCTCAAAGCCACCGCCATCGCCCCGGTCCCGAAGAAGCCGTCTCCCTCCCGCTACAACGACTACCGCCCGATCGCACTCGCTCCCGTCATTATGAAGCGCTTTGAGCGGCTAGTCGTGCACCACATGAAATCTGCGCTCCCCCTGACACTGGACCCCTACCAGTTTGCGTATCGGTCCAACCGCTCGACCGACGATGCCGTCTCCACTGCACTCCAATCAGCCCTCACTCACCCGGAGACCAAAGACCCACATGTCAGAATGCTGTTCATCGACTTCAGCTCAGCATTCAACACGATCGTCCCTCAGCAGCTCATCCTCAAACTCGTCCAGCTGGGACTCAACACCTCCCTGTGCGTTGTGCAACTGGCTGTTGGACTTTCTGACGGGGAGACCACGGGCAGTACGGGTCGGCAGCAACACCTCCAGCACCATCACGCTGAACACAGGGGCCCCCCCAAGGATGTGTGCTCGGCCCCCTCCTCTTCACTCTGCTAACCCACGACTGCAAACCTACATCCAGCTCCAACCTCTTCATCGAGTTCGCAGACGACACGACCGTGGTGGCTCTCATCGACAATAACGATGAGACAAACTACAGGAGCGAGGTGAGACGCCTGGCCGAGCGGCGTAAGGACAACAATCTCCTCCTAAATGTGGAGAAGACGAAGGAGATTGTAGTTGACGTCAGAAGAGAGCACACCCAGCGTTCCCCACTAACCATCGACGGCGCTGCAGTAGAGCGGGTGAGCAGCGCCAAGTTCCTGGGTGTACACATCTCCGAAGACCTGTCCTGGAACATCAACACCACATCTCTGGCCAAGAAAGCTCAACGGCGACTCTACTTCCTGCGGAAACCGAGAAGAGCAAGAGCGCCGACCCCCGTTATGTTCTCTTTTTATAGAGGCACCATCGAGAGCATCCTGACCAGCTGCATCACCGTGTGGTACGGCGCCTGCACCGTCTCCTGCCGCAAGACCCTGCAGCGCACTGTGAAAGCAGCTGAGAAGATCATCGGTGTCTCTCTTCCCTCCCTACTGGACATTTACAACACCCGCAAAGCCACAAGGATTGCGGGTGACCCCACCCACCCATCCCACAGTCTCTTTAACCTGCCGCCGTCGGGAAGGAGGAGACTGCAGAGTCTCCGGGCCAAAACCAGCAGGCTCAAAGACAGTTTTTTCCACCAGGCAGTCAGGACTCTTAATTCCCTCCCTGCTCTGCCCCCACTCCCCCCCCCCCCACTGGCCCCCACCATCGACTCTGGGCCACAGACTCTGCCCATGCACATCCTATCTCAGGACTGCACACTTCACTTTATGCACACTTCACTTTATACTCACTTTACACATGCTTATTTGCACTATTTGCATTATTTGCATTATTGCTCCAATACCTCATGTCTGTTCATTTCATTTTGTCCAGCTAAAATTTGCACTACTGCTTACCTCAGGTCTGTTTATGGTCTGGTTTGTTGGTTTGTTGGTTTGTTGGTTTGTTGGTTTGTTGGTTTGTTGGTTTGTTGGTTTGTTGGTTTGTTGGTTTGTTGGTGAGGTAGAAGAAGATGGACTAACTTTTGATGAACTGTGTTTCCAGTTTAAGCTTTATATTTTAGAGCACAGCACAGTATAGTGGTTGAGAAGGTAGCAGCAGTGGAGTCCAACAGAGCCTGATAAATCACTTCCTGCATTTATAGTCTTGATATGAACTTTGCCAGTCTGACTTTATTCTTTCCTGCTCTCGTCTCAGGTGTAAAAAGTCGATCCCAGATCACTTGGAGCATCACGTCTTGCAGCAAGGACTTTAAGGTCATCACAGGATGCGTCATCTCCTCCTTCTCTTCGGACTTTGTGGTGCAAGCTGTGCTGGGCAGCGGCTCCTTTGGAGAAGTTGCCCAGTGCAGAAAGATAGCCACTAATGAAACGGTGGCTTTCCTCAAAGAGGATGAACCTTTTTTTGTATATTTAGCTTTTTTTTTTTGTCTTGTTTGTTTTTTAACCTTTGTTTGATTTTTAGGGTGATCCTTGACCCCTCTGCTTTTCCAAAGGGAGGGGTCAAGCAGGTAAGTATGACTTATGTTACTAATTTATTTCATAGTTTCTGTTTTGGTGGTAAGTTTAGGTGAGGAGAGGAGAGGAGAGGAGAGGAGAGGAGAGGAGAGGAGAGGAGAGGAGAGGAGAGGAGAGGACAGGACAGGACAGGAGAGGACAGGAGAGGACAGGAGCGGAGGAAGAGAAGTAGAGGAGCAGAAGTGGAGGAAGAGAAGTAGAGGAGCAGAAGTGGAGGAGAGGAGGATTGGAAAAGGAGGGGACGTGGAGGAGAGGAGGGCCAGAGGAGGTTACAAATGTTACAAAAAAAAACAAAAAAACAACACCTTACAAGTGCCACAGGATGATCGCTGCCCCAATGCACTGATGCAGAAACTCATGGAAAAGGAGCCCCAAGTATTGAGTGCATGTAAATGAACGTATGTTTCAGATGTCCAACATTTGTGTAAAACATTCTTTTAATTGCTCTAATGTAATATTCATTATTGAAGAAACTGAAAGTGGGGTTTTCATTAACTGTAAGGTGTAATGATCACAATAAAAAGAAAGAAATGCTTGAAATCTTTCACCCTGTGTACTGAATCAATAGAATGAAGTCATAAACCTAACTGGAGCGTTTGTTTGATGGCATTTAGTAATGTTCCTGATAGCATGAGAAAACACCTTGATGTTTTTCTTTTGTCTAAAATACACCTCTTTAAGAAATCAGAGCCAGACTTAATGTGTGAACAGCAAAATGTTTGAAACAGAAGGTCTTACCTCAGATCAGGGTTTTGTTTCAATCAGTCAAATTACCTCCAACATACAGATGCAGGTTCAGGCCAGCAGAGGGAGCATGACAACATTGAAAAGGAGTCTACTTTGAACAGAGGCCTGTTGCACAAAACTAGGATAAGGGATTAAGCCAGGCTAACTTGGTTATCCTGGCTCAACTTATCTGTGATCCGGTTGCACAAAAGCAGGATAGAGGAAAGCACAACATGTTTTGATATTAGTTACCATGGAGATTTATCCTGTGGAGTGAGCCTGCTCCAGACCAGGCTAAGTTCCAGGATCTATTTAATCTCATCCCTCATCTCAGCCAGCAGCCACCACAAATGGAAACTAATAGTTATTTAACTGCCCACTACACAACGTTATCACATTCAACTAGACCCACTGTCATTATCTAAACATTTCAGATCATTAATATATATATATATATATATATATATATATATATATATATATATATATATATATATATATATATATATATATATATATATATATATATATGATTTATTAGTGTCATATCAATCACAAATGTTCACACATCACATCACACATGTTTTTCAAACTAAATTAGCAGAATAACCCATGTTTTAAGACATTCAATGAAATTTCACTCATAGATCAATCCAAATGCATAACTTTACTTATTTTAAGCTTTTATTAATGAAAAACATGTTCTCACCATCTAGATAACAAATACCTTTTAACTGTCTTACAGAAGTCTTTAATCAAGTTTTTTTTTTTTTTTTTTCAGAATCATGCAGGTTTTTTAATCCAAGACTGGAACTTTAAACATAACTGTCTAATTTTCAAAACTCCTAAATATTATGAGTGTAGCCGAGTTATTTTTATGAATTTTCTGGAAATAAAAAAGATTTGTGCTCTCATTCCACCAACAAATGTCATATCCATCATGTGTTGGAAATGAGGAGCACTGCTGAATTTAATTCATTTTTATTGTCCTTGACTTCAAGTGATCCATTTTGGTATCTTATGTTAAACATGAAAAAAACCTTTAAAAATTAAAAAATTAAAATATAATTGCAAGTATATAAGGGTTAAAAAAAAAATCATATATCATAACATTTTGTGGTGTGGTGGAAATGACAGTAACCACAAGGGACAGATGTTTTTATAATGAAAAATAAATAAAATACTAATATTTTACAAAAACTTATTTCTTTAGAATAATAGAATAATTCCTATTGAATCAAAATTCATTTCAATCTTATGAGGGACTGAGGATACAAAATATGGTCAATGGACAAAGACAGGAAAAAATACTCATAAAACCATGTTTTACATAATAAAAAATAGTAATTCAATCATGATTTTTTTTCAGAGTTCTTAAAAAATGACAAACATGGGGGGGTTTGCTCACTTCCACCTGGGACACAAATTCTTTGATAGTTGGAGAATCACTCATAAATATAAATACACAGTAACGTGATGATGTTCCTTTATTTACTAAATAAATCAAAGCAAGTGAACCATCAGCTCCTTTCAAAACTGAACTCACACAGTGACTCTACAAGAGAGAAAACGTGAATTCAAAGCATGTTATAGAACATAAGAATAAATACACATTCAAAGGTCTGTATATAACACACCCCACATGTCTGCACACCTCATACACACAATGTACAACACAAACATTATAAGAGTCCAAATCAGCTTCCTCTGCTGATGCAGCCATATTTAACTGAAATTCACAGCATGCGCCTCTGACAGAACATGTATGTAGCTTATATTTAAAACATGCATATTTACTAAAATAATTTAACACCTATTGGTCCCTGACCGGCCGACCACTGTTGTCATCAGGGCAGATGACAGGATTGTCCCAGTCCATGTGTGATGGCACTCTGGGGGCTCTCTCCTTCCTCAGCAGACCACATGGAGGACAGCACAGGCCACAGTGATGTCACTTGACCTCAGAGTGCTGACCCTTATATTGTGACAGTGAAAGTGTGCCTTCAGAACGCCAAAAGTCTATCATTCCCGGTCCTTGTCCTGAAATGGGCGTGATTGTAGGCCTGCTGTGCTGCCTGGGGGTCTGTGGAGGGTGTCAGTAGAAAAGGGCGGCAGGCAGACCCCTGTTCCCCAGCAACACACCTGAGGTCCTTGTCCTGAAATGGGCGTGATTGTAGGCCTGCTGTGCTGCCTGGGGGTCTGTGGAGGGTGTCAGGAGAAAAGGGCGGCAGGCAGACCCCCTGTTCCCCAGCAACACACCTGAGGATTCACCTGTCAGTACAAAATCTCATCATCACAACTTATAACAGAAAAACACTCTTGATACAGTCATGATGTAAAAAATGTTTTTTATTACCATGTGACAGGTGCTGAGAGATTCCAGAGGTCCAAAGACTCTGGAGTCATGGACCGAGCCAGACCACTTGTCACATTGCTGATGAGACAGTCAGCACTGCAGACCATCTACAATTATAAGATGAAGATTATTTAAACCAGAGACCATCACAAGAAACACACAGTGTTCATTAACTGACACATTTAAAAAGTCATGTTCGCCTGAACGTTAATGCTGGACCCGTTATGTTTAACCTACACACTCACACACACACACACACTATAGTCTAATGACAAGAGGAGCTAAAATAAGATTTTATAATCTGTGACGTTTACACAGTTTCGTCTCATTCATAATCAGAGCACAGGTACGTTTACGGAGCTGTTAATTAACTCTTTGGATTGTAATCGTGATGTTTCGGCCGAGGAATGAGTGTGTACGTCCTCATTACTTACTCATTCAGGCAGTCTGCAGTGCTTTGCCAAGCTTCTGTCGTTGTTTTAAAACAGTTGCGGTGTTGTCGTTGTTTTATTTGGTCCTTTACCTTCTCATAAAAGCCTCCGTTATGATTTCCGCCTCCGACGGGGAACAGTACGCTGCTCTCGTTGTCATGGTAAATCGGTAAATCTGTGATCAATAGCGGGTGTCTTTTGAGGAAGCCGCGTGCGCGCACTGATCCAGGATTGGTTTCACCTGGCTTGATGAATCCGTGTCCGCTCATCCTGGCTTGGTCTTTGTGCAACCGATTAAGCCTGGACGCTCATGTTTTGGATTCGCTGAGCCGAGCTCAGTCACTTATCCTGGATGTCTTAATCCTACTTTTGTGCAACGGGCCCCTGGTCCTGTAGAATCACCCAATCACTGGATAGAATCACGATGGTCCTGAAAAAGTCAGCGCTACAGACACCGCTCATCAACGAGGGTTCAAACTATCCAGCCTGAAACTGAAAAATATGTCGATTCTGTTTTAAAGTTCTGCTTTCTGAATGAATTTGAAGTTTGAAATTATTACTTTTTTTTTCTGCACAACAACATTCAGAGTGGTCCGTAGAGGATGGTTAAGTTGTGGTTTTCGCACCTAAACGTGTGATTTTGCGAGTCTGCAAGAGACTTACAAAAGCCTCCGACACCAGTCACGTGTGGTGAAAGTTGAATCTATCTACTCTGAGTAATCCAAGTGAGTTACGGAGCCACAGAACCAATGACTGCCGTAGACCGACATGTTCCAGGAACTTTGCTCAATAGTTTGAGAGTGCGGGGCTCTTAAAAGAGCCGTTCTGGGTGTGCTTCAGCACTGCACGCCGACCCGCCACGGGGCACTTCCCCCTGAGGAGAAGAAGGACGCGAAGGCCTCCCTCACCCTGGCGGCCTCCCTCGCAGACTTCTTGGCAGCATCTGGTCCCAGACCTGGGTTGGCTTGTCCCTTTGCAGGTATCTGCTGTGATGTCATCACACGCTCAATCAATCAATCAATCAATCAATCAATCAATCAATCAATCAATCAATCAATCAATCAATCAATCAATCAATCAATCAATCTTTAATTGTATAGCGCCAATTCATAACAAGTGTTATCTCAAGACACTTTACAATAGAGTACAAAGCTCTTCATTTTGAGGATACACATATATGCATAGATACATATATACATATAAAGATACACATATACATATATATACAAATATATACATCCAACACCCAACATGAATCCATGTAGCCAATCATGTATCCCTCCATCATGGCGGCAAGAAAAAACCTTCTGTTAAGCGGCAGGAAATCTGGAATGTGGACCCCGGTCTCATGATGAACAGCAAATCCACAACATGCTGTGTTGGGTGTGTGGGCGAAGGAAGGGAGGTAAGAGGAGACAAGTGGACTGAAGTAAGAACTAAAGTTAGTGACAGATCCATGAACCATAGACCTGTCGTCTGATTTGTTAGAGGTTAGCCTCTTGAGATGCTACATCTCGTTTTGGGGAGGGACCTCATGTCTGAATAGTAATAATCAATGGCATAATCAATGATGTTCTGACTGAAAATAAAAATTGATGGTATTGATGAACTCATGGATGCCCAGACCACGAGTGCATCCCTACCAGAGATGTGACATCCCATTTTCAGAGGGACCTCATGCCTATGTGCTGATTAAAAACAGATACTGTAGATGTATTGATCATGGATAAGGAGATCATGCTAATATCTACATTAGAAGCTATATGATAGAAGGAATGAATGTTCCTAATTAAATGGCCAAATAATGCGTCATGTCCATAGGTGCAGTTAATGAGTCTTCATGACTCCACAGCAGCAGGCAGTCTCCACCAAGGATCCACGGCCACCTACAAGACGAGAGCCAGAGACGAGCACAGGAGCAGACAAAAGGGGCAAAAGCAGATACGGAGAGAGATTAAGACAGAGAGACAGAGTCCAAACTGATCAAACTGCATGATCCTGTTCACACGCAGTGGTTATAGAACTCATATGTAGCGCTGCTAACAGTTTCTGAGTCATGTTACACTAATGTTACACTAATGTTACACTAATGTTACACTAATGTTACACTAATGTTACACTAATGTTACATAGTTCACCCAACAAAACAGAGCCTGACTTTTCTTTTCTTGCGTGTGACCCGTTTCTGAGTCCTGACGGCCGTGGCTCCGGTGGACGGCACGTGCAGTTTCTGAGTGCTAAGATCGCTGCCATTATCAATGACTATTAAAGACTCTCCTGGAAGCTGTCGGCTCAATAACGCGCTTCCATTCTATCTGCAGCTTTCCCAGGGTTTGAGCTCCCTCTGCTGGTCAGAGGCTGTAACTTCTACATGAAAAATTTGATGAGTTTTTTATTTTATGAGTGAAGAAAGCCAGATTCCAACGAATGATCGATTTCAAGCGTATCTTTTTAATTCATGATGTAACTGTTCCCGTGATGGTCTCGGTGGTTGAAATCAAGTTTAGCATGTAGCTCTGCTTTATGACTTTACTGTCACTGCTGGAGTCCCAGAGAGCAGATCGCTTGCCGAGCACCGCTCTGAAGCTGGTCCGTGCTCGTCCGTCCGGCTCATCTGCTCCAGAACGGTCCTCTCTCCGTGTCCGCTCGGACTCCTCGTGAATTTTCACCTCATTTGGTGGTTTGGCAGGAGTTAATTTAGGGCCCTGGTGAGCAGGTAGTTATGGGAAACGGAACCCCTTCAGGGTGTGACACGCTAACCGTAAACTGTAAAACCCACATTTTCTCAACCTGTCCTTGAGTTCGGAGCGTGCGTGAACAGTAAGCGCTAAGCTAGTGGAAGTGAACGGGGCCTTCACATGTTTACACTTAAACCACAGTTTGAAAAACCACAACGGAACCAGTCAACTGTGACATCATGACCTTCAACTGTGACATCATGACCTTCATCATTCAGTCTCTACACTATAGGAGGCTGCAGCTCAGGGTATTTTGATCATTTCAGACCTTTCAGCGAGCGAGCACAGTGCGAGCGAATACGAAAGCGAGAAATACGAGAAGTTCCAACAAACACTTTTTGAGCAGACGCAGAGCAGGAAGACTCTTACCTCACAAAAACATCATGTCAGAGGCAAAGAAGAACCAGTCTCCTCAAGAAGAACTGGAGGAACTGCGAGCTGCTTACCAAGAGCTTGGCGCCAGGTACCAGCACCTTCGGGATGAGCACCAAAAACAACAGGAGGCTCACGAGTACAGGGTCGCCAAAGACCAGGCTGTGATTTCATCCCTGACGGCAGAAGTCAACGCCCTCCGTCAGAGGATGGATGAACACCTGGCAGGTGTCCACACAGATGGACAAACTGTAGAGGCACAGGAGCAGACTGCCGTAACACCTTCAGCAGCTGAACACCGTGCCCTACAGGAGAAGCTGGAGGAGGCCACCCAGAGGTACCAGACTGACATCAAGACTGCCTTTTGGATGGTGGACCGACTCCAGCACGACCTGGTGGAAGAAAGGCGTCGGTTCGCTCAGGACAAAGCTGTCATCATGTCCTTGAAGGCCGAACGCGAGGAGGAGAACAACAAACACCAGGAGGATGTGCGAAAAGCCGGACAGATGATTCAGAGCCTTCAGCGTGAGCTGAAAAAACACCAGCAGCTCATCACTGTCCAGGCATCCAAAGAGAGATCTGTTGTCGCGACCTTAAAGTCAGAACAACAACTCCGCCTGAAGATCGCACAGGACAACAACAAGTTCCAGGCAGACATCAAGAGAGCCGGACAGACGGTGGAGACTCTGAGGAGTGAGCTGCAGAAACAGCAGCAGCTCATCTCCGATCACGACTCTGTCATGAAGAGCGTGGAACATTACAGAGCGCTCGTTCTGGAGGAGAGAAAGAGGGCCGACTCACTTGAAGTGGAAGTGGAGCGGTTTAGATCGGCACACCAGAGGCTCCTGAAAAGACACCTGACAGGGAGAACCATCTGATCCCATGGTGCCGGTGCCAGTGCCCCGCCCCCCCACCCCCCCAAAACCATTCATTCATTCATTGTAAATACATGAATTGTACATAAATTGTAAATAGACTGTAAATAAATTGTACATGAATTGTAAATAAATTGTACATGAATTGTACATAAATTGTACATGAATTGTAAATGAATTGTACATGAATTGTACATAAATTGTACATGAATTGTACATAAATTGTACATGAATTGTAAATAAATTGTACATAAATGAAACACAAAGTAGTGCTTCATTTCAACAGAACACTCAATGCTTTTGTAGGGTTCAGCAAATAAAGAAATCGTGCACAGCAACAACATATAACACAAACTATTCAGCAGAGGTCGGGTTTATAGGCGTAGCCAATGAATGTGTTCAAACTGTACTGCACCCGGATCTGGACTTGGATTAGAACAGTTTGAAGTTGAGTAGTCAGGTGTGACGGGGCTTTGGTCCCTGAAGACCTGCTACAGCTTCGCCTTCAGAAAAGACACAACAGTCTGTGGCAACTCACGCTTCCTAAAAATAACGCTCTATTTTCTTTAGCGATGCTGTGCTCACTGACGTCAGCCAGATCAGCTGCACCTGCGTGCTAAGCTTAAAGCTGGTTGCTTCATAAAACATTAGATCAGGGAAATTCTGATTGAATTTGACCTTTTAACTGAGCCGTCTTGGACTTTTTGAAATCAAATGTGCTAATCATATCTGTTAAAGTTGGACAAATCTGAGTTCAGACTGGAAATGATCTACAAACACGTCTCTGTGCGTTTGACGATGAATGTCGGACCGACCTCTGTTCTATTCCGATTTGGATGTTTTAATGTGAAGTGTTCAGTTAAGAAGAAGCAAGAAAGTCGTTGTACCTTGGATCTGAAGTACCTCCCGCGTCCTTCGGCCGTTCGTATCCAAACCGGTCGAGGATGCTGAGCGCCAGCATAGGAGCCAGAGACTGAGCGGGCTTCACGAACAGGGGGTTTGTCCCAAGCACCACGGAGGAGAGTGGGGAACTTCAGAGGAGGAGGAAAAAAAGAAAACAATAGGAACCACCCAAAAAATCACATATGTAAATAAAAGGGCTTTTTGAATCTGGTTAAAGGTAATGAGAACACGGTTTCATTAGAAATATTTGTGATTTGGTCATTTGGTGATTCATGTTTGGTTACAAAAGGGTGCTGCTCCCTTATTTTCTTTTTTCATGCACTAAATGTTCAAATGAAAACACAAAATAATAAATAATACTTTTATCATCACTCGTCGCTTTACCTGCGCTTGTTCTCCTGTACGTCTGTGTCAATGATGTCAGCCAAAGGTAAGACGAAAAGACCGAAGGCTGCTCGGACAATGACCCCGTGTAGGAGATCACGAAGGCGATAAACATTAAACTCCATCGAAGTGGCGCTTTTTTTTTTTTCCTTTTTGCAAATGAAAGCATGCTCTTACATGTTTACAGTCATGAAAAACGCCAGGACGTAGTAGTGCTGAGGTCACAGTAAGAGCATCGCCGCTGCCACCGCAGCCTCTGTGTAGAAGGTGAGGAGGATGATCCCGTTGTAGCCAAGAACGCGGAGCAGACTCTGACAGCTCAAGATTAACAGCTGATGATGGAGACAAAGCAGAATGAAGCAGTCATACAAAGTTTACTTCAAAACAAGTCGCTTAACATCTTCTCTCTGATGGTAAATGTGCAGAGCACGTGTTTTTGAGTAAACTGCTTCATTAACTGCCTGACAAAAACACACACACACACACACACACACACACACACACACACACACACACACACACACACTGCATGATGAGTAAAGTTGTAACTAACAGAAATCCTCTGTAAAATAGATTTGGACTGACTACCACCAGATTTGGTAACAAAGCATCAGTTGAGCTCACTTTAATTCATAAACAAAGTCTACGGCACCAGGAGAAATCACCTGTGGGCGGAGGAATCCAGCTCCACACGGGACGCTCTTGGCCCATACACACAGTCGGCTTAGCGTCACGGTCGCGTCATAGTGAGGGGCGGGGAATTTTAAGGGGGAAAACAATCCTTCCCCCTCGTCCTCAAGATTGTAAACACGCCGATTTCAAAATCAGATTTCCGTGCCGATTACTAAAGTGTCATACATTGATTCACTGGAGCCAGTTCAAAAGGCTAGATACTGAAAAAAAAATGACTCAAGTGGGTTTAGATTCTTGTCCGTATGTTATTAAAGAGTGGAGGAATGATCCTACTGAATGGCCTGATGTGTCATTCCTGACACCTTCTGCTACCCGGTTGAATCACCTGGTAAGAGGCAAAATCAGGTTCGCTGATGAATCAAACCTCACATCATTTCAACGTCTGACAAGGAAATGAAGACGTTTTAGTGAGTTTGTGCTCCACACAGTGGTTGTTATTGCTCAATAGCCCCCATGAGCTGCCTATATATAGCTTATTGATGAGCCGCTATATCACACAGGGATTTACACACACAGCAGCCTAAAGAACTATCGCTCCCTGGAGGCACAGAACTTTTTTTACAAGTGCTTTTGTTGGAGTTGTGCTTCATCAGAAAATACCTGCCTCTGATACCTACCTGTTCAGGTGTGATGCTTTTACAACTAGCCACTGAACGTTCATGTGAAGTACAAAACAATCGAACACTGATTGAATGATGAAGATGAAGATACTGTTATCGTACCTGTCATGAAGTGCAGACTACAGACGTACAGGTTTTGATTTTAGAGCTCAAAGGCGGTCAAACTCATCCTCCCGTCGGATCGCTTGTAGCCACTGCGTTCTTCCCCTCGGCTCTGTGCACCTTGGAGTTACCTTGAAGATATCCAAAGAGTGGATCATTGACTGTATTCCACACCATGTGCACCATGTGCACCATGTACGCCATGTGCACCATGTGCACCATGTGCACCATGTACGCCATGTGCACCATGTACGCCATGTGCACCATGTGCACCATGTGCACCATGTGCACCATGTGCACCATGTACACCATGTGCACCATGTACACCATGTGCACCATGTACACCATGTGCACCATGTACACCACCTAAAGAGACTAGTGGCTCATGAGTTTAACATTTAAAATAGGTTTCATTGCATCAACTAAATGAAAGAATGTAAAGCTCTGATTTTGCTGCTCTTTTGAGAGCTACACAAAGACGAGACAAATGTCATCAGACTTCTGGCACAACATGCTGAGTGAAGACAAGACCACAACTGCAAACAAGAAACTATTACTAATACCACACATTTGGAAGAGAAATATATTTTTGACTTAACTAAACTTATAGTTTTCGTTTCTCACCAATTTTTTTTTTTTTTTTTTTCGATCCATGTGAAAATAAATAGAAAGTATCAAGAATTTTTTAAAGATCATTTTTAAAACTAAATTATTCAGAAAGCAGGTACTTCAAGTATTCAATTCAAGTAACATTTTGACAGTGCAACTTTCACTTGTATCTTAGTAATATGATGCAGCTTTGTCTATAATTACTGACTCAAATTCACCTGCAGCAGGTTTCTCTGCTGTGACCAACACAATCCAGGCAACCGAAAACCTCTGGGTCGAGACAAAGCGGACGCTTGCAACATACAACGTTCCCTGGCGCTCCAGTTTAACATTGCTTTATATAAAACCTGGCTCTCAAACAAAGCTGAGCGATATGATTTCTATATCTGAGCAAAGAGACATTGGGAATGTCTAAGGATGTCCGGGTAGCATCCTCCTGGACTTGTCAAATTAAGCTAAACTCGATTTTCATGTCTACCGGGTTGGGCGGGTTTCAGAATGAGAAAACAAATCTCTGATTGGCTAAGGATAAGAAAACAAATCTCTGATTGGCTAAGAGATTGCAGTTTCTGCTTTGTGATTGGATAATAAAAATGTTTGTCAACAAAAGTAGGAAGAGTCACCAATTACTGTGTTAACTTTTGGAGAATATTTCCAATGGGATATTAAACAGTGTTTAAGAGTTCAGTGCAAAACAAATCAAGCTTATCTATCTATCTATCTATCTATCTATCTATCTATCTATCTATCTATCTATCTATCTATCTATCTATCTATCTATCTATCTATCTATCTATCTATCTATCTATCTATCTATCTATCTATCTATCTATCTATTTGGGGAGTGGGGGTTGCTCGTTTTTACTGCCACCTACCGGATGTTAGAGAATATTTAAGTATTGCCATGTTGAACCTAATCTCGACCTAAACAAGTAAATAAATAAATAAATAAATAAAATTAATTTTAATTTTAATAAAAATTTTATTTTAATAAAAATTTATTAATTTACAGAGATTGAAATACTTCACTTCAACCCCCATGTGTTGACTTTTCATACTTAGGAAGGTGGTGCCTGTCTGAAACTTGTCACGCTGAATCTACATGTGCCCACCATTAAAATACTGTAAAATCAGCCTCCTGGGTCAGAGCATCTAATTTTAATGAATTAAAAGCATTAGTTAGTTGACCTGTAGCCCCACGTAGGCGTGTGTTTCATATTTAGGAAGGTTGCTCCGACTTGAAACTTGTCACACTGATTCTACATGTGCTCATGATGAACATACTGTAAAATCAGCCTCCTGAGTGAAAGCGCTGAATTTTAATGAATTAAAAGCATTTAATAAGATAAACTTTAGCCCCATGTAGGTGTGTGTTTCATACTTAGGAAGGTGGCACCGCTTTGAAACTTCACACACTCATTGTACACCTGCTCAGGATGAAGGTAGTCCGATTTCAGCCTCCTAGGTCAAAGCGTTGAATTTTAAGGAATAAAAAGGGATTTCTTTGCCTTTTTTTAAAGGTTTTTCAGCAATTTCGGGTACTTTTAGGCAGATCTCTTTTGTGGCCTCACGAGGCCCCTGATGATTGCATACACCCCAAATTCGGCACAGGGCCAGTGCTGGAGGCCCTCTACCAGCCCGTGAAAAAAGCAACTCCCTACATGTTTTACTTTTCTTAATTGGTTGGTCAGGTTTCAGAGCAAAGGAGGGTGTGAGACCTGAGGCCACCAACACCCTCTGACAGGCAGGCAAGGTTGGAGTGAGATATTTTCCAAACGTGCTAGAAATCTGATTTTTTGATATGTTGTCGGGGGTCTGAAGACAAGTCCGACAGCGTTTGTTTGGTGTAGATCGGACCTATACTTTTGCTACAGCGGTCCTTAAAAAAATCACCTCTTTTTTTTTCACTTTTGGCCTTAATTGATACCAATTAAGTGTGGATCTCATACTTACGAAGGTGGCACCGGCCTGAAATTTGTCACACGCATTCTGCATGCGCCCCCTATGAACATACTGTAAAACCAGCGTCCTAGATGAAGGCGTTGATTTTTTATTAATTTAAAGAGATTTAAGTACTTCACTTCAAGCCCCATGTGTTGACTTTTCATACTTAGGAGGGTCGCCCTGACCTGAAACTTGTCACGCTGATTGTACATGTGCTCATGATGAACATACTGTAAAATCAGCCTCCTGAGTGAAAGCGCTGAATTTTAATGAATTAAAAGCATTTAATAAGAGAAACTTTAGCCCCGTGTAGGTGTGTGTTTCATACTTAGGAAGGTGGCGCCGCTTTGAAACTTCACACACTCATTGTACACCTGCTCAGGATGAACATAGTCCGATTTCAGCCTCCTAGGTCAAAGCGTTGAATTTTAAGGAATTTAAAGGGATTTTATTCTTCCCCTCTAACACTTTTATGTGACCTTTCACCCTTGCGAAGGTCGCACGGGTCCGAAACTTCTCACCCTGGTTCTGCATGTGCCCACGATGAACATACTGTGATTTCAGCCTCCTAGGTGAAAGCGTTGAATTTTAAGGAATAAAAAGGGATTTCTTTCCTTTTTTTAAAGGTTTTTCAGCAATTTCGGGTACTTTTAGGCAGATCTCTTTTTTGGCCTCACGAGGCCCCTGATGATTGCATACACCCCAAATTCGGCACAGGGCCAGTGCTGGACGCCCTCTACCAGCTCGTGAAAAAAGCAACTCCCTACATGTCTTACTTTTCTTAATTGGTTTGTCAGGTTTCAGAGCAAAGGAGGGTGTGAGACCTGAGGCCACCAACACCCTCTGACAGGCAGGCAAGGTTGGAGTGAGATATTTTCCAAATGTGCTAGAAATCTGATTTTTTGATATGTTGTCGGGGGTCTGAAGACGAGTCCGACAGCGTTTGTTTGGTGTAGATCGGACCTATACTTTTGCTACAGCGGTCCTTAAAAAAATCACCTCTTTTTTTTCCACTTTTGGCCTTAATTGATACCAATTAAGTGTGGATCTCATACTTACGAAGGTGGCACCGGCCTGAAATTTATCACACGCATTCTGCATGCGCCCCCTATGAACATACTGTAAAACCAGTGTCCTAGATGAAGGCGTTGATTTTTTATTAATTTAAAGAGATTTAAGTACTTCACTTCAAGCCCCATGTGTTGACTTTTCATACTTAGGAGGGTCGCCCTGACCTGAAACTTGTCACGCTGATTCTACATGTGCTCATGATGAACATACTGTAAAATCAGCCTCCTGAGTGAAAGCGCTGAATTTTAATGAATTAAAAGCATTTAATAAGAGAAACTTTAGCCCCGTGTAGGTGTGTGTTTCATACTTAGGAAGGTGGCGCCGCTTTGAAACTTCACACACTCATTGTACACCTGCTCAGGATGAACATAGTCCGATTTCAGCCTCCTAGGTCAAAGCGTTGAATTTTAAGGAATTTAAAGGGATTTTATTCTTCCCCTCTAACACTTTTATGTGACCTTTCACCCTTGCGAAGGTCGCACGGGTCCGAAACTTCTCACCCTGGTTCTGCATGTGCCCACGATGAACATACTGTGATTTCAGCCTCCTAGGTGAAAGCGTTGAATTTTAAGGAATAAAAAGGGATTTCTTTCCTTTTTTTAAAGGTTTTTCAGCAATTTCGGGTACTTTTAGGCAGATCTCTTTTTTGGCCTCACGAGGCCCCTGATGATTGCATACACCCAAAATTCGGCACAGGGCCAGTGCTGGACGCCCTCTACCAGCTCGTGAAAAAAGCAACTCCCTACATGTCTTACTTTTCTTAATTGGTTGGTCAGGTTTCAGAGCAAAGGAGGGTGTGAGACCTGAGGCCACCAACACCCTCTGACAGGCAGGCAAGGCTGGAGCCAGATATTTTCCAAATGTGCTAGAAATCTGATTTTTTGATATGTTGTCGGGGGTCTGAAGACGAGTCCGACAGCGTTTGTTTGGTGTAGATCGGACCAATACTTTTGCTACAGCGGTCCTTAAAAAAATCACCTCTTTTTTTTCCACTTTTGGCCTTAATTGATACCAATTAAGTGTGGATCTCATACTTACGAAGGTGGCACCGGCCTGAAATTTATCACACGCATTCTGCATGCGCCCCCTATGAACATACTGTAAAACCAGTGTCCTAGATGAAGGCGTTGATTTTTTATTAATTTAAAGAGATTTAAGTACTTCACTTCAAGCCCCATGTGTTGACTTTTCATACTTAGGAGGGTCGCCCTGACCTGAAACTTGTCACGCTGATTCTACATGTGCTCATGATGAACATACTGTAAAATCAGCCTCCTGAGTGAAAGCGCTGAATTTTAATGAATTAAAAGCATTTAATAAGAGAAACTTTAGCCCCGTGTAGGTGTGTGTTTCATACTTAGGAAGGTGGCGCCGCTTTGAAACTTCACACACTCATTGTACACCTGCTCAGGATGAACATAGTCCGATTTCAGCCTCCTAGGTCAAAGCGTTGAATTTTAAGGAATTTAAAGGCATTAAATAAGTTTACCGTCAGCCCCCCACATAGATGTTTTATTATTATTGTTAATTTATTATCATTATTATTATTATTATTATTATTATTATTAATTTATAATAATAATAATAATAATAATAATAATAATAATAATAATAATTAGAGAGAGAGAGAGAGAGAGAGAGAGAGAGAGAGAGAGAGAGAGAGAGAGAGCTTATTTGTCTCTTCTAGACAGTACAAACAGGTTTTGTTTTTTTCCAACTGCAGCCCAGCTTTATTACATGTTTAAAAAAAACTCCTCGATAGGCGCTTTCTGAAGTTACTAATTTTAGGTACTACATGGACAAAACTATTACGTACAATGGCGTATTAGGGCCTCTTCAGGAAATAATATATATAAAGCCTATTATTATTTTTTTTATTAATTAATTTTATTAAGTGAATCTAATACATCGTGGTTATTAATTAGGGGCCTTCATGGAAGGTTGCACAAGATGGACTCTGTTCACGGACCAGAACGTTCCATGGTTGCTATGGACGATCTCCAGGTGCATCATTTTGAGACGGGCGACATTTTAACCCGGAAATAGCTGCTGATCAGTCTGAGACGCACGCATTTGTTTTCTCTTCCCGAGATTTTGGATATTTCTTCAAGAAACCAAACAATTACCATGGACTTCCAACGACTTCTTCAGGATTTACCTCCATAAAGACAAAGTTCTTCTAAATACAGGCTTTTCTGACGGTAATTTTGAGATTTTTGCATTTTTTAAGCCATTTAATTGTCGAGTTGTAGAGATGTTCTAATGATTTACAAACTAAGCTAGTTTTATCCATTGGCAAATGTAGCTAAATAAATAACATGTTTCTTAATTAATATCTTTGAACGGGTCATGCATTAATTAGCAAGCAGTGTCGGGTATATTTATTATTACTATTACCAATACTAGCAAACACTGTCATGCTAGCAGTCATTTGTGCTGTTTAAGAATTTCAGCTTTCGTTATTTCTTTAAAACCAGACAGACAGTTCGTAACTCAGGGCATATTGTCGATGATACATGGATATTTTTCTGATACTTGTTAGATTTTTACATGCTATCCGCTAGCATATCAGTGCAATTTCCTGTAGACGTCTGCCTCAAGCTAGCGCTGTTTTCCGTAGCGTTAGCACTGACGTTATGATTTGGTTTGTTACCCGGATGCTCAAATGTAAACATTGAATGGACGGAGATAGACGTACACAAGCAGATATTATTTTCAGATGTCTTATCCGCGAACAAATGTTGAAAAACACACAGAGCACACTAAAGCGTGCCGAGAAGGACTCAGACAGCAAGAGAAAGAGAGATACTGTGAGAAACTAGGGCTAACGGGCGAGAAAGACCCATACGACCTAGCATCAACTTGATGTAAACATGAATTACCGAATGAACACGAATCTGCGGTTTGCCAATTATGGAGAACGGCACATTTATACCCCAAATGATTTGCGAATTTCAGTGGCATGTTTTTCTTTCAACTGTTGCCTTTCTGGTCACATTAAAAGTGGTTTCACTGGAAATAAACATGACACTGATAACATTAGTGAGCACCCCAGAAGCAGTAGCTATTAATACATAGAAGGACTAAGACGGGAAGGCTGCTGAAACATGAAGTCTCAATGTCAGCATGAGTGCTTGTAATGTACTGAGTGACTTTTTTACAGCAAGGTAGGGACTGAGGTGTAAAAAAGTGCTGTTTATGTATTTGGTGTGGTGAATGAAAAACAACAACCTCTCATCTTTATGATAAAGACACTTTGGTCATAAGATGAGGAGATGTATAACATGTTGAATGTTTTGACTAAAGAATCTTCATCTCATCTCTCTCTGCTGAACCAACTGAACGACTTCTTCCCTCGCATTGAGGCAGACAACAGCACTCCGGCACAAAAGATCCCTCCAACTCCCGACGACCAGGTGCTGTTGCTATCTACCTACGGACAGCGTGAGGAGATGACTCGGGAAGACTAATGTAAGGAAAGCCCCGGGCCCTGATGACATCCCCGGTCGTGTCCTGAGAGACTGTGCTGAGGAGCTCACGGATGTCTTCACAGACATCTTCAACGCCTCGCTGAGCCAAGCTGTTGTCCCGACATGCCTCAAAGCCACCGCCATCGCCCCGGTCCCGAAGAAGCCGTCTCCCTCCCGCTACAACGACTACCGCCCGATCGCACTCGCTCCCGTCATTATGAAGCGCTTTGAGCGGCTAGTCGTGCACCACATGAAATCTGCGCTCCCCCTGACACTGGACCCCTACCAGTTTGCGTATCGGTCCAACCGCTCGACCGACGATGCCGTCTCCACTGCACTCCAATCAGCCCTCACTCACCCGGAGACCAAAGACCCACATGTCAGAATGCTGTTCATCGACTTCAGCTCAGCATTCAACACGATCGTCCCTCAGCAGCTCATCCTCAAACTCGTCCAGCTGGGACTCAACACCTCCCTGTGCGTTGTGCAACTGGCTGTTGGACTTTCTGACGGGGAGACCACGGGCAGTACGGGTCGGCAGCAACACCTCCAGCACCATCACGCTGAACACAGGGGCCCCCCCAAGGATGTGTGCTCGGCCCCCTCCTCTTCACTCTGCTAACCCACGACTGCAAACCTACATCCAGCTCCAACCTCTTCATCGAGTTCGCAGACGACACGACCGTGGTGGCTCTCATCGACAATAACGATGAGACAAACTACAGGAGCGAGGTGAGACGCCTGGCCGAGCGGCGTAAGGACAACAATCTCCTCCTAAATGTGGAGAAGACGAAGGAGATTGTAGTTGACGTCAGAAGAGAGCACACCCAGCGTTCCCCACTAACCATCGACGGCGCTGCAGTAGAGCGGGTGAGCAGCGCCAAGTTCCTGGGTGTACACATCTCCGAAGACCTGTCCTGGAACATCAACACCACATCTCTGGCCAAGAAAGCTCAACGGCGACTCTACTTCCTGCGGAAACCGAGAAGAGCAAGAGCGCCGACCCCCGTTATGTTCTCTTTTTATAGAGGCACCATCGAGAGCATCCTGACCAGCTGCATCACCGTGTGGTACGGCGCCTGCACCGTCTCCTGCCGCAAGACCCTGCAGCGCACTGTGAAAGCAGCTGAGAAGATCATCGGTGTCTCTCTTCCCTCCCTACTGGACATTTACAACACCCGCAAAGCCACAAGGATTGCGGGTGACCCCACCCACCCATCCCACAGTCTCTTTAACCTGCCGCCGTCGGGAAGGAGGAGACTGCAGAGTCTCCGGGCCAAAACCAGCAGGCTCAAAGACAGTTTTTTCCACCAGGCAGTCAGGACTCTTAATTCCCTCCCTGCTCTGCCCCCACTCCCCCCCCCCCCACTGGCCCCCACCATCGACTCTGGGCCACAGACTCTGCCCATGCACATCCTATCTCAGGACTGCACACTTCACTTTATGCACACTTCACTTTATACTCACTTTACACATGCTTATTTGCACTATTTGCATTATTTGCATTATTGCTCCAATACCTCATGTCTGTTCATTTCATTTTGTCCAGCTAAAATTTGCACTACTGCTTACCTCAGGTCTGTTTATGGTCTGGTTTGTTGGTTTGTTGGTTTGTTGGTTTGTTGGTTTGTTGGTTTGTTGGTTTGTTGGTTTGTTGGTTTGTTGGTTTGTTGGTGAGGTAGAAGAAGATGGACTAACTTTTGATGAACTGTGTTTCCAGTTTAAGCTTTATATTTTAGAGCACAGCACAGTATAGTGGTTGAGAAGGTAGCAGCAGTGGAGTCCAACAGAGCCTGATAAATCACTTCCTGCATTTATAGTCTTGATATGAACTTTGCCAGTCTGACTTTATTCTTTCCTGCTCTCGTCTCAGGTGTAAAAAGTCGATCCCAGATCACTTGGAGCATCACGTCTTGCAGCAAGGACTTTAAGGTCATCACAGGATGCGTCATCTCCTCCTTCTCTTCGGACTTTGTGGTGCAAGCTGTGCTGGGCAGCGGCTCCTTTGGAGAAGTTGCCCAGTGCAGAAAGATAGCCACTAATGAAACGGTGGCTTTCCTCAAAGAGGATGAACCTTTTTTTGTATATTTAGCTTTTTTTTTTTGTCTTGTTTGTTTTTTAACCTTTGTTTGATTTTTAGGGTGATCCTTGACCCCTCTGCTTTTCCAAAGGGAGGGGTCAAGCAGGTAAGTATGACTTATGTTACTAATTTATTTCATAGTTTCTGTTTTGGTGGTAAGTTTAGGTGAGGAGAGGAGAGGAGAGGAGAGGAGAGGAGAGGAGAGGAGAGGAGAGGAGAGGAGAGGAGAGGACAGGACAGGACAGGAGAGGACAGGAGAGGACAGGAGCGGAGGAAGAGAAGTAGAGGAGCAGAAGTGGAGGAAGAGAAGTAGAGGAGCAGAAGTGGAGGAGAGGAGGATTGGAAAAGGAGGGGACGTGGAGGAGAGGAGGGCCAGAGGAGGTTACAAATGTTACAAAAAAAAACAAAAAAACAACACCTTACAAGTGCCACAGGATGATCGCTGCCCCAATGCACTGATGCAGAAACTCATGGAAAAGGAGCCCCAAGTATTGAGTGCATGTAAATGAACGTATGTTTCAGATGTCCAACATTTGTGTAAAACATTCTTTTAATTGCTCTAATGTAATATTCATTATTGAAGAAACTGAAAGTGGGGTTTTCATTAACTGTAAGGTGTAATGATCACAATAAAAAGAAAGAAATGCTTGAAATCTTTCACCCTGTGTACTGAATCAATAGAATGAAGTCATAAACCTAACTGGAGCGTTTGTTTGATGGCATTTAGTAATGTTCCTGATAGCATGAGAAAACACCTTGA
This sequence comes from Labroides dimidiatus, assembly GCA_030710495.1. Lineage (NCBI taxonomy): Eukaryota > Metazoa > Chordata > Actinopteri > Labriformes > Labridae > Labroides > Labroides dimidiatus. The sequence goes on along the minus strand of CM061143.1, from coordinate 36,401,348 downwards.
TGTTTTTCTTTTGTCTAAAATACACCTCTTTAAGAAATCAGAGCCAGACTTAATGTGTGAACAGCAAAATGTTTGAAACAGAAGGTCTTACCTCAGATCAGGGTTTTGTTTCAATCAGTCAAATTACCTCCAACATACAGATGCAGGTTCAGGCCAGCAGAGGGAGCATGACAACATTGAAAAGGAGTCTACTTTGAACAGAGGCCTGTTGCACAAAACTAGGATAAGGGATTAAGCCAGGCTAACTTGGTTATCCTGGCTCAACTTATCTGTGATCCGGTTGCACAAAAGCAGGATAGAGGAAAGCACAACATGTTTTGATATTAGTTACCATGGAGATTTATCCTGTGGAGTGAGCCTGCTCCAGACCAGGCTAAGTTCCAGGATCTATTTAATCTCATCCCTCATCTCAGCCAGCAGCCACCACAAATGGAAACTAATAGTTATTTAACTGCCCACTACACAACGTTATCACATTCAACTAGACCCACTGTCATTATCTAAACATTTCAGATCATTAATATATATATATATATATATATATATATATATATATATATATATATATATATATATATATATATATATATATATATATATATATATATATGATTTATTAGTGTCATATCAATCACAAATGTTCACACATCACATCACACATGTTTTTCAAACTAAATTAGCAGAATAACCCATGTTTTAAGACATTCAATGAAATTTCACTCATAGATCAATCCAAATGCATAACTTTACTTATTTTAAGCTTTTATTAATGAAAAACATGTTCTCACCATCTAGATAACAAATACCTTTTAACTGTCTTACAGAAGTCTTTAATCAAGTTTTTTTTTTTTTTTTTTCAGAATCATGCAGGTTTTTTAATCCAAGACTGGAACTTTAAACATAACTGTCTAATTTTCAAAACTCCTAAATATTATGAGTGTAGCCGAGTTATTTTTATGAATTTTCTGGAAATAAAAAAGATTTGTGCTCTCATTCCACCAACAAATGTCATATCCATCATGTGTTGGAAATGAGGAGCACTGCTGAATTTAATTCATTTTTATTGTCCTTGACTTCAAGTGATCCATTTTGGTATCTTATGTTAAACATGAAAAAAACCTTTAAAAATTAAAAAATTAAAATATAATTGCAAGTATATAAGGGTTAAAAAAAAAATCATATATCATAACATTTTGTGGTGTGGTGGAAATGACAGTAACCACAAGGGACAGATGTTTTTATAATGAAAAATAAATAAAATACTAATATTTTACAAAAACTTATTTCTTTAGAATAATAGAATAATTCCTATTGAATCAAAATTCATTTCAATCTTATGAGGGACTGAGGATACAAAATATGGTCAATGGACAAAGACAGGAAAAAATACTCATAAAACCATGTTTTACATAATAAAAAATAGTAATTCAATCATGATTTTTTTTCAGAGTTCTTAAAAAATGACAAACATGGGGGGGTTTGCTCACTTCCACCTGGGACACAAATTCTTTGATAGTTGGAGAATCACTCATAAATATAAATACACAGTAACGTGATGATGTTCCTTTATTTACTAAATAAATCAAAGCAAGTGAACCATCAGCTCCTTTCAAAACTGAACTCACACAGTGACTCTACAAGAGAGAAAACGTGAATTCAAAGCATGTTATAGAACATAAGAATAAATACACATTCAAAGGTCTGTATATAACACACCCCACATGTCTGCACACCTCATACACACAATGTACAACACAAACATTATAAGAGTCCAAATCAGCTTCCTCTGCTGATGCAGCCATATTTAACTGAAATTCACAGCATGCGCCTCTGACAGAACATGTATGTAGCTTATATTTAAAACATGCATATTTACTAAAATAATTTAACACCTATTGGTCCCTGACCGGCCGACCACTGTTGTCATCAGGGCAGATGACAGGATTGTCCCAGTCCATGTGTGATGGCACTCTGGGGGCTCTCTCCTTCCTCAGCAGACCACATGGAGGACAGCACAGGCCACAGTGATGTCACTTGACCTCAGAGTGCTGACCCTTATATTGTGACAGTGAAAGTGTGCCTTCAGAACGCCAAAAGTCTATCATTCCCGGTCCTTGTCCTGAAATGGGCGTGATTGTAGGCCTGCTGTGCTGCCTGGGGGTCTGTGGAGGGTGTCAGTAGAAAAGGGCGGCAGGCAGACCCCTGTTCCCCAGCAACACACCTGAGGTCCTTGTCCTGAAATGGGCGTGATTGTAGGCCTGCTGTGCTGCCTGGGGGTCTGTGGAGGGTGTCAGGAGAAAAGGGCGGCAGGCAGACCCCCTGTTCCCCAGCAACACACCTGAGGATTCACCTGTCAGTACAAAATCTCATCATCACAACTTATAACAGAAAAACACTCTTGATACAGTCATGATGTAAAAAATGTTTTTTATTACCATGTGACAGGTGCTGAGAGATTCCAGAGGTCCAAAGACTCTGGAGTCATGGACCGAGCCAGACCACTTGTCACATTGCTGATGAGACAGTCAGCACTGCAGACCATCTACAATTATAAGATGAAGATTATTTAAACCAGAGACCATCACAAGAAACACACAGTGTTCATTAACTGACACATTTAAAAAGTCATGTTCGCCTGAACGTTAATGCTGGACCCGTTATGTTTAACCTACACACTCACACACACACACACACTATAGTCTAATGACAAGAGGAGCTAAAATAAGATTTTATAATCTGTGACGTTTACACAGTTTCGTCTCATTCATAATCAGAGCACAGGTACGTTTACGGAGCTGTTAATTAACTCTTTGGATTGTAATCGTGATGTTTCGGCCGAGGAATGAGTGTGTACGTCCTCATTACTTACTCATTCAGGCAGTCTGCAGTGCTTTGCCAAGCTTCTGTCGTTGTTTTAAAACAGTTGCGGTGTTGTCGTTGTTTTATTTGGTCCTTTACCTTCTCATAAAAGCCTCCGTTATGATTTCCGCCTCCGACGGGGAACAGTACGCTGCTCTCGTTGTCATGGTAAATCGGTAAATCTGTGATCAATAGCGGGTGTCTTTTGAGGAAGCCGCGTGCGCGCACTGATCCAGGATTGGTTTCACCTGGCTTGATGAATCCGTGTCCGCTCATCCTGGCTTGGTCTTTGTGCAACCGATTAAGCCTGGACGCTCATGTTTTGGATTCGCTGAGCCGAGCTCAGTCACTTATCCTGGATGTCTTAATCCTACTTTTGTGCAACGGGCCCCTGGTCCTGTAGAATCACCCAATCACTGGATAGAATCACGATGGTCCTGAAAAAGTCAGCGCTACAGACACCGCTCATCAACGAGGGTTCAAACTATCCAGCCTGAAACTGAAAAATATGTCGATTCTGTTTTAAAGTTCTGCTTTCTGAATGAATTTGAAGTTTGAAATTATTACTTTTTTTTTCTGCACAACAACATTCAGAGTGGTCCGTAGAGGATGGTTAAGTTGTGGTTTTCGCACCTAAACGTGTGATTTTGCGAGTCTGCAAGAGACTTACAAAAGCCTCCGACACCAGTCACGTGTGGTGAAAGTTGAATCTATCTACTCTGAGTAATCCAAGTGAGTTACGGAGCCACAGAACCAATGACTGCCGTAGACCGACATGTTCCAGGAACTTTGCTCAATAGTTTGAGAGTGCGGGGCTCTTAAAAGAGCCGTTCTGGGTGTGCTTCAGCACTGCACGCCGACCCGCCACGGGGCACTTCCCCCTGAGGAGAAGAAGGACGCGAAGGCCTCCCTCACCCTGGCGGCCTCCCTCGCAGACTTCTTGGCAGCATCTGGTCCCAGACCTGGGTTGGCTTGTCCCTTTGCAGGTATCTGCTGTGATGTCATCACACGCTCAATCAATCAATCAATCAATCAATCAATCAATCAATCAATCAATCAATCAATCAATCAATCAATCAATCAATCAATCAATCTTTAATTGTATAGCGCCAATTCATAACAAGTGTTATCTCAAGACACTTTACAATAGAGTACAAAGCTCTTCATTTTGAGGATACACATATATGCATAGATACATATATACATATAAAGATACACATATACATATATATACAAATATATACATCCAACACCCAACATGAATCCATGTAGCCAATCATGTATCCCTCCATCATGGCGGCAAGAAAAAACCTTCTGTTAAGCGGCAGGAAATCTGGAATGTGGACCCCGGTCTCATGATGAACAGCAAATCCACAACATGCTGTGTTGGGTGTGTGGGCGAAGGAAGGGAGGTAAGAGGAGACAAGTGGACTGAAGTAAGAACTAAAGTTAGTGACAGATCCATGAACCATAGACCTGTCGTCTGATTTGTTAGAGGTTAGCCTCTTGAGATGCTACATCTCGTTTTGGGGAGGGACCTCATGTCTGAATAGTAATAATCAATGGCATAATCAATGATGTTCTGACTGAAAATAAAAATTGATGGTATTGATGAACTCATGGATGCCCAGACCACGAGTGCATCCCTACCAGAGATGTGACATCCCATTTTCAGAGGGACCTCATGCCTATGTGCTGATTAAAAACAGATACTGTAGATGTATTGATCATGGATAAGGAGATCATGCTAATATCTACATTAGAAGCTATATGATAGAAGGAATGAATGTTCCTAATTAAATGGCCAAATAATGCGTCATGTCCATAGGTGCAGTTAATGAGTCTTCATGACTCCACAGCAGCAGGCAGTCTCCACCAAGGATCCACGGCCACCTACAAGACGAGAGCCAGAGACGAGCACAGGAGCAGACAAAAGGGGCAAAAGCAGATACGGAGAGAGATTAAGACAGAGAGACAGAGTCCAAACTGATCAAACTGCATGATCCTGTTCACACGCAGTGGTTATAGAACTCATATGTAGCGCTGCTAACAGTTTCTGAGTCATGTTACACTAATGTTACACTAATGTTACACTAATGTTACACTAATGTTACACTAATGTTACACTAATGTTACATAGTTCACCCAACAAAACAGAGCCTGACTTTTCTTTTCTTGCGTGTGACCCGTTTCTGAGTCCTGACGGCCGTGGCTCCGGTGGACGGCACGTGCAGTTTCTGAGTGCTAAGATCGCTGCCATTATCAATGACTATTAAAGACTCTCCTGGAAGCTGTCGGCTCAATAACGCGCTTCCATTCTATCTGCAGCTTTCCCAGGGTTTGAGCTCCCTCTGCTGGTCAGAGGCTGTAACTTCTACATGAAAAATTTGATGAGTTTTTTATTTTATGAGTGAAGAAAGCCAGATTCCAACGAATGATCGATTTCAAGCGTATCTTTTTAATTCATGATGTAACTGTTCCCGTGATGGTCTCGGTGGTTGAAATCAAGTTTAGCATGTAGCTCTGCTTTATGACTTTACTGTCACTGCTGGAGTCCCAGAGAGCAGATCGCTTGCCGAGCACCGCTCTGAAGCTGGTCCGTGCTCGTCCGTCCGGCTCATCTGCTCCAGAACGGTCCTCTCTCCGTGTCCGCTCGGACTCCTCGTGAATTTTCACCTCATTTGGTGGTTTGGCAGGAGTTAATTTAGGGCCCTGGTGAGCAGGTAGTTATGGGAAACGGAACCCCTTCAGGGTGTGACACGCTAACCGTAAACTGTAAAACCCACATTTTCTCAACCTGTCCTTGAGTTCGGAGCGTGCGTGAACAGTAAGCGCTAAGCTAGTGGAAGTGAACGGGGCCTTCACATGTTTACACTTAAACCACAGTTTGAAAAACCACAACGGAACCAGTCAACTGTGACATCATGACCTTCAACTGTGACATCATGACCTTCATCATTCAGTCTCTACACTATAGGAGGCTGCAGCTCAGGGTATTTTGATCATTTCAGACCTTTCAGCGAGCGAGCACAGTGCGAGCGAATACGAAAGCGAGAAATACGAGAAGTTCCAACAAACACTTTTTGAGCAGACGCAGAGCAGGAAGACTCTTACCTCACAAAAACATCATGTCAGAGGCAAAGAAGAACCAGTCTCCTCAAGAAGAACTGGAGGAACTGCGAGCTGCTTACCAAGAGCTTGGCGCCAGGTACCAGCACCTTCGGGATGAGCACCAAAAACAACAGGAGGCTCACCAGTACAGGGTCGCCAAAGACCAGGCTGTGATTTCATCCCTGACGGCAGAAGTCAACGCCCTCCGTCAGAGGATGGATGAACACCTGGCAGGTGTCCACACAGATGGACAAACTGTAGAGGCACAGGAGCAGACTGCTGTAACACCTTCAGCAGCTGAACACCGTGCCCTACAGGAGAAGCTGGAGGAGGCCACCCAGAGGTACCAGACTGACATCAAGACTGCCTTTTGGATGGTGGACCGACTCCAGCACGACCTGGTGGAAGAAAGGCGTCGGTTCGCTCAGGACAAAGCCGTCATCATGTCCTTGAAGGCCGAACGCGAGGAGGAGAACAACAAACACCAGGAGGATGTGCGAAAAGCCGGACAGATGATTCAGAGCCTTCAGCGTGAGCTGAAAAAACACCAGCAGCTCATCACTGTCCAGGCATCCAAAGAGAGATCTGTTGTCGCGACCTTAAAGTCAGAACAACAACTCCGCCTGAAGATCGCACAGGACAACAACAAGTTCCAGGCAGACATCAAGAGAGCCGGACAGACGGTGGAGACTCTGAGGAGTGAGCTGCAGAAACAGCAGCAGCTCATCTCCGATCACGACTCTGTCATGAAGAGCGTGGAACATTACAGAGCGCTCGTTCTGGAGGAGAGAAAGAGGGCCGACTCACTTGAAGTGGAAGTGGAGCGGTTTAGATCGGCACACCAGAGGCTCCTGAAAAGACACCTGACAGGGAGAACCATCTGATCCCATGGTGCCGGTGCCAGTGCCCCGCCCCCCCACCCCCCCAAAACCATTCATTCATTCATTGTAAATACATGAATTGTACATAAATTGTAAATAGACTGTAAATAAATTGTACATGAATTGTAAATAAATTGTACATGAATTGTACATAAATTGTACATGAATTGTAAATGAATTGTACATGAATTGTACATAAATTGTACATGAATTGTACATAAATTGTACATGAATTGTAAATAAATTGTACATAAATGAAACACAAAGTAGTGCTTCATTTCAACAGAACACTCAATGCTTTTGTAGGGTTCAGCAAATAAAGAAATCGTGCACAGCAACAACATATAACACAAACTATTCAGCAGAGGTCGGGTTTATAGGCGTAGCCAATGAATGTGTTCAAACTGTACTGCACCCGGATCTGGACTTGGATTAGAACAGTTTGAAGTTGAGTAGTCAGGTGTGACGGGGCTTTGGTCCCTGAAGACCTGCTACAGCTTCGCCTTCAGAAAAGACACAACAGTCTGTGGCAACTCACGCTTCCTAAAAATAACGCTCTATTTTCTTTAGCGATGCTGTGCTCACTGACGTCAGCCAGATCAGCTGCACCTGCGTGCTAAGCTTAAAGCTGGTTGCTTCATAAAACATTAGATCAGGGAAATTCTGATTGAATTTGACCTTTTAACTGAGCCGTCTTGGACTTTTTGAAATCAAATGTGCTAATCATATCTGTTAAAGTTGGACAAATCTGAGTTCAGACTGGAAATGATCTACAAACACGTCTCTGTGCGTTTGACGATGAATGTCGGACCGACCTCTGTTCTATTCCGATTTGGATGTTTTAATGTGAAGTGTTCAGTTAAGAAGAAGCAAGAAAGTCGTTGTACCTTGGATCTGAAGTACCTCCCGCGTCCTTCGGCCGTTCGTATCCAAACCGGTCGAGGATGCTGAGCGCCAGCATAGGAGCCAGAGACTGAGCGGGCTTCACGAACAGGGGGTTTGTCCCAAGCACCACGGAGGAGAGTGGGGAACTTCAGAGGAGGAGGAAAAAAAGAAAACAATAGGAACCACCCAAAAAATCACATATGTAAATAAAAGGGCTTTTTGAATCTGGTTAAAGGTAATGAGAACACGGTTTCATTAGAAATATTTGTGATTTGGTCATTTGGTGATTCATGTTTGGTTACAAAAGGGTGCTGCTCCCTTATTTTCTTTTTTCATGCACTAAATGTTCAAATGAAAACACAAAATAATAAATAATACTTTTATCATCACTCGTCGCTTTACCTGCGCTTGTTCTCCTGTACGTCTGTGTCAATGATGTCAGCCAAAGGTAAGACGAAAAGACCGAAGGCTGCTCGGACAATGACCCCGTGTAGGAGATCACGAAGGCGATAAACATTAAACTCCATCGAAGTGGCGCTTTTTTTTTTTTCCTTTTTGCAAATGAAAGCATGCTCTTACATGTTTACAGTCATGAAAAACGCCAGGACGTAGTAGTGCTGAGGTCACAGTAAGAGCATCGCCGCTGCCACCGCAGCCTCTGTGTAGAAGGTGAGGAGGATGATCCCGTTGTAGCCAAGAACGCGGAGCAGACTCTGACAGCTCAAGATTAACAGCTGATGATGGAGACAAAGCAGAATGAAGCAGTCATACAAAGTTTACTTCAAAACAAGTCGCTTAACATCTTCTCTCTGATGGTAAATGTGCAGAGCACGTGTTTTTGAGTAAACTGCTTCATTAACTGCCTGACAAAAACACACACACACACACACACACACTGCATGATGAGTAAAGTTGTAACTAACAGAAATCCTCTGTAAAATAGATTTGGACTGACTACCACCAGATTTGGTAACAAAGCATCAGTTGAGCTCACTTTAATTCATAAACAAAGTCTACGGCACCAGGAGAAATCACCTGTGGGCGGAGGAATCCAGCTCCACACGGGACGCTCTTGGCCCATACACACAGTCGGCTTAGCGTCACGGTCGCGTCATAGTGAGGGGCGGGGAATTTTAAGGGGGAAAACAATCCTTCCCCCTCGTCCTCAAGATTGTAAACACGCCGATTTCAAAATCAGATTTCCGTGCCGATTACTAAAGTGTCATACATTGATTCACTGGAGAAAAAAATGACTCAAGTGGGTTTAGATTCTTGTCCGTATGTTATTAAAGAGTGGAGGAATGATCCTACTGAATGGCCTGATGTGTCATTCCTGACACCTTCTGCTACCTGGTTGAATCACCTGGTAAGAGGCAAAATCAGGTTCGCTGATGAATCAAACCTCACATCATTTCAACGTCTGACAAGGAAATGAAGACGTTTTAGTGAGTTTGTGCTCCACACAGTGGTTGTTATTGCTCAATAGCCCCCATGAGCTGCCTATATATAGCTTATTGATGAGCCGCTATATCACACAGGGATTTACACACACAGCGGCCTAAAGAACTATCGCTCCCTGGAGGCACAGAACTTTTTTTACAAGTGCTTTTGTTGGAGTTGTGCTTCATCAGAAAATACCTGCCTCTGATACCTACCTGTTCAGGTGTGATGCTTTTACAACTAGCCACTGAACATTCACGTGAAGTACAAAACAATCGAACACTGATTGAATAAGATGAAGATACTGTTATCGTACCTGTCATGAAGTGCAGACTACAGACGTACACGTCTTGATTTAAGAGCTCAAAGGCGGTCAAACTCATCCTCCCGTCGGATCGCTTGTAGCCACTGCGTTCTTCCCCTCGGCTCTGTGCACCTTGGAGTTACCTTGAAGATATCCAAAGAGTGGATCATTGACTGTATTCCACACCATGTGCACCATGTGCACCATGTACACCATGTGCACCATGTACACCATGTGCACCATGTACACCATGTGCACCATGTACACCATGTACACCATGTGCACCATATACACCACCTAAAGAGACTAGTGGCTCATGAGTTTAACATTTAAAATAGGTTTCATTGCATCAACTAAATGAAAGAATGTAAAGCTCTGATTTTGCTGCTCTTTTGAGAGCTACACAAAGACGAGACAAATGTCATCAGACTTCTGGCACAACATGCTGAGTGAAGACAAGACCACAACTGCAAACAAGAAACTATTACTAATACCACACATTTGGAAGAGAAATATATTTTTGACTTAACTAAACTTATAGTTTTCGTTTCTCACCAATTTTTTTTTTTTTTTTTGATCCATGTGAAAATAAATAGAAAGTATCAAGAATTTTTTAAAGATCATTTTTAAAACTAAATTATTCAGAAAGCAGGTACTTCAAGTATTCAATTCAAGTAACATTTTGACAGTGCAACTTTCACTTGTATCTTAGTAATATGATGCAGCTTTGTCTATAATTACTGACTCAAATTCACCTGCAGCAGGTTTCTCTGCTGTGACCAACACAATCGAGGCAACCGAAAACCTCTGGGTCGAGACAAAGCGGACGCTTGCAACGTACAACGTTCCCTGGCGCTCCAGTTTAACATTGCTTTATATAAAACCTGGCTCTCAAACAAAGCTGAGCGATATGATTTCTATATCTGAGCAAAGAGACATTGGGAATGTCTAAGGATGTCCGGGTAGCATCCTCCTGGACTTGTCAAATTAAGCTAAACTCGATTTTCATGTCTACCGGGTTGGGCGGGTTTCAGAATGAGAAAACAAATCTCTGATTGGCTAAGGATAAGAAAACAAATCTCTGATTGGCTAAGAGATTGCAGTTTCTGCTTTGTGATTGGATAATAAAAATGTTTGTCAACAAAAGTAGGAAGAGTCACCAATTACTGTGTTAACTTTTGGAGAATATTTCCAATGGGATATTAAACAGTGTTTAAGAATTGAGTGCAAAACAAACCAAGCTTATCTATCTATCTATCTATCTATCTATCTATCTATCTATCTATCTATCTATCTATCTATCTATCTATCTATCTATCTATCTATCTATCTATCTATCTATCTATCTATCTATCTATCTATTTGGGGAGTGGGGGTTGCTCGTTTTTACTGCCACCTACCGGATGTTAGAGAATATTTAAGTATTGCCATGTTGAACCTAATCTCGACCTAAACAAGTAAATAAATAAATAAATAAATAAATAAAATTAATTTTAATTTTAATAAAAATTTATTAATTTACAGAGATTGAAATACTTCACTTCAACCCCCATGTGTTGACTTTTCATACTTAGGAAGGTGGTGCCTGTCTGAAACTTGTCACGCTGAATCTACATGTGCCCACCATTAAAATACTGTAAAATCAGCCTCCTGGGTCAGAGCATCTAATTTTAATGAATTAAAAGCATTAGTTAGTTGACCTGTAGCCCCACGTAGGTGTGTGTTTCATATTTAGGAAGGTTGCTCCGACCTGAAACTTGTCACGCTGATTCTACATGTGCTCATGATGAACATACTGTAAAATCAGCCTCCTGAGTGAAAGCGCTGAATTTTAATGAATTAAAAGCATTTAATAAGAGAAACTTTAGCCCCATGTAGGTGTGTGTTTCATACTTAGGAAGGTGGCACCGCTTTGAAACTTCACACACTCATTGTACACCTGCTCAGGATGAGCGTAGTCCGATTTCAGCCTCCTAGGTCAAAGCGTTGAATTTTAAGGAATTTAAAGGGATTTCATTCTTCACCTCTAACACTTTTATGTGACCTTTCACCCTTGTGAAGGTCGCACGGGTCCGAAACTTCTCACCCTCATTCTGCATGTGCCCACGATGAACATACTGTGATTTCAGCCTCCTAGGTCAAAGCGTTGAATTTTAAGGAATAAAAAGGGATTTCTTTCCTTTTTTTAAAGGTTTTTCAGCAATTTCGGGTACTTTTAGGCAGATCTCTTTTGTGGCCTCACGAGGCCCCTGATGATTGCACAGACCCCAAATTCGGCACAGGGCCAGTGCTGGAGGCCCTCTGCCAGCCCGTGAAAAAAGCAACTCCCTACATGTTTTACTTTTCTTAATTGGTTGGTCAGGTTTCAGAGCAAAGGAGGGTGTGAGACCTGAGGCCACCAACACCCTCTGACAGGCAGGCAAGGCTGGAGCCAGATATTTTCCAAACGTGCTAGAAATCTGATTTTTTGATATGTTGTCAGGGGTCTGAAGACGAGTCCGACAGCGTTTGTTTGGTGTAGATCGGACCTATACTTTTGCTACAGCGGTCCTTAAAAAAATCACCTCTTTTTTTTTCACTTTTGGCCTTAATTGATACCAATTAAGTGTGGATCTCATACTTAGGAAGGTGGCACCGGCCTGAAATTTGTCACACGCATTCTGCATGCGCCCCCTATGAACATACTGTACAACCAGCGTCCTAGATGAAGGCGTTGATTTTTTATTAATTTAAAGAGATTTAAGTACTTCAGTTCAAGCCCCATGTGTTGACTTTTCATACTTAGGAGGGTCGCCCCGACCTGAAACTTGTCACGCTGATTCTACATGTGCTCATGATGAACATACTGTAAAATCAGCCTCCTGAGTGAAAGCGCTGAATTTTAATGAATTAAAAGCATTTAATAAGAGAAACTTTAGCCCCATGTAGGTGTGTGTTTCATACTTAGGAAGGTGGCGCCGCTTTGAAACTTCACACACTCATTGTACACCTGCTCAGGATGAACGTAGTCCGATTTCAGCCTCCTAGGTCAAAGCGTTGAATTTTAAGGAATTTAAAGGGATTTTATTCTTCCCCTCTAACACTTTTATGTGACCTTTCACCCTTGCGAAGGTCGCACGGGTCCGAAACTTCTCACCCTGGTTCTGCATGTGCCCACGATGAACATACTCTGATTTCAGCCTCCTAGGTGAAAGCGTTGAATTTTAAGGAATAAAAAGGGATTTCTTTGCCTATTTTAAAGGTTTTTCAGCAATTTTGGGTACTTTTAGGCAGATCTCTTTTTTGGCCTCACGAGGCCCCTGATGATTGCACAGACCCCAAATTCGGCACAGGGCCAGTGCTGGACGCCCTCTACCAGCTCGTGAAAAAAGCAACTCCCTACATGTCTTACTTTTCTTAATTGGTTGGTCAGGTTTCAGAGCAAAGGAGGGTGTGAGACCTGAGGCCACCAACACCTTCTGACAGGCAGGCAAGGTTGGAGTGAGATATTTTCCAAACGTGCTAGAAATCTGATTTTTTGATATGTTGTCGGGGGTCTGAAGACGAGTCCGACAGCGTTTGTTTGGTGTAGATCGGACCTTTACTTTTGCTACAGCGGTCCTTAAAAAAATCACCTCTTTTTTTTCCACTTTTGGCCTTAATTGATACCAATTAAGTGTGGATCTCATACTTAGGAAGGTGGCACCGGCCTGAAATTTGTCACACGCATTCTGCATGCGCCCCCTATGAACATACTGTAAAAGCAGCATTCTAGATGTAAGCGTTGATTTTTTATTAATTTAAAGAGATTTAAGTATTTCAGTTCAAGCCCCATGTCTTGACTTTTCATGCTTAGGAAGGTCGCTCCAACTTGAAACTTGTCACGCTGATTGTACATGTGGTCATGATGAACATACTGTAAAATCAGCCTCCTGAATGAAAGCGCTGAATTTTAATGAATTAAAAGCATTTAATAAGAGAAACTTTAGCCCCACATAGGTGTGTGTTTCATACTTAGGAAGGTGGCGCCGCTTTGAAACTTCACACACTCATTCTGCATGTGCTCAGGATGAGCATAGTCCGATTTCAGCCTCCTAGGACAAAGCGTTGAATTTTAAGGAATTTAAAGGCATTAAATAAGTTTACCGTCAGCCCCCCACATAGATGTTTTATTATTATTATTATTAATTTATTATCATCATCATTATTATTATTATTATTAATTTATGATAATAATAATAATAATAATAATAATAATAATAATAATAATAATAATAATAATAATAATTAGAGAGAGAGAGAGAGAGAGAGAGAGAGAGAGAGAGATCCTTATTTGTCTCTTCTAGACAGTACAAACAGGTTTTGTTTTTTTCCAACTGCAGCCCAGCTTTATTACATGTTTAAAAAAAACTCCTCGATAGGCGCTTTCTGAAGTTACTAATTTTAGTTACTACATGGACAAAACTATTACGTACAACGGCGTATTAGGGCCTCTTCAGGAAATAACATATATAAAGCCTATTATTATTATTTTTATTTATTAATTTTATTAAGTGAATCTAATACATCGTGGTAATTAATTAGGGGCCTTCATGGAAGGTTGCACAAGATGGACTCTGTTCACGGACCAGAACGTTCCATGGTTGCTATGGACGATCTCCAGGTGCATCATTTTGAGACGGGCGACATTTTAACCCGGAAATAGCTGCTGATCAGTCTGAGACGCACGCATTTGTTTTCTCTTCCCGAGATTTTGGATATTTCTTCAAGAAACCAAACAATTACCATGGACTTCCAACGACTTCTTCAGGATTTACCTCCATAAAGACAAAGTTCTTCTAAATACAGGCTTTTCTGACGGTAATTTTGAGATTTTTGCATTTTTTAAGCCATGTAATTGTCAAGTTGTAGAGATGTTCTAATGATTTACAAACTAAGCTAGTTTTATCCATTGGCAAATGTAGCTAAATAAATAACATATTTCTTAATTAATATCTTTGAACGGGTCATGCATTAATTAGCAAGCAGTGTCGGGTATATTTATTATTACTATTACCAATACTAGCAAACACTGTCATGCTAGCAGTCATTTGTGCTGTTTAAGAATTTCGGCTTTCGTTATTTCTTTAAAACCAGACAGACAGTTCGTAACTCAGGGCATATTGTCGATGATACATGGATATTTTTCTGATACTTGTTAGATTTTTACATGCTATCCGCTAGCATATCAGTGCAATTTCCTGTAGACGTCTGCCTCAAGCTAGCGCTGTTTTCCGTAGCGTTAGCACTGACGTTATGATTTGGTTTGTTACCCGGATGCTCAAATGTAAACATTTGTAAGAAAACTTAGTTTAATTTTATAATGAAGGTCTTAGCTGCCACCACCTTTGTTTATCCGGTCTGGTCCGGTGTCAGAGGCAAGAGAAATCCACGACGAGTCAGTTGGAAGGTACAAAAATATAAACTTTATTGAAATTACAATTAATTAAAATTATGGCCACAGAACTCTGCACTGGACTTCACTGAGTGTTGCAACACCTGCGAAAAGGGGCAGCCCGCGCCCCCGAGGACACCACAAGTGAAGACACTCCAATAAGATGCACTGCACACTAATACACCGCAAGAAAAGCACAGCACGATAATAAAATCCAAGTGAACCTCATGCAGCTCATTCACTGAGGACCGCTATAAACTACGCAGGTCGAAACCACTACAAACATCGGGGGGGCGCAAGGAGCTACCCTAAAACACAGCGCCACCCCTCGATGAAACCCAGACAGAGTAACAGCTTATATTTTATAATACCGTGAGACCGGACACATGCTCACACAACAAGGTTAAGAATTAACAATTTATTATTCGAATGAAGCCACTTATCTCGCCCTGCTGGCGACGAGACCCCCCCGTGGGGTCTGAACATGGACTCTTCCGCAGCAGCAGCGCAGCAGCAGCAGCAGCAGGGAGCCCGACAGCACAACCGCCCGTGTGCGGCAGAATTAGGTCGGCATGGAAGTAAGCAGCAAACAGGTACGACGAGGCGTGTAGACAGCTCCGTGGATCCAGCGCAGGGACTTTCTAACCCCCCCACTCACTACCTACAGGAGACAACACGCCTCCCCTCCTAACACAGGAACCGCTCCCCTATTTAACTGTCTTCACTGCCGCAACACTAAAAGTCACGGGCAGCACACCGTTCTTGATCATGTCTTTGTCTTTGTCCCCGGCCACGGCCACAGTCGACAGCCATCCAGTCTCTCCCCTTCTGTCTGTCCCATGCCCTTTTTACAGCCCCGCTGTGGTCCTCCCCTCTTTACACAGGTGAGTCCCATAAGCTCATTAGTTCAGAAAAACACAGTGGGCCTCTAGCCCCCTCAAGTGTCCACAGTGAGACAAACTCCAGTCTCATTACACTCCTCCCTTCTCTAACAAAGAGGACTCGTCCTCGAGTCAGAATGTACAGTCGTAGTCCCTTGACCACACAGGCGCCCTCCTCTCTCGTGCAGTGCGCCCTCCACGTGTGGAGTTTCTCTGATCGCTGCCCCCACCTGGTAGGCAATGGTCTGCTTCATAAGACATTCTGGAGTTCGTTCCTTCAACGTTGTCCAATGCTGGAACATCTGCTCCTGTTCCTAGGGCCTCCTCCCTCCTTGCCTCAGGATGATACACTGGCTCCTCCACTCTGGGCCCCCCACTGCGTGCTAGAGGATGCAGGGCCGGATCAACCCCACCTCCTGGCAATGACTGGTGGAGACCGCTGGCCACCGCTCCATCACTTCCCCTCGGACGTGAGCTACCATCCTGCTGCTCTGGTGGAGCCGGCACGGCCTCACCCTGGACCGTTGGTAGCTCTGGACAAGGAGATAGATAGGGTTTAAGGCGATTGAAATGTATTACCTTATCTTGGCCTCCCTCTACTGGTACCACACGATACAACACTTCTGTGACTCTATCTACTATCTTATAGGGTCCTTTGAAGCGCCTCTGAAGCTTGGGACACAGCCCTCTTCTCCGGCTCTTGTCTCGAACCCATACCAGCTCCCCCTCTGAGTAATACTGAAAATTTACTCTGAGATCAAAATTAGCCTTTTGCCGCCGAGAGGCTTTTGCCTGATGTTCCTTTACAGCCTCCACTACAGTGGACAATGTCTGAACCAATCTGCTGACATAAGCATTAACCGAAGAAAACCTTTCCCCAGCTTCCACTTCCAGCATAATGTCCACCGGAAGCACCATTTCCCGTCCATACAATACCTTATATGGAGTAAAACCTGTACTTGAATGCACACTGCTGCGATATGCCATCATCACAAAAGGTAACAAGGAGTCCCAATTGGACTGATTTTCCTGTACAAACAATGACAGCATAGACAGCAGAGTACGATTAAAACGCTCAATGAGGCCATCTGACTGGGGATGATATGGGGAAGTTCTTGTTTTGTGAATATTGAGAAGTCGACATAGGTCTTTGAACAATGTTGACTCAAAAGATCGCCCCTGATCAGAATGAAGGCTGCGTGGTGTCCCAAACCTACAAACCCACTCCTCTACAAGTACCTTTGCAATGGTGTGGGATTCCTGGTTCGGCAAAGGAAAAGCTTCTGTCCACTTGGAAAAATAGTCACCTATGACCAGAATATATTTGTTTTTGTCGACTGTCTCGGGCAAAGGCCCCAAGATGTCAAGAGCCACCCGTTCATACGGTCTTGACGCTGGCATCGTTTGAAGGGGCGCACAAGGAGTCGGACCCTGTGCTTTCCGAGAGGCACAATCTGCACACTGCCTACACCACTGTTTCACATCGCTAAACCACCCTGGCCAATAAAAGCGATCTTTTACCTTACCCTGCAGTTTATTTACCCCTAAATGACCACCAATAGGAGTATTATGCAGCTGGGTTAAGACTTTTGGGACCAAAGCCTGAGGAAGGACAATCTGTACATGTGGCGAAGCATCTGAGTTTGGAGGAGGGACTCGGACTAAACGTGACCCCCTCATCTGTAGCTGAGGCCAAACTGGGGCATACTTTTGCAAAGCTGGATCTTCAGGGAGGGCCAAGCCCTGCTTTTTGCAGTCAATCAGCTGCTGAAGAACTGCATCCTCAGCCTGGGCTTTTGTCATCTCATCATCAGGACACTCTTTACCTGACAGCACCCGGAGTCCCTTTTCCTGTATAGCACACACACTTTCTTCTGGGAGGGGTTGCTCCGCAGGGACAAGTTTGGGCTGATTAGCACCCAAAAATGCAGGCAGCCTAGAAAGGGCATCCGCATTGGCATGCAATTTCCCTGGCCGATGGATAATTTTATATTGGAAACTCGCCAACTGTTCTACCCATCTGGCAAGCTGTCCTTCTAAGCCCTGGAAATTATGTAACCACCTGAGAGAGTTATGGTCGGTGCGTAACAGGAACTCCTTCCCCAGCAGATAATGTTTGAAGTACTTTGTGAATGTTACCATACTCAGTAGCTCCTTTTTTGTTGTGGCATACTTCCTTTCCTGTTTAGTTAGTGCTCTGCTGGCATACGCTACAACATACTCTACACCATCACTCTCCTGTGACAGGACTGCACCAATCCCTAGATCGCTGGCATCTGTATCCAAGATGAAGGGTCTTGTGGGGTCTGGGTAAGCGAGTATAGGAGCAGATATTAACATAGCCTTCAGTTGCTCAAATGCATCCTGACAGGAGTCGGACCACTTAAAACGCCTGCCCTTTTCAGTTAGCTGGTGTAAAGGGCGTGCTATCTCTGCAAAGCCCTTTATAAACCGCCTATAATAGGATGCTAACCCCACAAAACTCCTCACCTCCGTTTGACTTTTAGGCACTGGCCATTCTTTCACTGCCTGAACTTTGGCTGGGTCCGCTCTAACCCCATCTGCGGAGATCACGTGACCAAGGTACTGCACCTGTGTTGAAAACAAGTTACACTTCGAGGGCTTCACCTTAAGGTTGGCCTGCCGCAACTTTAACAGCACTTCATCTAAACGTGCCAAATGCTCCGAGAAGTTGCGACCAAACACGATAATATCATCAAGATAGACCAGACAAGTAGTCCACTGCAAATCAGCCAAAACCACATCCATGAGCCTCTGAAATGTGCTTGGTGCATTACACAAGCCAAAACTCAGCACATTAAACTCAAACAACCCCTGACGAGTTATAAAAGCCGTCTTATGCCTATCTTCAGGTTCAATCTCAACCTGCCAGTAACCACTGGCCAGGTCAAGGGTGGAAAACCAGCAGGCTTTGTGCAGGCTGTCGAGAGCATCATCAATCCGGGGAAGGGGATAAGCATCTTTTCTAGTCAGGTCATTAAGCCTACGATAGTCAACACAGAATCTAAGCCCTCCATCTCGCTTCCTCACAAGAACAACTGGAGCAGCCCAAGGGCTACATGAAGGCTGAATAATACCATTGGCCTGCATCTGCTTTATGTGTTCGGCACACTCTTCCTGTAAGTGGAGAGGGACTCGGCGTGGATGTAACTTGACCGGCACAGCATCCCCAGTATCAATAGTGTGCTTTACTAGGGGAGTCCTCCCTAGATCTGCATCACCTGAGCTGAAAGCAGACAGATGTTTAATCAACAGGTTACGGATGGCTTGTTTTTCTGAAGCCTCCAGTCCCTTCTGATCCAGCCCCAACTGTCTTACTAGGGAGTCTACCTGCCAGGGGGAAGTGTGAGTCAGTATTTCGCTATCCCCCTCCCTTACAACATCCCCCACCTCGATATCTGTGTGCAAGGTTCCAACTTTCATGCCCTCTTTTAATACCAGATCTTCATCTGTAACATTGATGACGCGTACAGGGACAACACCTTGTTCTACCTGGCAAACAACACGGGCCACCAAAACATTACAGTGATCAGACAAGGACGAAGAGGGTTCCAACATACCTTCTATGCACTCCCTGAATGGGGTCGTGACTACCCCGGGGAGAATCAGCTCGCTTCGGGCTGGGACAGCAGTGTCAGATTTTATAACTACAGTGCGAGGTTTCACCGGATCTTCTTGACAAAGCAGGGGTAATGTCTTTCCCATCAGACGGAAGACTCGCTCCTTGTAATCAATCACTGCACCATGTTTAAACAAAAAGTCAAAGCCTAGCAGGATATCACTCGAAGGGACATCAGCCACAAGGAAGTCTGCTATCAGGGCTAGGGTGTCAAACTGACAAACTGACTGCCACACTCCTGATATACACATTCCCCCACCATTGGCTGCAGACACACTCCCCGAGTACTCAGTCAGTTCACCCCTCCCCTTTGTAAGAGTTTCCCAAAGTTTTTGGGGGATTACTGACCGGTCGGCTCCACTATCCACAATAACCTGACAATCTGTTCCCCCCACCTTTATAGCTATATAGCTACCCGTTTTATTGGTTGAGGCCACAGTCTGTTTCACACTTGAGGGGGCGGGCAGGTGGCCTGCTATACCCGCCCCCTTTAGTTTCCCGACACATAAGGGCAGTCGCGACGCAGGTGTCGGTCACACCCACATTCCCAACACACACCTGCCCTGTTCCGAGTTCTACGCCCAGGAACATCAGTAGGAGGGGCTTTAAGATCAGCCTGCAAATTCTGAGTGGGACCAGGAGGGGGAATAGGAGGGGTGACCAATTTGGAGGGCAGCTGCAGTCCCTGAACCACTGACTGCACGGCTTTGACTTCCTGGCGCAGACTCTCTACTGCCCCTAGCAAAACTTGGAGACGCTCCTCAGACCCATCACCGCTCTCCACCACCCCCCTTACTCGGGCATCAGAGGTTACGTGAGCCTGTTCTAGGTTTCTAAGTAGCTCCATTTCAGCAGCCAATTGGATAGCTGACTCTAATGTTTTGGGTTTTGCAGCTCGAAGGCTAATACGGAAATCACCAGCAGTGAAATGGGTAATAAACTGACCTCTTGCTAACATGTCTCGAGTTTGGTCGTCTACAGAGGGATAAGCTTTTGCAACTAGCCTACGCAGAGCGTTACCAAACTCCTGGGATGTTTCATTTGGTAGCCGCCTCCGCTCTGAAAAAGCAACTCTGCTCCACTCATCATTATGACAGGGCTCAAAACACTTAGTCATAGCTGCTTTC
This sequence comes from Labroides dimidiatus, assembly GCA_030710495.1. Classification (NCBI taxonomy): domain Eukaryota; kingdom Metazoa; phylum Chordata; class Actinopteri; order Labriformes; family Labridae; genus Labroides; species Labroides dimidiatus. The sequence goes on along the minus strand of CM061143.1, from coordinate 36,380,807 downwards.
AATAACACATAATTATGCTTGGATTGGGAAGAAACCCCATTATACATGTCGCGAGCATGCCCAGAGAGCAGCAACGACATAAATTTAAGTTTAACAGAATCATCCCAACCATTAACCCCAGCAGCAAGCTCAAATTGTTCAACCCAATCACACCATTCCCGCCCAACCCCAGTAAATACTTCAGGCATGAACACTGGACGAGGGATGGAATTAAAAGCAGGGGCCACTACAGAGGCAGCACTGCTGCCAGGAGAGTTAGACTCGGCTGAATTCATTTGTTGCAACCCTGATGAAGGTTGAATATTCTCTGCCTCTGACATTTTGATCAAATTCAATCCCACCGCTGCCACCAGTGTAAGAAAACTTAGTTTAATTTTATAATGAAGGTCTTAGCTGCCACCACCTTTGTTTATCCGGTCTGGTCCGGTGTCAGAGGCAAGAGAAATCCACGACGAGTCAGTTGGAAGGTACAAAAATATAAACTTTATTGAAATTACAATTAATTAAAATTATGGCCACAGAACTCTGCACTGGACTTCACTGAGTGTTGCAACACCTGCGAAAAGGGGCAGCCCGCGCCCCCGAGGACACCACAAGTGAAGACACTCCAATAAGATGCACTGCACACTAATACACCGCAAGAAAAGCACAGCACGATAATAAAATCCAAGTGAACCTCATGCAGCTCATTCACTGAGGACCGCTATAAACTACGCAGGTCGAAACCACTACAAACATCGGGGGGGCGCAAGGAGCTACCCTAAAACACAGCGCCACCCCTCGATGAAACCCAGACAGAGTAACAGCTTATATTTTATAATACCGTGAGACCGGACACATGCTCACACAACAAGGTTAAGAATTAACAATTTATTATTCGAATGAAGCCACTTATCTCGCCCTGCTGGCGACGAGACCCCCCCGTGGGGTCTGAACATGGACTCTTCCGCAGCAGCAGCGCAGCAGCAGCAGCAGCAGGGAGCCCGACAGCACAACCGCCCGCGTGCGGCAGAATTAGGTCGGCATGGAAGTAAGCAGCAAACAGGTACGACGAGGCGTGTAGACAGCTCCGTGGATCCAGCGCAGGGACTTTCTAACCCCCCCACTCACTACCTACAGGAGACAACACGCCTCCCCTCCTAACACAGGAACCGCTCCCCTATTTAACTGTCTTCACTGCCGCAACACTAAAAGTCACGGGCAGCACACCGTTCTTGATCATGTCTTTGTCTTTGTCCCCGGCCACGGCCACAGTCGACAGCCATCCAGTCTCTCCCCTTCTGTCTGTCCCATGCCCTTTTTACAGCCCCGCTGTGGTCCTCCCCTCTTTACACAGGTGAGTCCCATAAGCTCATTAGTTCAGAAAAACACAGTGGGCCTCTAGCCCCCTCAAGTGTCCACAGTGAGACAAACTCCAGTCTCATTACACATTGAATGGACGGAGATAGACGTACACAAGCAGATATTATTTTCAGATGTCTTATCCGCGAACAAATGTTGAAAAACACACAGAGCACACTAAAGCGTGCCGAGAAGGACTCAGACAGCAAGAGAAAGAGAGATACTGTGAGAAACTAGGGCTAACGGGCGAGAAAGACCCATACGACCTAGCATCAACTTGATGTAAACATGACGAATCTGCGGTTTGCCAATTATGGAGAACAGCACATTTATACCCCAAATGATTTGCGAATTTCAGGGGCATGTTTTTCTTTCAACTGTTGCCTTTCTGGTCACATTAAAAGTGGTTTCACTGGAAATAAACATGACACTGATAACATTAGTGAGCACCCCAGAAGCAGTAGCTATTAATACATAGAAGGACTAAGACGGGAAGGCTGCTGAAACATGAAGTCTCAATGTCAGCATGAGTGCTTGTAATGTACTGAGTGACTTTTTTACAGCAAGGTAGGGACTGAGGTGTAAAAAAGTGCTGTTTATGTATTTGGTGTGGTGAATGAAAAACAACAACCTCTCATCTTTATGATAAAGACACTTTGGTCATAAGATGAGGAGATGTATAACATGTTGAATGTTTTGACTAAAGAATCTTCATCTCATCTCTCTCTGCTGAACCAACTGAACGACTTCTTCCCTCGCATTGAGGCAGACAACAGCACTCCGGCACAAAAGATCCCTCCAACTCCCGACGACCAGGTGCTGTTGCTATCTACGGACAGCGTGAGGAGATGACTCGGGAAGACTAATGTAAGGAAAGCCCCGGGCCCTGATGACATCCCCGGTCGTGTCCTGAGAGACTGTGCTGAGGAGCTCACGGATGTCTTCGCAGACATCTTCAACGCCTCGCTGAGCCAAGCTGTTGTCCCGACATGCCTCAAAGCCACCGCCATCGTCCCGGTCCCGAAGAAGCCGTCTCCCTCCCGCTACAACGACTACCGCCCGATCGCACTCGCTCCCGTCATTATGAAGCGCTTTGAGCGGCTAGTCGTGCACCACATGAAATCTGCGCTCCCCCTGACACTGGACCCCTACCAGTTTGCGTATCGGTCCAACCGCTCGACCGACGATGCCGTCTCCACTGCACTCCAATCAGCCCTCACTCACCCGGAGACCAAAGACCCACATGTCAGAATGCTGTTCATCGACTTCAGCTCAGCATTCAACACGATCGTCCCTCAGCAGCTCATCCTCAAACTCGTCCAGCTGGGACTCAACACCTCCCTGTGCATTGTGCAACTGGCTGTTGGACTTTCTGACGGGGAGACCACGGGCAGTACGGGTCGGCAGCAACACCTCCGGCACCATCACGCTGAACACAGGGGCCCCCCCAAGGATGTGTGCTCGGCCCCCTCCTCTTCACTCTGCTAACCCACGACTGCAAACCTACATCCAGCTCCAACCTCTTCATCGAGTTCGCAGACGACACGACCGTGGTGGGTCTCATCGACAATAACGATGAGACAAACTACAGGAGCGAGGTGAGACGCCTGGCCGAGCGGCGTAAGGACAACAATCTCCTCCTAAATGTGGAGAAGACGAAGGAGATTGTAGTGGACGTCAGAAGAGAGCACACCCAGCGTTCCCCACTAACCATCGACGGCGCTGCAGTAGAGCGGGTGAGCGGCGCCAAGTTCCTGGGTGTACACATCTCCGAAGACCTGTCCTGGAACATCAACACCACATCTCTGGCCAAGAAAGCTCAACGGCGACTCTACTTCCTGCGGAAACCGAGAAGAGCAAGAGCGCCGACCCCCGTTATGTTCTCTTTTTATAGAGGCACCATCGAGAGCATCCTGACCAGCTGCATCACCGTGTGGTACGGCGCCTGCACCGTCTCCTGCCGCAAGACCCTGCAGCGCGCTGTGAAAGCAGCTGAGAAGATCATCGGTGTCTCTCTTCCCTCCCTACTGGACATTTACAACACCCGCCTCACCCGCAAAGCCACAAGGATTGCGGGTGACCCCACCCACCCATCCCACAGTCTCTTTAACCTGCTGCCGTCGGGAAGGAGGAGACTGCAGAGTCTCCGGGCCAAAACCAGCAGGCTCAAAGACAGTTTTTTGCACCAGGCAGTCAGGACTCTTAATTCCCTCCCTGTTCTGCCCCCCCCCCCCCACTGGCCCCCACCATCGACTCTGGGCCACAGACTCTGCCCATGCACATCCTATCTCAGGACTGCACACTTCACTTTATGCACACTTCACTTTATACTCACTTTACACATGCTTATTTGCACTATTTGCATTATTTGCATTATTGCTCCAATACCTCATGTCTGTTCATTTCATTTTGTCCAGCTAAAATTTGCACTATTGCTTACCTCAGGTCTGTTTATGGTCTGGTTTGTTGGTTTGTTGGTTTGTTGGTTTGTTGGTTTGTTGGTTTGTTGGTTTGTTGGTTTGTTGGTGAGGTAGAAGAAGATGGACTAACTTTTGATTAACTGTGTTTCCAGTTTAAGCTTTATATTTTAGAGCACAGCACAGTATAGTGGTTGAGAAGGTAGCAGCAGTGGAGTCCAACAGAGCCTGATAAATCACTTCCTGCATTTATAGTCTTGATATGAACTTTGCCAGTCTGACTTTATTCTTTCCTGCTCTCGTCTCAGGTGTAAAAAGTCGATCCCAGATCACTTGGAGCATCATGTCTTGCAGCAAGGACTTTAAGGTCATCACAGGATGCGTCATCTCCTCCTTCTCTTCGGACTTTGTGGTGCAAGCTGTGCTGGGCAGCGGCTCCTTTGGAGAAGTTGCCCAGTGCAGAAAGATAGCCACTAATGAAACGGTGGCTTTCCTCAAAGAGGATGAACCTTTTTTTGTATATTTAGCTTTTTTTTTTGTCTTGTTTGTTTTTTAACCTTTGTTTGATTTTTAGGGTGATCCTTGACCCCTCTGCTTTTCCAAAGGGACAGGAGAGGAGAGGAGAGGAGAGGAGAGGAGGACTGGAGGACTGGAGGAGGACTGTAGGAGGAGGAAGAACAAAGGAGGACAGGAGGACAGGAGCGGAAAAGAGGTGGTGAAAAAGTGGAGAAGGACAGGAGCGGAGGAAGGAGAGGAGAGGAGGGCCAGAGGAGGTTACAAATGTTACAAAGAAAAAAAACAAAACACCTTACAAGTGCCACAGGATGATCGCTGCCCCAATGCACTGATGCAGAAACTCATGGAAAAGGAGCCCCAAGTATTGAGTGCATGTAAATGAACGTATGTTTCAGATGTCTAACATTCGTGTAAAACATTCTTTTAATTGCTCTAATGTAATATTCATTATTGAAGAAACTGAAAGTGGGGTTTTCATTAACTGTAAGGTGTAATGATCACAATAAAAAGAAAGAAATGCTTGAAATCTTTCGCCCTGTGTACTGAATCAATAGAATGAAGTCATAAACCTAACTGGAGCGTTTGTTTGATGGCATTTAGTAATGTTCCTGATAGCATGAGAAAACACCTTGATGTTTTTCTTTTGTCTAAAATACACCTCTTTAAGAAATCAGAGCCAGACTTAATGTGTGAACAGCAAAATGTTTGAAACAGAAGGTCTTACCTCAGATCAGGGTTTTGTTTCAATCAGTCAAATTACCTCCAACATACAGATGCAGGTTCAGGCCAGCAGAGGGAGCATGACAACATTAAAAAGGAGTCTACTTTGAACTGGTCCTGTAGAATCACCGAATCACTGGATAGAATCACGATGGTCCTGAAAAAGTCAGCGCTACAGACACCGCTCATCAACGAAGGTTCAAACTATCCAGATTCACCTGAGACAACGTGGATTAAGCAGCAGTGAACTGGTTAACCTGAGAATCAGATGTTCTTTATGTGAATATGCAGACTATGCAGCTCCAGAGGACTTACTTTTGGACATACTTTTTCCACAGTTGCACAGTGTAAGCTTTTGTAAACATAGCTTTTTTAACGCTCAAAGTTTAAGTTAGTTTCACAAGCTTGGGTAGAATATTGACTTCACCACACTGAAATGACCTCAATGGGTATGTGTATTGTTTTTTTTTCATATTTGTGGATAAGGATGCCATTTGCCCGCAAACTAGAACTTTTTTTGTGGAAAGAAGTATCGAATATAAGTTCAGATCTGTTTTGCTATCCATACTGAGCATGTGATAAACAACCCTAGTTGTGTTATAAAGCATAAAGAACAGAAGTTGGTTTGGTTTGTCTGTCTGTCAATAACAACATGTAAAGACTATACCTTTATTTGCTGCTTTAAAGCTTGTTTTTCCAACAACAAAAATTAACTTCATATTACAAATTTCTGTCAAAGTAGAACAAAATGAGTAAAAGTTAAAGAGAAATATGACGTTAAGTCAAAATACAATAAGTAATTTAAGCTCAAAATCATGGGTCACATGAACTTTGGATCAAGTCTTTTCACCTTTGAAACTGTAGTTTAAAGATGTTAAATTACTGTGTTGGCTTAAAGAAATATTGCTATTCGAATTGGGTTGTTTTTAGAAGTTTGTTCAACTAAAGAATTCGAGTAGAGCTAACTTAATAAGTTAAGTTTATGGAACTTAAAGACTTTACTTGACCTGAACCGTTCTTAATTCAACTAACCTTAAATTTCTAAATTCAGGTAATTTAAAAATTTAAGGCAGCCCGGACACTAACTTTTTTTAAGTCAATACAACTAGTCTTTTTTTTTGTGGAGTGTAATTGCTGGACTGATCTGTGAGTCACAAAATATTATGTTGGCCAAGTTTAACAGAAACACGGGGGGGGGGGGGGGGGGGGGGCACTGATCCAGCTTCTCTAAATCGCATTCTGCTTACACTCAGACAGGCCTATGTTATGGATTTACATTAAGTGAAAGATTAGCCTACAGAACCAATTAAATGTGTTCAGATGGAGGTGAAAAATGGATGGCCTGTCTGGACTCAAATGTATACACCAAGTGGCAACCTCCAGTCTGAAAATATGAGGCAATGCAGAAGTGCTAAAGTCTGCAGGTGACTCAGATCACGTGACTGTGGAGCGTCCTATGGTTGTTACAGTGGAGACTCACAGCACGGCTCATTTCCAATATGGCCGCGCCGACATTGGCTTCAAAAGTCTGTTTCAGAAACAGACGGGTGATGTCACGGAGACTACGTCCATTAATTATACAGTGTATGGTATACACGCATACACTTGTTCATCCTGTGAAACATTATCGCGTAGTGAGTCCGCAGGCTGAGGTCATAACTGTCAAGTCTCACTGCAGTGATGTAACCCACACTCACTGCAGAGATTCAAACAGAGCGTTGTATTGTCTGCGAGGCCTGATGAATATGCATTTTTTTCACTCTCTGACTTCATGCCCGAGTGCTTCTTCACACTCACACAATGCATTTTTTATTCACAAAAAATGCATTTTAAATTGTTGTTATGTTTTATGCTGTTTCTTTGCAATTGTATTTACCATGACATGTGTCGCTGACCTCTTGGCCAGGTCACCCTTGTAAAAGAGATCCTGATCTCAATGGGCTATTTTTACCTTGTTAAATAAAGGCTAAATAAATAAAAGGAGGCTGCACTCACTCGCACAAACGAATGGATACACACAAACACACACATGCAAGCACCCAATAAAAACATTTACTCTGCAGCACCATTTGCCCTTAGCTTCATGTCAGAACATATCCTATTCACTAATTTCCTGGTGGAGATGGACTTTTTTTATTATGGGGGATCTCATTGTAATGTTTTATGGCTGGAATAATAAAGAGTTGCACTGAGTGGCTGTGCATCAGTGGTAGAGTCAGCATCAGAAGGATGAGGGTTTGATCCCAGCTCCTGGATCCACATGCCTCACATGTTGGTTGGTCAGCAGTGTCTGAATGTGTCACATCTAAAACTGAACATCCCCAGCCATAGCAGTCTCTGCCATCAGCAGCAAAACTAAAGCAATATGTTCAGATTGTAATGGAAATTTGGTTTAGTCTTTTGGACAAGGTGCAAATTTTGCTTGGATAATTTTAACTATCTATACTATATATTAACTATCTTATATTGTGTTTGTCTCCTGTTGCACCATGACAGTGGAGGCCATGACCGTCATACTAGTAGTGTGGTGAGAGCTCTGGAAAGTCAAGACTATACTTTCAGGGATCATTTGTATAGTTTGTGACTTGAGAAATGTGTTTCTAAAGTGTCTGGTCTCGCTAACCACGATGATGAGTTGGTGATACTCTTTCCTGAGCGTGAAGCAGGTAGAAAGACTTGAAGTGATTCACAAGCTTTCTACTTTTGATGACCGTTCACTGTCTCCTCTGGAGACACTGAGGAACAGAGTATGATCAGAGTGGGAGAGGATGATTGTGAATAAAAACTTGAAGCAAGACTTCATCTCTTCAATTCTGGTTGCTTGATTTGCAGAATAGTATATAGTGATAATTAAACTACATAACAGCCTACAATTTAATTCATTTAAATGTCACTGTTCAGGCCCATTATAAATTACCCTAAAAAGAGGTAAAGATCAGTTTTTCAACCATACCTCATGAGTTAAATTCTAGCACAGCACAGTTTAAGAAACTTAGACGAGATATTTGTTAAAGAGAACTGGTCAAAATTAGAGAACACTTTCAGATACCTCACAGGTATTTGTGCTAATCTGACATCAGATGATGATCTCTTTAACTGTATGACAAACTAGCTGGCAGCTCAACTCTCCAGTTGTTACTGAAGGACAGAGTGACGATCCTTTCAACCATTGTAAGAGAAGGTGGTCATAATGTAACCCAGGATAAATTCTAGAGCTAGAATGTAAACCTTAAAACCCCAAAGATAAAAGTTAAAAATAGAGAAGTTTAAAATGTAATTTAAAAGCTGTTAAAGGTCAAAGTTAAAACCCTTTTTTTCCATTTAAAATGTGCTTAGAAGCTAAAAACTGTAGTTACTAAACAGTGGACTGTCGCTTTAAGTGTCTTAATGTTGCGTAGCTTGTTTGAAATGTACTTATGTATTCCCCTCAACACGAGGTGTGACAAACTAACTTTATGTGAGTTTGGATCATTGCTTATTTGTCAGTGTTAAGAGACACCGGGTTTCTTTCATTGTGATTGGCTAAAAGGCGGGAAGAAAAAGTCGGATGCATGCAGCAGTTTTTTTTTTCCCATAGTTGGACTGTTTTTTTGCTACTGCCATTGAGCCTGAAGTATGGACTTTTGGGGCCTGGGTTTCTCCGGCCATCAAACCTGAAGTGAGGACGTTTGGCTTGGTCTCACTTCACCTGCTGTCGAGCCAAAGTGAGGATGGTGAGCCCGGTTTCTCTTTGTCTGCTGTCGAACCGTGAGGACGTCTGGAGCTGTTTTCCTCCCGCTGCTGAGACGAGGGGTGTGCCCAACCGACGAGACGAGGGACGAAGCTACCCGCGCTTGGTCATGAAGGAGCTGCCGTTTTGTCTTCATCATCTATGCAACAGGGGTTTTATTTACTTTATTTGCCAGATTTTGTCTTTATTTTGTGGACCCACATTTAAGTGTGAAATATAACTGTTGTGTGAATAAGGAATAAACCCTTAAGAGTTGAGTCAAAAGTTTTCTCAGACTTACAGTTTAAGTCATATTGCTTCTAAAAAAAAGACTGACTTTTACCTTCAATGACTATCGAGGCATAAAGTTACTGCTTAGACCAAAAGGTCATATTCCTTTGTGTTTTGGGTTTTGTTAATAAATACTTGAAATTCATATTTTCTTCTTTTGCTTTAATACTTAAGAAAGATAACCCAGAGTGTTCAAGGAGTTTATAGAAGTAACAATAATATATCAGGGCACTTATATATTAAGCTTACGTGTGTTAAAGAAGAGGACTCAAAGGTAGGTGTGATAAAGACAGACTATAAAAAATGCTATAACTTCCTTGAGAAGTTTTATGTGAAGAACCCAGGGTGCTGTATCTCAGGATAGTTGATACAGAGAGAGCGCTACAATAACAAATCTGTGATTTCTCAAATGTTCCACCTTTACAAAATCAAAGACTCATTTAAGTCTACCAGGAATTCCTGTTAGTGGATTAGATAATGAACAAGCTGAGGTTAAAATTATTTTTGAATTTATGATTGTCATGTCCGCACCATGACAGTGGAGGCCATGACCGTCATACTAGTAGTGTGGTGAGAGCTCTGGAAAGTCAAGACTATACTTTCAGGGATCATTTCTATAGTTTGTGACTTGAGAAATGTGTTTCTAAAGTGTCTGGTCTCGCTAACCACGATGATGAGTTGGTGATACTCTTTCCTGAGCGTGAAGCAGGTAGAAAGACTTGAAGTGATTCACAAGCTTTCTACTTTTGATGACCGTTCACTGTCTCCTCTGGAGACACTGAGGAACAGAGTATGAGCAGAGTGGGAGAGGATGATTGTGAATAAAAACTTGAAGCAAGACTTCATCTCTTCAATTCTGGTTGCTTGATTTGCAGAATAGTATATAGTGATAATTAAACTACATAACAGCCTACAATTTAATTCATTTAAATGTCACTGTTCAGGCCCATTATAAATTACCCTAAAAAGAGGTAAAGATCAGTTTTTCAACCATACCTCATGAGTTAAATTCTAGCACAGCACAGTTTAAGAAACTTAGACGAGATATTTGTTAAAGAGAACTGGTCAAAATTAGAGAACACTTTCAGATACCTCACAGGTATTTGTGCTAATCTGACATCAGATGATGATCTCTTTAACTGTATGACAAACTAGCTGGCAGCTCAACTCTCCAGTTGTTACTGAAGGACAGAGTGACGATCCTTTCAACCATAGTAAGAGAAGGTGGTCATAATGTAACCCAGGATAAATTCTAGAGCTAGAATGTAAACCTTAAAACCCCAAAGATAAAAGTTAAAAATAGAGAAGTTTAAAATGTAATTTAAAAGCTGTTAAAGGTCAAAGTTAAAACCCTTTTTTTCCATTTAAAATGTGCTTAGAAGCTAAAAACTGTAGTTACTAAACAGTGGACTGTCGCTTTAAGTGTCTTAATGTTGCGTAGCTTGTTTGAAATGTACTTATGTACTTCCCTCAACACGAGGTGTGACAAACTAACTTTATGTGAGTTTGGATCATTGCTTATTTGTCAGTGTTAAGAGACACCGGGTTTCTTTCATTGTGATTGGCTAAAAGGCGGGAAGAAAAAGTCGGATGCATGCAGCAGTTTTTTTTTTCCCATAGTTGGACTGTTTTTTTGCTACTGCCATTGAGCCTGAAGTATGGACTTTTGGGGCCTGGGTTTCTCCGGCCATCAAACCTGAAGTGAGGACGTTTGGCTTGGTCTCACTTCACCTGCTGTCGAGCCAAAGTGAGGATGGTGAGCCCGGTTTCTCTTTGTCTGCTGTCGAACCGTGAGGACGTCTGGAGCTGTTTTCCTCCCGCTGCTGAGACGAGGGGTGTGCCCAACCGACGAGACGAGGGACGAAGCTACCCGCGCTTGGTCATGAAGGAGCTGCCGTTTTGTCTTCATCATCTATGCAACAGGGGTTTTATTTACTTTATTTGCCAGATTTTGTCTTTATTTTGTGGACCCACATTTAAGTGTGAAATATAACTGTTGTGTGAATAAGGAATAAACCCTTAAGAGTTGAGTCAAAAGTTTTCTCAGACTTACAGTTTAAGTCATATTGCTTCTAAAAAAAAGACTGACTTTTACCTTCAATGACTATCGAGGCATAAAGTTACTGCTTAGACCAAAAGGTCATATTCCTTTGTGTTTTGGGTTTTGTTAATAAATACTTGAAATTCATATTTTCTTCTTTTGCTTTAATACTTAAGAAAGATAACCCAGAGTGTTCAAGGAGTTTATAGAAGTAACAATAATATATCAGGGCACTTATATATTAAGCTTACGTGTGTTAAAGAAGAGGACTCAAAGGTAGGTGTGATAAAGACAGACTATAAAAAATGCTATAACTTCCTTGAGAAGTTTTATGTGAAGAACCCAGGGTGCTGTATCTCAGGATAGTTGATACAGAGAGAGCGCTACAATAACAAATCTGTGATTTCTCAAATGTTCCACCTTTACAAAATCAAAGACTCATTTAAGTCTACCAGGAATTCCTGTTAGTGGATTAGATAATGAACAAGCTGAGGTTAAAATTATTTTTGAATTTATGATTGTCATGTCCGCACCATGACAGTGGAGGCCATGACCGTCATACTAGTAGTGTGGTGAGAGCTCTGGAAAGTCAAGACTATACTTTCAGGGATCATTTCTATAGTTTGTGACTTGAGAAATGTGTTTCTAAAGTGTCTGGTCTCGCTAACCACGATGATGAGTTGGTGATACTCTTTCCTGAGCGTGAAGCAGGTAGAAAGACTTGAAGTGATTCACAAGCTTTCTACTTTTGATGACCGTTCACTGTCTCCTCTGGAGACACTGAGGAACAGAGTATGAGCAGAGTGGGAGAGGATGATTGTGAATAAAAACTTGAAGCAAGACTTCATCTCTTCAATTCTGGTTGCTTGATTTGCAGAATAGTATATAGTGATAATTAAACTACATAACAGCCTACAATTTAATTCATTTAAATGTCACTGTTCAGGCCCATTATAAATTACCCTAAAAAGAGGTAAAGATCAGTTTTTCAACCATACCTCATGAGTTAAATTCTAGCACAGCACAGTTTAAGAAACTTAGACGAGATATTTGTTAAAGAGAACTGGTCAAAATTAGAGAACACTTTCAGATACCTCACAGGTATTTGTGCTAATCTGACATCAGATGATGATCTCTTTAACTGTATGACAAACTAGCTGGCAGCTCAACTCTCCAGTTGTTACTGAAGGACAGAGTGACGATCCTTTCAACCATAGTAAGAGAAGGTGGTCATAATGTAACCCAGGATAAATTCTAGAGCTAGAATGTAAACCTTAAAACCCCAAAGATAAAAGTTAAAAATAGAGAAGTTTAAAATGTAATTTAAAAGCTGTTAAAGGTCAAAGTTAAAACCCTTTTTTTCCATTTAAAATGTGCTTAGAAGCTAAAAACTGTAGTTACTAAACAGTGGACTGTCGCTTTAAGTGTCTTAATGTTGCGTAGCTTGTTTGAAATGTACTTATGTACTTCCCTCAACACGAGGTGTGACAAACTAACTTTATGTGAGTTTGGATCATTGCTTATTTGTCAGTGTTAAGAGACACCGGGTTTCTTTCATTGTGATTGGCTAAAAGGCGGGAAGAAAAAGTCGGATGCATGCAGCAGTTTTTTTTTTCCCATAGTTGGACTGTTTTTTTGCTACTGCCATTGAGCCTGAAGTATGGACTTTTGGGGCCTGGGTTTCTCCGGCCATCAAACCTGAAGTGAGGACGTTTGGCTTGGTCTCACTTCACCTGCTGTCGAGCCAAAGTGAGGATGGTGAGCCCGGTTTCTCTTTGTCTGCTGTCGAACCGTGAGGACGTCTGGAGCTGTTTTCCTCCCGCTGCTGAGACGAGGGGTGTGCCCAACCGACGAGACGAGGGACGAAGCTACCCGCGCTTGGTCATGAAGGAGCTGCCGTTTTGTCTTCATCATCTATGCAACAGGGGTTTTATTTACTTTATTTGCCAGATTTTGTCTTTATTTTGTGGACCCACATTTAAGTGTGAAATATAACTGTTGTGTGAATAAGGAATAAACCCTTAAGAGTTGAGTCAAAAGTTTTCTCAGACTTACAGTTTAAGTCATATTGCTTCTAAAAAAAAGACTGACTTTTACCTTCAGTGACTATCGAGGCATAAAGTTACTGCTTAGACCAAAAAGTCATATTCCTTTGTGTTTTGGGTTTTGTTGATAAATACTTGAAATTCATATTTTCTTCTTTTGCTTTAATACTTAAGAAAGATAACCCAGAGTGTTCAAGGAGTTTATAGAAGTAACAATAATATATCAGGGCACTTATATATTAAGCTTACGTGTGTTAAAGAAGAGGACTCAAAGGTAGGTGTGATAAAGACAGACTATAAAAAAATGCTATAACTTCCTTGAGAAGTTTTATGTGAAGAACCCAGGGTGCTGTATCTCAGGATAGTTGATACAGAGAGAGCGCTACAATAACAAATCTGTGATTTCTCAAATGTTCCACCTTTACAAAATCAAAGACTCATTTAAGTCTACCAGGAATTCCTATTAGTGGATTAGATAATGAACAAGCTGAGGTTAAAATTATTTTTGAATTTATGATTGTCATGTCAGCACCATGACAGTGGAGGCCATGACCGTCATACTAGTAGTGTGGTGAGAGCTCTGGAAAGTCAAGACTATACTTTCAGGGATCATTTCTATAGTTTGTGACTTGAGAAATGTGTTTCTAAAGTGTCTGGTCTCGCTAACCACGATGATGAGTTGGTGATACTCTCTCCTGAGCGTGAAGCAGGTAGAAAGACTTGAAGTGATTCATAAGCTTTCTACTTTTGATGACCGTTCACTGTCTCCTCTGGAGACACTGAGGGACAGAGTATGATCAGAGTGGGAGAGGATGATTGTACAAAAAAATAAAAAATAAAATAAATATATATATATATATTGCTCTGGACTCCACAGTTATCATCTGTGGCTTCACCATGTAGAGAGTTGGAACATGTTTTCAGTGATAACATGGTCTCATATTTGTGACCCTTTTTATCTTACACCATATCTCTAGTCCTATTGTGGATTTTAAACATTTACTGATTTAGATTGAATGAATGAAAGAATGAATGATGCTTTATTTCGAACATGTGGGAGTATCACAAGAAAGTATAATAATAATAATAATAAAAGAAACAAGGTTAATCATAAAAACCCAACATGTCTGAATAGGAGTAGGATGAAGCATAAGCTTATTTAACACTACGCCTTCCTCACTCAAATAATATCACCAATGAAGGAAACTCATATTCACATAACATGTTTACAAAAGTAGAAAATAATAGATAAATTAAACAAATACATAAACTAAACACGTATTTGCATAATACACATTTACAAAATAAATGAATTAACAAATGCATAAATCATTTATGAAAACACCTGATTATTAAAGCCCTTCTTCCTTCCTGTACCTTTGTGAAACCCATGTGTTTGTACTGCTTTTTAAACTGGGTCCTGCTTGGACAGTGCTTGAGCTCCACACCCAATCTGTTCTACAGCCTCACTCCACAAACAGAAACACAAAAACTTTTTAATGTCGGACGATCCCACTGATGTTTTAAATTAAACTCTCCCCTCAGGTTGTAACCCCCATCTCTGTTGAAAAACAAATTTTGAATATTTGCAGGAAGTAGACTGTTTGCTGCTTTGAGCATGATTTGTACTGTTTGAAAATGAACCAGGTCTGCAAATTTTAATGTTTTTGACTTTAAGAACAGGGAATTTGTAAGAACTCTATTACCAGCTTAATGAGTTATTCTTATGGCTCTTTTCTGCAATATAGAAAGAGATTGTGTTGTACAATTGTAAGTATTGCCCCAGACCTCTGCACAGTAATTTAAATATGGTAAAATCAGTAAACAGTAGATTATGTGGAGTGATTTGTGATTACTCACTTTGGTCTCTCATTTAACTTTGTGCAACATGAGAAATCAAACGTTTCCATTTCTAATACAATCAGAAGAACAATGTGAGGAAGAAAAACCATGTTAGAATATTTGATTATACAGAACAGTTTGAACATGACATGTAGAAGCAACAGTTTAAAGTGATGATTAAAGAATCATGTAAATAAACCTCGTAGTCTGACTATCAAAACCTCTTTGATCGGCTTTAAGGAAGTTTTAGTCTAGTTTATTTACTTTATAAAGTGCAAGTGGCTATAATTTGTCCTTTTTTTCTGGCCCACAAATGCAGCAATATATTCATACTTCCATCTATGTGGAGTTTGGTTAATTGGAACAATGATTGGGCTGTTAATAAGATTAAGCTTTGTTTAAGTCAATATCTTGGATTCAGCATCTTATTCAGCATGTTTCATGTCAGCACCATGACAGTGGAGGCTATGACCGTCATACTAGTAGTGTGGTGAGAGCTCTGGAAAGTCAAGACTATACTTTCAGGGATCATTTCTATAGTTTGTGACTTGAGAAATGTGTTTCTAAAGTGTCTGGTCTCGCTAACCACGATGATGAGTTGGTGATACTCTTTCCTGAGCGTGAAGCAGGTAGAAAGACTTGAAGTGATTCATAAGCTTTCTACTTTTGATGACCGTTCACTGTCTCCTCTGGAGACACTGAGGGACAGAGTATGATCAGAGTGGTTGTTGATTATCAATAAAAACTTTTTCTTCAGCATCAGTGATGAAAGCAGAGCTGTCTGTAAGTTCACCATGTAAAGAGCTGGGCCCTATTATCAGTGACTGCATGGTGTCATGTACATGACCCTTTATGATTTATACCATAACTGTACTTTTCTTCAGGCTTTCTGTTACTCATTCAGACCCAATCATTTTTTTTATTCTGAACAAAGTTTATTTAGAATTTTTGTTATACAATCTTTAGTTCACAGTACTAGTATTGAAATTAGAATTAGAACCCCACCCCCCACCCACAATAACATTGAACATTGAAGGGACCTTCTCAAAATAAAACTAAACAAAAACAAAACATTAAATAAATAAATAAAATTAAAGCATCAAAATAAATCAATAAATCTTTTTAAAAAAATTAAATGAATAAATAAAAATGAACATGCAATACAATATTAATGAAAAATAATTGTAAGACATCAATAGTACAGTATATTAAGATAGCAGGGACTTAAATTGACATACTCCACCATCAGAACCAGGCATTGAAATGCACAGAGGATAGGAGAATTGATATATGTACTTAAAGGGTGTGCCAAGAATATTTCCAGCCATCTGATTATGATACTACCTAATACAATGATACAAACCTTGATGTTAAGGTCAGTCATTTGTAAAGTAATCAGAGTTTAAACCCTCAACATGGTCTAAAAAGGGCTGCCATATCAATAGAAACTTGTCAGCTGATCCTCTGACAGTGTACCTTATCTTCTCCAGCTTAATAAAACAGAGCATGTCTCTAATCCACTGTGTGAATGTTAGATGGTTACAGTCTTTCCATCTCATCAAGACTTGTCTTCTGGCTACAAGTGTGGCAAAAGACAGGCAGTTTTGTGTGAAGTTTCCCAAATTTAGATTTTGTGTCAGTACACCGAATAGAACTAAGAAGGCAGACAGTTCTAAATTTCTGCCTATTATTTTGGAGAGCATATCAAATATTAAAAGCCAGAAATTAGATAACCCAGGACATTCCCAAAACATATGGATTAAAGTGGCTTGGGACTGTTTGCAGCGATCACACATGGGGTCTATGTGTGGTAGAACCTGAGATAGTTTAACTTTGGTCCAGTGCAGACGGTGGAAGATTTTAAACTGCATGACGGTATGTTTCGTACATATTGAGGATGTATATATTTTCTCAATCATCTTTGACCAGAAGGCCTCCGAGATGTTCATACCAAGGTTCGCCTCCCACTTGTTTTTAAGGGAGTTTAGATTAATAAAATTTTCTCCCATTAGTAGAGAATAAATGTCATGTATCTTTCCCCTTCTGGATGTTCTAAGAGCTTCAATCAGATCTAGAAGCGTGTTTGGCGACTCTGAAGGAAACTAGGTGAGGTTAGAGGACATAAAGCTACGGATCTGTAAGTATCGAAAAAAAAATGAGGCCTTGGAATTCCAAACCTCAGGACAATCTCCTCAAATGAAAGTAACAGGCCACTCATAAACATATTTTTAAATGAACAGACCCCATGTCTAGACCAAATACCAAATAAAGCATCTGTCAAAAGCCTTAGCTCTTCGTCTTGTTCCTAATATGCAGAGTAGTATATGAAAGGCTTATTGGAATCAAAAGCAAATAACAAATACTGAAATAAAGGTCCCAGATCAGCCCTGTGAAAGAGCTTTTTTCAGCATGTTCATGAGTTAACAAGTTTCTCAATGAAAGGGAAAAATTTGAAAAAGGACACTGATCAAAATTAGAGAAACTTTCAGATACCTCAGAGTTATTTGTGCTAATCTGACATCAGATGATGATCTCTTTAACTATCTGACAAAGTCTAACTGGCAGCTCAACTCTCCAGTTGTTACTGACTCAACAAGATGGTGAGCTGTTTTAAAGAGACTGAAACTCTACAGCAGCAGGTTGTCCAGATGAAGGACAGAGAGACGATCCTTTCAACCATAGTAAGAGAAGGTGGTCATTACAAATCTGTGATTTCTCAAATGATCCACATTTACACAATCACAGACTCATTCAAGTCTACCAAGAATTCATTTTAGTGGATTAGATAATGATCAAGCTGAAGTTAAAATTATCATTGTATAATATTATTGCCATGTTGCACCATGACAGTGGAGGCCATGACCGTCATACTAGTAGTGTGGTGAGAGCTCTGGAAAGTCAAGACTATACTTTCAGGGATCATTTCTATAGTTTGTGACTTGAGAAATGTGTTTCTAAAGTGTCTGGTCTCGCTAACCACGATGATGAGTTGGTGATACTCTTTCCTGAGCGTGAAGCAGGTAGAAAGACTTGAAGTGATTCATAAGCTTTCTGCTTTTGATGACCGTTCACTGTCTCCTCTGGAGACACTGAGGGACAGAGTATGAGCAGAGTGGAGGACAGGAGCGGAGAAGAGGTGGTGAAAAGGTGGAGAAGGACAGGAGCGGAGGAAGAGAAGTAGAGGAGTAGAAGTGGAGAAAAGGTGGGGGAAGAGGATAATAATAATAATAAAAAAATTATATTCATTCATTCATTCATTTTCTATACCGCTTCTCCTGTTCAGGGTCATGGGTGTCTGGAGTCTATCCCAGCTGTCTTAGGGCGAGAGGTGAGGCACACCCTTGACTGGTTTCCAGCCAATCACAGGGCTGACACACAGAGACAGACAACCTTTCACGCTC
Organism: Labroides dimidiatus; assembly: GCA_030710495.1. Taxonomy (NCBI): domain Eukaryota; kingdom Metazoa; phylum Chordata; class Actinopteri; order Labriformes; family Labridae; genus Labroides; species Labroides dimidiatus. The sequence goes on along the minus strand of CM061143.1, from coordinate 36,362,484 downwards.
ACACTCACACCTACGGACAATTTAGAATCTCAAATTGACCTAGTGAGCATGTTGTTGGACTGTGGGAGGAAGCCGCAGTACCCGGAGAGAACAAAAGTTATTTATGCTGCCACCAGATAGAAAACGGATCTTGTGTTACAAATAAAGATTTGACAAATAATCTTTACTGTAAAGCTTCCAGTCTTTATTTCAGTTGCAATCCAAAACATTTTGTGTGTTTATGACTGAGGACGTGGACTATAGTCACTGGGATGTTGTCGACATCTACTGGACATCTTTGTTTTTAGACCTTCTGAATGAGCGACTGTCAGTCTGATCAGGAACTTTAAAACTGCTTCTTGATTTATCGTTTTGACTCATCGTCTCTTTCTTTAGGTGTCAAAGAGGAGCAGGATTCCCAGCAGTATGAGGTGAATCAACTTTCATTCTTTACTCTGAATTGTTTGAATACTTTAAAGATTAAATGTGGTTCCTCACAAATCCAGCTCCTGACTGTGTCTCTGTGTGTTCTCTTTCCAGAATGTGGACTCTGCTGGTGTAAAAACAGCAGCTCTGACCTTGTACTTGGTAACAGATGTGAACAGAGAGGCCGGATCAGAGAGAGGAGTGAAGACTTGTTATTTACACTGCTGCCAAAGAGGACTGAGAGAGTTTCAAGACTGAACTGAAGCTTTTATTCAATAAATCTGTAGTTTGTGTCTTATTCCTTTGACTTAAAGCATCACTATGATGCAGGCTGTTTCTTTATTTTTAAAGTGAAGTAAATGTGCACCTGCAGTCTTCTTAACAGCCAGCAGAGGGAGCTCTACTATTTCTAAAAAAAAAGTGTGTATTGAACAAACAATGGCCCTACCCCTCACTAGATCAATACCAAAATAAACCTTCTCCTATACATCTAATGGTCTGATTCTCTTTTTGAAGTCTCTTTAAAGCAGCACGGTGTAATTTCTATCATTATTATTCTATCATATTTCTATCATTCACAGAAAAAACGGTTTATACTGAGGGTTTGTCTGCATTTATTTGTAGCAAAAGCACAGGTAAACAGAAATAGGCTTAACCTACCTGAATCATGAGGTCAGATGCCACCTTCTAGCTAATGATACCGCCCAATCCAACCCACCCACTGTTATTTATTGATTTCGTTCATTCATGACAAACCGTTTCGCAGATTTTTCCAAGCGATGTATCAGTTACATTTACAGAAAAGGAAGTTGGTACAGTCGTTAAAGAAGCACCTTTAAATAAAGCATACATACCCCAGACGGGATAGCATGGAAAATAATGGCAAATTGTTTTGGGGTTACAGGTATCTGATATTGCTGGGGAAATTCTTGATATTTGTAGAGAGTACCGTTACAGTTAAATAACTGACTTACAAAAATGATATTATCAAACCAGTCTTTGAAAAAGAGAGATTTGTTTTTATAAAGAACGTTGCAATTGTTCCAGCCTTTTCTGGAATTATTGATCGTTCATCGTACAGAGGGCTTAATTATATGATAATTATCGTACAAATACGATAAATACCGTACGTCTGGCAACGCTGGTCGCTTCCAGCCCCTTTACGCATGCGCACTTGAACCTGCTGCTTTCACAGCCAGATTGCGCATCTGCAGGAGGTCTGACAGTTTTCAAAGCTTTCAGGAAAAAGTGAGGTTGCGAAATCGTTTTCACTCATTTCATATTTCAGTAAACCACTGTTTGCAGTGTTTTTTTCCTCCACTAAACCTCGGCGCTACCTTCCTAAGTATGAAACACACACCAAGTCGTTTCAAGTCGGAGCGACCTTCCTAAGCATGAAAAGTCAAGACATGGGGCTTGAACTGAAGTACTTAAATCTCTTTAAATTAATAAAAAATCAACGCCTTCATCTAGGACGCTGGTTTTACAGTATGTTCATAGGGGGCGCATGCAGAATGCGTGTGACAAATTTCAGGCCGGTGCCACCTTCCTAAGTATGAGATCCACACTTAATTGGTATCAATTAAGGCCAAAAGTGGAAAAAAAAGAGGTGATTTTTTTAAGGACCGCTGTAGCAAAAGTATAGGTCCGATCTACACCAAACAAACGCTGTCGGACTCGTCTTCAGACCCCCGACAACATATCAAAAAATCAGATTTCTAGCACATTTGGAAAATATCTAGCTCCAGCCTTGCCTGCCTGTCAGAGGGTGTTGGTGGCCTCAGGTCTCACACCCTCCTTTGCTCTGAAACCTGACCAACCAATTAAGAAAACTAAAACATGTAGGGAGTTGCTTTTTTCACATGCTGGTAGAGGGCGTCCAGCACTGGCCCTGTGCCGAATTTGGGGTCTGTGCAATCATCAGGGGCCTCGTGAGGACAAAAAAGAGATCTGCCTAAAAGTACCCAAAATTGCTGAAAAACCTTTAAAAAAAGGCAAAGAAATCCCTTTTTATTCCTTAAAATTCAACGCTTTCACCTAGGAGGCTGAAATCAGAGTATGTTCATCGTGGGCACATGCAGAACCAGGGTGAGAAGTTTCGGACCCGTGCGACCTTCGCAAGGGTGAAAGGTCACATAAAAGTGTTAGAGGGGAAGAATAAAATCCCTTTAAATTCCTTAAAATTCAACGCTTTGACCTAGGAGGCTGAAATCGGACTACGTTCATCCTGAGCAGGTGTACAATGAGTGTGTGAAGTTTCAAAGCGGTGCCACCTTCCTAAGTATGAAACACACACCTACATGGGGCTAAAGTTTCTCTTATTAAATGCTTTTAATTCATTAAAATTCAGCGCTTTCACTCAGGAGGCTGATTTTACAGTATGTTCATCATGAGCACATGTAGAATCAGCGTGACAAGTTTCAGGTCGGGGCGACCCTCCTAAGTATGAAAAGTCAACACATGGGGCTTGAACTGAAGTACTTAAATCTCTTTAAATTAATAAAAAATCAACGCCTTCATCTAGGACGCTGGTTTTACAGTATGTTCATAGGGGGCGCATGCAGAATGTGTGTGATAAATTTCAGGCCGGTGCCACCTTCCTAAGTATGAGATCCACACTTAATTGGTATCAATTAAGGCCAAAAGTGAAAAAAAAAGAGGTGATTTTTTTAAGGACCGCTGTAGCAAAAGTATAGGTCCGATCTACACCAAACAAACGCTGTCGGACTCGTCTTCAGACCCCCGACAACATATCAAAAAATCAGATTTCTAGCACGTTTGGAAAATATCTCACTCCAACCTTGCCTGCCTGTCAGAGGGTGTTGGTGGCCTCAGGTCTCACACCCTCCTTTGCTCTGAAACCTGACCAACCAATTAAGAAAAGTAAGACATGTAGGGAGTTGCTTTTTTCACAGGCTGGTAGAGGGCCTCCAGCACTGGCCCTGTGCCGAATTTGGGGTCTGTGCAATCATCAGGGGCCTCGTGAGGCCACAAAAGAGATCTGCCTAAAAGTACCCGAAATTGCTGAAAAACCTTTAAAAAAAGGAAAGAAATCCCTTTTTATTCCTTAAAATTCAACGCTTTCACCTAGGAGGCTGAAATCAGAGTATGTTCATCGTGGGCACATGCAGAACCAGGGTGAGAAGTTTCGGACCTTACTCCTCATGTCCTTAACTCCTTCTAACCTCCTTCTTCTCTCTCCTCATGTCCTCTCTCTCCTTATTCCAGCCCCCCCCTTCGCTCCTGATGTCCTCCTCTCCTCCTTCTCACTCCTCATTTTCTTTCCTCCATGCCTCCTCCTTCTTGTCTCCTCATGTAATCTCCTATTTCCTGTCTCCTCATGTCCTCATGCCCCCCTCTTACTCCTCATGTCCTTAACTCCTTCCAACCTCCTTCCCTCCTCTCTCCTCATGTCCTCTCTCTCCATATTCCACCCCCCCCCCTCGCTCCTGATGTCCTCCTCTCCTCCTTCCCTCCTCCTTCTCACTCCCCATTCCCTTTCCTCCATGCCTCCTCCTTCTTGTCTCCTCATGTAATCTCCTCCTTCCTCTCTCCTCATGTCCTCTCCTCCTTCCTTGCTCCTCATGTCCTCATGCCCTCAGCATCATGACAACAGAATTGTGGTCTGGCTGCTGTATTTGTGCAGAACAGATTTACTTTGCCAAAAGGAGCCGTTTTTGAAAAAGGCTCCCCTTGAGTTTTAAAGTTACTTTTTATTGGTGCTTTGCAATTTCTTTTTTCTATATTGCCAAGTTAAAAAAAAAAAATTAATGTCGGACCGGACAAGGGTGATAGCAGAAGACAGAAAGAAAGATTGCATAGGGAGAAGGGAATAGACAGAAAAGGAAAGAAAAAAAACAAAACAGCAGTGGAGAACAACTACAACAACTGAGCAAATGCTTACAGACAGGAGAACTGAACAACCAGCTGCTGAGCCTGAAAAGAAACATTAACCTGAGGTCTTTGACACAACATTCACTAGGGGCACCTGCAGAGAAATGAACTGGAGAGATCATTAGCAACAATGAGCACAGCAATAATAATTACACATACACTCATAAATGTACATATGTACATACATGCATAAGCACATATGTGCACATATGCACACACACACACAATACATATATATATATATATATATATATATATATATATATATATATATGTATATATATATATATATATATATATATATATATATATATATATATATATATATATATATATATAAAAATATATATAAATATATTTATATTAGGGATGCACGATATTATCAGCACAATATCGGTATCAGCTGATAAAAGCTTTAAAACACATTTATCGGTATCTGAAGATATGAAAATTTATGCCGATAGGCACAGCCGATAAGGTGACGTAGCAATTGGGCGCGCACGGTGACATCCATAGTGTGCCAAGAGCAAGTCTCAACGTGTCGGCTGTGTGGAGGTATTTTAATATCTTAGAAACAGACAAGAAATTAGTGATTTGCAATGACTGTGAAGCTCAAGTGATGCGAGGAGGAGAAAAGCAACACTCCTTTAACACTACCAATTTAATCGTACATCTCAAGAGCCGCCATCCTGAACAGCACCGAGAGTTTTTGAAAAGCAAGGAGGAAAAAGCGGGCTAATGATGCATCTGGAGCCCCGCTACGCCAATCCTAGCTGGCGTTTCTTCTCAGATGTAGCCTTACCTGAACTGCAACGCTCCGTCTCCAGTCACGTAGAGACGCTCCTCGCCAATGCTGCTCACATTAGCTTCACTTCAGATATTTGGACATCGAGTGTAAGTCCTGTCAGCATGTTGAGTCTCACAGCCCAGTGGATAGACGATGATTTTACTCTTAAAAAAGCCATCCTTCATTCGCAGGAGTGCTCCGGTTCTCACACAGCGGCTTCCATTGCTTCTGCCTTTGATAGCATGTTTAACAAATGGAAAATATCTAAGGAGATGGTGCATGTAGTGCTACGTGACAATGCGCGGAACATGGCAAAAGCTATGATGGAGTTCGGAGTGCCAAGTTTACCGTGCATGGCGCACACACTGCAGCTCGCTGTACATGACGGCGTCCTGTCCCAGTGCAGCGTCGCCAATTTGTAGCCGTCGGGAGGAAAATTGTCTGATATTTCAGACATTCTCAAGTTGCAAGCAGCCGCCTGCAAGATGTACAAAAGGAGCTCGGGATGCAGGTAAAATGGCTTCAACAGGATGTTGCAACAAGGTGGAATTCCACCTTTTATATGTTGCAAAGCCTGGTTGATCAGAAGAGGGCATTAGGAGCATATGCTGCTGATTATGAGCCGCCGGCCACTTTGATGGCAAATCAGTGGGCGATTTTAGAAAATATGATCACACTTCTGGCGCCTTTTGAGCAACTGACGAGAGAGATAAGTTCTGCAGAAGCCTCCACTGCTGATGTGATCCCTGTAGTAGTGGCACTGACGCGCCTGCTGAGCAGACCTACAGAGGCCTGCAGACCACAAAAGTGACCCTCCTGAAAACTGTGAATGACCGCTTCCATGGTGCGCAATGTGAGTCCCCTTTTTTCCATAGCTACAATGCTTGATGCCCGTTACAAAGACTGCTACTTTGACATGGTACAGGAGGAGGTAGTGGGAGGAGGCGGTGGTGGAGGAAGAGGTGGAGGTAGTGGTGGGAGGAGAAGGAAGTGGTGGTGGAAGAGGAGGTGGTGGTGGTGGAGGAGGAGGTGGTGGTTGTTTTTGGAGGAGGAGGTGATGGCATGAGTTGGAAGTGATGGAGGAAGAGTTGGAGGTCGAAGGACGTAATGATGGTGTTGGGAGGAGACGGAGATGGTTGAGGAGGAGGTGGAGAGAGGTCTGGAGACGGTTTTGTGTCAGTAACTTTGACAGAGCTTGGCAAAATGCTTGGAGTCTTATCCTACTGCAAAACAAACTCAACCCACAAGTCTTACTCTAGATGGAACTGCATGATGCTGGAGAGGATGAAGTGGTGCTGCTCCTTTCTTCATGATACCCTAAGCTTCAAACAAATCTACTCTATCACCTTCAAAACATCCCCATGCCATGGCACCACCAACTCTTTGCTGTATTGTGGATGTAACACATGTTGTTTTAAGATGTTCACCAGTTTGTTTGTGGACTCAGACTCTACAAACTTGCTTTCATTGGTCCAGACAACTTGTTTCCAGTTTCCAGTTTCACTTGTTTTTGTTTTTGCAGCTACGCGACCCTTCAGACCAGCCTCCTTTTGTTTCTGGCATTGCTTTTTGGGATGAAAGTTTAGGAACTCCTTGGCTAGAATAGAGTAGAATAAATGTCTTTGACTGATCAAAACCCCCTAAAATCAGTGATTCAGTCTGAGCAGCTACCAAACCAATCAGGCTGAACGTGGGGAAATACAATTCTACAATTCTACAATTTCATTTAGCCCCCCCTGTTTTTAAGTATTTTATCTAAATATCAGCCACAAATAGAATTCAACATTCAGCACCAATCAATATTCAGTGCTTTCATTGGTTTAGAGCTCAGTCCGACACCTTCTGTTCTGACCCCTGAGGACAAAGAGGAGAAGGGTCAGATTAAGGTCCAAAGTGTTCCCTGAACAGGTGAGTCTTCAGACCTCTCGTAAAAGTAGAAGGGGACTCCGCGGATCTTAATGAGTTGGGTAATTCATTCCACCATTTCGGTACAACAGAGGAGAAGAGTCTGGTAGAGATTTAGAGCCATGCTGGGCTGGGAGCTCCAGGCGTCTCTCACAGGCAGAGCGTAGCGGGTGGGAAGGAGTGTAGACCTGGATGAGGGACTCCAGGTAGGAAGGAGCCGTTTTTGTCACTGTTTTATGAGCCAGAAGAAGAGCTTTGAATTTGATTGGAGCTGCCACTGGGAGACAGTGAAGAGAGATTAACAGCTGGGTGACGTGTGCTGTTTTGGGCTGGTTAAAGACCAGACGTGCTGCTGCATTCTGGATCATCTGCAGAGGTTTGAATGTAGACACAGGGAGACCTGCTAGAAGAGAGCTGCAGGAGTCAATGTGTGAAGAACACATGAGCCTGAACCAGGAGCTGTGTGGCCTGTTGGGTCAGGTAGGGTCTGATCCTCCTGATGTTATAGAGGGCATATCGACAGGACCGAGCAATCGAGGCCACGTGAACCTTAAAGGTCAGCTGGTCATCAATCAGGACACCCAGATTTCTGGCAGATTTTTACTGCCAGTAAATGACAGTAAGTGGTTAGCTCAGATGTGAGAACGGCCTGAGGAGCTACTGGACCCCAAACAGCTCTATCAGAGCTATCTTTTGCTGTAAAGCAGTAACTGTAAGAGTCCAAACGAAAACAACAACAAAACCACTCAGAGACGGAAACAATCCCATTTGCTAAAGTCAGTAAGTCAGCTTGATGGTAAAGTTACTAAAACAAACCTTCCCTCTTTGAACTCACTAAAGCAAATAAATCTTTGTGAACTGTCGACTCTTACTGCCACACCTGACCTGCCCGTCACGTGCTCACCTCTCAGAGCTAAACGTGTGTTTAACGTGCGATTAACGTGATGCAGCGATGGTTTCAGGCTGTTTCTGTTTTCACTTGAACTGAATCATCTGCTTATGACAGCAAACAGCTGGAACCCAAACACACACACACACACACACACACACACACACACACACACACACACACACACACACACACACACACACACACACACACACACACACACACTCACACACGCTGAGCTGCTGTGGTCCATGTGAGGACTCAGGCTGACCCTTAAATGCTGAAACTTCCTGGAAAGCTTTTTTTTCCTGCAAAGTGGACTCTCTCCGACCCCGTTTTCACTTGGTGTTCATCTTGGTCTTCAGATCCTAATCAGAGAGGGTTTAATTCAGCTTTCAGGGACATCCAGGATGAGGTGTAATAACTCCACTCACACCATGCAGAGGTCTGGGACTCATTGGAGCCAGTGTTTTAAGAGGTGTAAAGGGAAATCTGTCCACACTGAGTTCTGTCATCAGCAGAATGTCATCAGAGCAAAATGAGGTGTTTAATCAACTATCAGCAGGAAGACATTCAAAATAAAAGAGATGGAGAGCTAGTCTGGCTTAGAGATTAAAACTCACACCCCGTCATATGAAGCCTTGAAGTCCTCATTGCAGCAGTCACTGGTTCAACCCCAGGCCTTCATCCTTTGTTGCTCGTTTTGCCCTCACTCTCTATGCCCCACATTTCCTCTTTCTCCTCAGCTGTCCTATCAATGAAGGTGAAAAACACCAAAAATAAAACTGGAAATAAAAATAAAAAAACATTAAGGGACCATTTTTACTTCTTAACCCTAAACCTTTAAACACCTAAGCCTCAACATATCTACCTGGACTTTTTTTTGTTGTTGAGTATTTTGGTTTAGTGAAGGGAAAAACTCTGCAACTGAACATAAATAACATTTTTCAGGATAAACTTAAAATTTGAATAAAATAAAACATATTTACAATGACATTTTTGAGTCTTACTCTCTTATTTTGTAAAATAAATTGATAAATAAATAAAAAAAGGACTGACAGCATGAACCTCCAGCATCCCCACCGCCTCTCCCGCTCTGAGCACAAACCACCTGTAGACGTCTGCTCCTCATCAGCAGACAAACTGAAAGTAGAGGAGAAAAATATTCAGCTGCTCACACACACTGTACACTACAAACAAGGCACGGCACATTGTTCTACAAAGGTTAGCACACGATGCAAGCCTCAATCTACTCAAACAATTATATATAAGGAAGTAAAAACTAGATAAAGAGAGCTTCATTCATCCTGTCTAACGTTACGGTTTTTCACATGAAGATGCTCCTTCAGTCTCAAAATCCTGCAGAAACCTCAGTGGAGTCTTTATAACACTGGGGGGGTCTTCTCTTTGGCTCTTTTAGAGGAACTCGACTCTGTGTCTCTGTGCTTTCCTTTTGTCCGTTTGCTCCACACTTTCTGTGTATTTGCAGGCTTCCTCAGCTGCCTGAGGGAAGTTACCGTCAAAACCACATATCAGCTGACAGAGAATCATCTCAGTTTCCAGACGCTGCTGATTTTTTTTCCAATTGTGCAAATCTTTTCAGAATAAAAGTCATTCAAAGTGCGCGTGTGCAAATGTGCAGGACACATCAGGAGATAAAGGGTTCTTTTTAGTCTTATTCTCTTTCTCTGGTGCCCCAGTAATATTTTAACAGGATCTACAGCCAAAAAAAAAAACCATGTTTTTCTCTCTCTGATGTTTTACAAACTCTTATATTAACTTCTGTCTGAAACACTTTGTTTAACCTGCTGCCTCTTTAAGCAGCGTTGCCAGATGTACGATAATTATCATATTTGTACGATAATTATCGTATTTGTAGGATAATTCAGCCCTCTGTACGATATATGATCAATAATTCCAAAAAAGGCTAAATGTACGATAATTTGACAATTTCGTGTGGTTGTTACAGATTTACCCCAGTCTGACGGATTTATCTGTAAACCCTAAATGCATCTTATATCATGTGACGTTTTCAGCCAATCATAGTTTGAGTGTCATTTGTCTCGGAACAATGGACAGCCAATCACGGTCGTAGGAGCTCCGTCAGGAGGAAGTCAGTCAGTTGAGAGAAAAATGAGCACCGGAGCCTAAAAGCTGCTGATCAAACGCTGCTGATGTAGAGCAGGGCGATGAATGTCCACAAAGTGCCTGTAGGACACTAAACAGAGTGATCAATTGGGATTTTCGTGCAACAATAAGACTGATTTGAGATTTAATTATTTTGTCAGGTGTACGATAATTTCCCCCAAAATACGATAATTTTGAGGCTCTGGTACGATAATTTTATATTTCCCATCTGGCAACGCTGCTCTTTAAGGGTCCCTGCTCCACAAACCCCCCTTCATTCTGATTGGTCAGCATTCTGGATGCCCGTTGGGGGTGGAGCTATGGGAAGACCTTGGTGTTTGAGGCCCACCCTTCCAATGTGACATGCACCAGCTCAGCTGGCCTTCAGTTGTATCAGAGATTATTGGGTGGGTAAAAAATGACAGCTTAAGTATTTATTTTTAGTGTTATATATCTAATAATAGCCTTCATGTGGTGACTGATCCAGGTCTTCGGTCTGAATATTTTAACACCTTCACTGAGAGATAGCATCCAAATACATCTTACAACTGTTTTCACACAGGGGAATGGAGGAGGAGGAGGAGGAGGAGGAGGAGGAGGAGGAGGAGTCAATCCCTTGTGTTTAAACTCTCTTTGGAGAGAGAGAAAGTCAGAGTGAGCCGAGACTGAGAAGAGAGAACATCAACACAGATTCAAAAGAACCGACAGAACATACGGGACTGAGCTCCTTCTCCTGCAGACGGCTGAGCGGTGAGTTTCATCATTTAGACCTCTAGTAAATGTTTAGTAACCAGACAGACAGACAGACAGACAGACAGACAGACAGACGGACAGACAGACAGACAGACAGACAGACAGACAGACAGACAGACAGATGTGAGGAGTCATCTTGGACAGGTTCGTTTATTGTTTAACATGTTAAAGTCTGTCACACATTAAGATAAAACTCAGCGCGTTTTCACACATCACTTCTTTTTTTATTCCATTTTGTTCCACATTTCATGAGCTGTATGATATTTTCAGACTTTTTTTTTATTCTTGTTGCCCTCCTAAAGTCTTTAGTGTGTTTCTGACCGTAGGACAGGGAGGATTATTTTACCATCAGTATTACTCTTTGGTGTTTAATAAAGTGTGCCGTCATAGGAAGAAATTATTAAACTAACAGGATGTAAAAGATGTCAAAGAACAGAATGTGTTGTCACGTGGACTTGAAAGGCTCAAGCAGTCTGTCAAAAGAATGATACAGTCTGTTTTGAACATCATATTTCATTAAATTCGCTATAGAGAGACTTTTTAATGAAGTTATTTTGTGTTTATAAACTGAAACTCTTCTCAGTTTGCAGCTTGAACTAGATACTAGATATATCGTGAGTGATGGAGTTTAGTCTCTCCAGGGGGTCAGAGGTCAGACGTCAGGCCGTGTTTGGCTGTTAAATCTTCTCTTTGAACTGAGGCATCTGATTAAAGGTTAGCCGTTAGCTGTTAGCCAGATGTCCAGATGTGGTTCCTGCAGCAGCTGGATGCTGATTGGCTGTCGTCACTGAGCTGTAATTAAAGACTTAGATTATAGAATGAGAGCAAGTGTGTGTGTGTGTGTGTGTGTGTGTGTGTGTGTGTGTGTGTGTGTGTGTGTGTGTGTGTGTGTCTATGAGGACTTTCCCCTCTTAAAAGACTCTTTGAAGATCTAAGGATTAAAGTGTGTGTATGTGTGTGTGTGTGTGTGTGTGTGTGTGTGTGTGTGTGTGTGTGTGTGTGTGTGTGTGTGTGTGTGTGTGTGTGGGTGTCTGAGAGAGAGAGGAGAGAGAGAGAGAGAGTCAGTAGTTATGTCCATGACTCAGGTGTTTTTTTCAGCTGATGTTAACTCATGCCTCATATGTCCAGTCAAAATAATTATTAAGGTTGTGCTAACGTCACGGTTATATTTACGGAAGCCCTGAGGGGACATTTATTAAGGTTGAATCTTTTATGGCTTTCTGAGGAAACTTTTGAAAATTTCTGAGAAACTTTTACAAGATTGGACTTTATAAGATCTCACAAATGTTTTTAATTACAGTTAATTCCAAGATGTGAATGTAAGTCACAGCTGCCTGTTGATAAAGGCCAGTATAGTTTCTTAAGCATGGAGGTCGTCTTTTTCTGATTAAAGTCAGACTTTAGCTCACAGTTCAGCCCAAAGAATCTGAGAATATATCACAGCTATCTATGACTGACTGGAAAAGATTCACAGAATCACACAAAAAAATCTCCTGATCTTGCAAAACGCATCATGTAGAAGTTTCTCAGGTTCACACTGAAGTTTTCTCACACTCATCCATAGTTTTTTTTCCAAAATCTTGCAAAAGCTTTTGTTTGTCCAGGTCTTGCAAAAGTTTGTTAGGATCTTGCAAATGTATCTCAGTGTCTAACACAAGTTTCTTATGATCTTTTAAAATTTCTCAGGATCTTTCAGAATTTTGTCTCACTCAAGTTATGATGTTTCAAGATGTTGTAAAGAGTCTTAGGATTAGTCAAATTTGACTCAATAGTTTTACAGAATCTTACAAAAATATTCACTCAAGTTTTATAAAATCTCACAAAAGTCATTCCAAGCTTTTTAAGATCATGCAGGATTTGTTGGATCCTCATTTGTGAAATATGTTTCAGAAAGTTGTTTTACAGGATCTCTTTGAGCTTTTATCAGGTTTTTACAAAAGTTTCACAAGATCTTCCAAATGTTTCTCATGATGTTGCAGAAGGCATCCTGTGAACGTTTGTCAGGATCCAGTATGTCAGGATTCAGTTTGTCAGGATTCTAGTTTTAAAGGATCTTATTAGTCAGATTCTTACAAAGGTGTTCGAGAAAATTAAGTTTTTCCAAGGATCATGTTGACATTTTATCACAAAAGTTTCTCAGAATTTTTTTTGTATGAACTTGCAAAAGTTTGAAATAATTTTAGACTTTTTCCTTGACATTCTACAAAAATTACACAGTTTTTCCATCAAGTTTTCTAAAATCTCACAGAAGTTAATTTGAGTTTTTTTAGGATCACGCAGGTTTCGCATCCTTTTTTGCAATTCAGGATCTTGTAAGTCAGTATCTTACAAAGATAAAAGTGGATGTGTTGAAAATGGATTGTGTTCAGATTTGAAAAGTTTCTCGCGACTCATCTTTTTTCTATCTTGCAAAAAGTTTAAAATAGTTTTATGATTTTTTTTCTTGACATTTTCCAGACATTACTCAAATGTTTCACTGGCTCTTGCAAGTTTTTCCAGCAAGTTTTCTAAAATTTTGCAAATGTGGATTTAAATTTCTTTGGATCTTGTGAAAAGATATATTAAAAATTTGTCCCAGGACTTAAATTTCCTCAGGTTTGTAAGAAAGTCTACCAGGATCCTGGATTTCCGGGAATCTTTAAAAGTTATTTTGTTGGCAGGATTTGGTGTTTATTGAAATTGAACAAAGATTTGTCAGGATCTTGAAAAGGGTTTTTGAGATAATGAACAGATTTCTTTCAGGATCTTAAAAAAGGATCTTAAAAAAAGTTTCTAAGTATCTCCCAAACATTTCTCAAAGTTTTACTGGATCTTGTGAACGTTTCGCAGAATATTTTGGCAGGGTTTTTTTTTTTTTTTTTTTTTAGCATTTATGGTAAAATGTATTGAAAGATCTCGCCACCAACCTTGAGAAAAGTTTCCCTCCATGTGCTTCTGCAGACAAATGTAATTCAAAAGCTTTACAGAAGACAAGTTCGCAGACATTTATTTTATCTTATCAACTTTATCTTTTTTAAGGTGAACATTTAACAACACATACTGTAAAATACCCCTGTAACCAGTATAGATTAATACATAAATATAATTTCAGAGCAAAAGCATACAGTAAACAGTTCTTAGTCTGTCAGGTTCTCTCAGAAAAAGGGGGAGGATAGAGGGGGAGGAGAGAGGGGGAGTATTATGAAAGGAAGGTTACTGTGGTTCAAGTTGAGGTGTTTATATGGACGACAGTCTGGGAATGTGTTCAGCTGTAGAGCAGAGTCAAAAACAGAAGAGACAAAAACAGAAGAGACAAAAAGCCTTAAATCTGTCTGTCCATTGTGACCTCTGACCTCTGCTGCAGCGCCCTGTATACACAGGCGAGGACAGTTAGTCTGCAGACAGTTCATGTTTTCATGTCTAAAGGACTGTGAATCAGTCCAAACAGCCCAGGATGTGCTTGTTTTGTGTTTGTGAGACAGGAATGACAAACAGGCCGAACCATTCTGAGGCAGGAGAAACACATGAGGTTCAGATCCTCAGTCTATAAATCTTAAACATTTTGATTTAAACGAACGTGTTTAGAGTCCATCTTTCAATGAATCAGTTTACACAGAAGATTGATTTAGCCTGTGGCCAACTTTTCCCGGAATCCTTTGGTTAAACAAACTCTATCTTGTTGACAAAAGTTTAATCTGTCATCCAGCTGAGAGTGGAGCTCTGGCTTGTTTTGGGTTTTTTTTTCCACTGTATTGTAAAACACCATGATCAGTTTGTATGCTAACAGTTTCGAGCTTTGAACTAGTCCCAAAGTAATCAGTTTTTGGGTGTAGCCACCATAAGGGTACCCACTAGTTTGTTGATTAAAAGTCTGAATTTTTAAATTTCAATCTTGTTTTGATATTTTGAGTCAGAAGTGAGTACTGAGGGGGTTTCCTCCTTTTTTAAAGTCTTTATTCTGTCCCTCTGTTGCCCCAGCTTTACATCATTTACATCTCCAAATAATCTGTTATTCTCTCTCCGGTGTTTTAGAAAACTCTTATTTCAGCCTCTGTCTGAAACACTTTGTTTTAGCTGCTGTCTTTTTAGCTCCCTGCTCCACAAATCCCCTCCACTCTGATCCAACAGCCCTCTTGAAGGCCTGTTGGGGGCGGAGCTATGGGCAGACCTTGGTGTTTGAGGCCTGCCCTTCTAAAATGACATGAACCAGTCCTGTTAAGATCTTGTGCTATTTTTAGTATGGAATATTTCAATGAGTTTACAGACAGATTCATGGATTTCTACAACATATGAATATGTTGAGGTTTGAAAATCTGCACACGCTCAGTTTGAACATCCAGCATTGTTACTTAAAAACAACGTTTTAAAGGTGGAAAAGAAGAGTAACCCTTCTTTGAGCTGAAACATTTCTTCTCTGGCCTTTTCTTATATCAGAGGTTTGGGGTTTGGTAAAAGATGCCAGGTCAGCTGTTTATCTTTTGCTTTTATCAATATCTAAAAACAGCCTTCTTGCAGTTAATTTATTATTTTGAGTTAATTTTGAGTCAAAAGTGAGTGTTTTGAAGAGAAGGATAAGTTTGAATGGAGTGAGATACTTGCAAAACATTTAGCTTAGTGCTAGTCTTAGCTTGGTTTGTTTAGTAAGATAAGGTAGCTTTTTTCAATTCATTTCCTTTTCCTGGTTGTCATGATTATTATCTTGACTGTCTTTGAAAATAAATGGAACCATCTTTGGGCGAGGATTTGATCTTTTAAGTCCAGCCTCTGAGGCGCTGATAATGGCCTAGCTGTTAGGTCATAGGCCCAATGAGGTTAGTCCCTCAGCGGCTGGCTTCGGTTTGAGTCCAACCTGCAGCACCTTTCCCTCATGTCACAGTTGACAGTTGACAGTCAGAACAATGCAACACTTTTTAGAAGATTAACGCGTCACACCAGAACCACACAATGTGGCCTAAAGACTGTTTGTCAGCTGACCCAGGGTGTTTATCAGTGTTTTCCTCCTTTGTGTCCTTCAGGTCAACGTGTCCCATCTCAGGATGACTTCCTGTCTGTGGTCCCTCCTCCTACTTGTCCCTTTGATGTCGGGCGCCATCGCTCAACCTGCCGGATGCAAGATTCGTATCACAGACAGAGGGCTCGACATGTGTAAGAAAGGAAACCACAAACATTGAAGTCAACCAGAACCCAGACTTAATCGGTTATAACTGAGATTAAACTTTAATCCTGATTTAATCTGTTTTTGGAGTTTATTATCAAGGTTTAAATTAAAGCTGTAACCCAAATTCAAACTTTTATTCTGATATTTGAAGTATAATCCAGATTTAAAGAAAAATTTTAATGAATAAAGCCACACAGGTTTAGTCTACTGTTTAAATTCATAATCCAGAATAAAAACATAATCTAATTTCAATCACACTCAAAACAATGAAAAAATTAAATTGTACTTAATGTATGATTCACACTGAAGTATAATCTTATCAATTTATGATAAAAATTTACAATCCATTTTTTTTGGCAGCAAAACAATAATCCTAATCCATTTGACTCTAATAAAGAGGAAAATGTAATCCAGTTAGGAAGAATAATTCTGATTTTTGGGACTCTAGGATAACAGTTTGATCCAGATTTAATATAATACATTTTTTCGTGTAATACAGTTCTAATTCTAGCAATGGTCCTTACACCTGTTAAGAGATCCAGATTAAGATTGGGATAAAAGGTGTAATCCATATTGAAATTAAATCTAGTTTTAATGTATGACCTGTTTTCAATCCAGATGTTAAACAAATACCTGCATAATAATTGGATTATGCTTTAAATCTGGAACACAAAGATTATTACTTTAAAGTCAGGATTCAAACTATGTGCAGTGCAAATTTAAGATGTAACTTTGTTTGAGGGCTGCACAGTAGCGCAGCTGTTGTTGCTTCACAGCAAGACGGTTGCCGGTTCAAATCCCGGCTAGGGCACAGTGTGCTTTTCTATGTGGAGTTTGCATGTTCTCCCCCTGCATGAGTGGGGTCTCTCCGGGTACTCTGGCTTCCTCCCACGGTCCAGAAAACATGCTCACTAGGTTAACTGGTGATTCTAAATTGCCCGTAGATGTGAGTGTGACCGTGACTGGTTGTCTGTCTCTGTGTGTGTCAGCCCTGTGATTGACTGGAGACCAGTCCAGTGTGTACCCCGCCTCTCACCCTAAGACAGCTGGGAAAGGCTCCAGCCACCTGAGAAGCGGTGGATGAACTTGATTTGATAGTAACATCCTCTTTAGATTTTTTTCAGATTATGATTATAATCCAGATTAAATATCAAATTAAGATTTGATGTGTCATCCGTATTTGAGCTGTAATCCTGCATGTGATCTGGATTAAGAGTATTCACCTTTTTTCTGACTACCCATAGTTCATCGCGATTGTTGGTTTTGCTTTTCCAGTTCAACGTTTTGTTTACGTTGCCGCGGAAACCACAAAGCTGACGATGTTAGCCTGGCTGTCACACTCACTCTAATAACCGGCTTTTAAAAACAAGAAAGGGACAAAATGAACAAAAACCGAGGATGAAGTCATAGTGCAGATGTTTTTAAATGTCATCAGTATTGTTTCTGTAATCCAGATTTAAAGTGTAATCCGTACAGGAAATTACAAACGATAACTTGGATTTATAATCAAGATTCAGACAATTTAACCTCAATTTGACACACGATACTGGATTTTACCCTTTAAAGCTAGGTCCATCAAAAATAGAACTGAGATTTGTATTAACCCTGTTATCAAAATCCACAAACAAACAAACAAACAAACAAACAAACAAACAAACAAACAAATATACTGCCATATCATTTTGTTTAAAGTATATTTTTGTAACATTTCTGACACATTGGGCAGCTTTTGCAACTTTTCTTGTCAAGTTCTTTGTAAATATGTGTTCATTCATTCTAGAATCCAAGAAAGAGACTTTCATTAAAAAAACACAAAATGTGTGGATGATTTTCTGAAAGCAGATGTTTTGAAAAGGGCCAAAATACATCTTCAGCAGCGTGTAATAGATTGATAATCCTCAAAGGGGTAGAACACATTTTTTTCTAAACAGCTTTCAAATTAGAATATTTATATGTTGATGAGATGTAGGTCTTAGAAACTCATTTATTAAATATGATACGTTCTTCTTTACAGGGTTAAATGTGATGATTTGTTCTTTTCTGGTGTGTTTTCAGTGAAGTTTGAGACTCAGAAGTTCGTTGCAGAGGAGCTCAGTAACATCAGCATGCCTGAGATGAAGGGTAAAGAGGGACGCTTCCAGTACACCATCACAGAGTACGAAAACTATCATCAGTCTTAAACACACCATGATACTTTAACCCTGCCTGTTCCACGTGTGTGTGCTCACTTTCTGTTTGTGCTCAGTGTGAAGATCGTCGAGCTGAACCTGACTCATGCTGACCTGCAGTTTGTCCCTGATGTGGGTTTGATGTTTGATGTCCAGAACTCTTCCATCACTCTTTCTTTCAACCGACGGATCCTCTACTGGTTCTTGTAAGGTGACGTTGGATTCTTCTCAAACACTATGTTCACGTATTTCAGTCTGAAGACGAGCTGTTTCTGTATCTCAGTTATGACACAGGAAACATCAGTGCATCGGCTGAGGGAGTGAACATCAACACGGTTCTGAACCTGATCAGAGACGACGCAGGTCGACTGAAGATCAATAACATCACCTGTGACGCCAATATTGCCAAAATGAGGGCCAAGTTCACTGGAACGCTTGGGTAAACACCCTAATTTATGTTACCTGGTATTGCTCTTCTTTATTGGTTCCTGCTGTCATGTGACCTCACCATCAGCCAGTCAGAAGCTGTTTTTATCACAGCTGTTCTTTTTTTTTCAGAAAGGTTTATGATTTTCTGGCCAACTTTCTGACATCAGGAATGCGCTTCCTCCTCAATCAGCAGGTGAACCAAATGTCCTCAGAGTCAGCAGTCTTACTCTTTTTAATCTGTCTTTCTCTCTCTCTGTCTCTCTCTGTCTGTCTCTCAGAAACTGTCCTTCTGTGACCCGGGTCTCTCTCTCTTATCAGTCTCTCTGACATGTGTGTTCTTGACTCATCACAGTCTCTCTCTCTCTCTCTCTCTCTCTCTCTCTCTCTCTCTCTCTCTCTCTCTCTCTCTTTCTGACCTCTTTCTCCACGTTTTTTTGTCCCTCTCATTTACCCGTCCATGTTGCACCCCCCCCCCCCCCCCCTCTCGTCCTTTTTGTCTCTAACTTGTTTCTCTTTGGTGACCTGTCTCTCTTTCTCTCTCACACAGATCTGTCCCTCTCTGAATCACGCCGCTCTGGTTCTTGTGAACCAGATGTTGGAGACGATCCCCGTGAGGACGAAGGTTGATGAGTTTATTGGGATTGATTACGCTCTGATCGATGATCCAGTTTTGACGTCCAGGAGCCTTGACATGTCCTTCAGGGTCAGTCTCTGGTGTTGGTATTTTGGTGTTTGATACATCAATGTGGTGTTAACTGGTTTAACGTGTGTCGTGTGTGTAGGGGATGTTTTTCGACCTGTTAAACCCGAACGACACGTTGGTGAACAACGCCGTGGACCCGGTCATCAAGGAGTATGACAGGATGGTCTATCTGGCTCTGTCTGAGTACTTCTTTGACAGCGGAATGTTTGCCTATTACAGAGCAGGAGTCTTCCAGATACACATTGTCAATGAGAAGGTCAGAACCAGGACTGGACCTGACTCAGACACACCAGACTGCTGAAAACCTTTACAGACCGCTTAACCATCACAAAACTACCCAAAGCATCAACATATGACTGAAAATACCTCGACAGCCACCACAGACCTGACAAACTAGAACCACAGACCATCACAGATTTCAACCCAAAGACTTCAAGCTCCCATAGGACTGCAAAAACCACCAGACACCAAAGATTTACAAGACTCCCATTGATGCCACAGACCCTCCATACCCCTACAGACAGAATGAAACCACCTCATACTCCAAATATACACCCAACCAAACACTGACTCCTGAAAGCTTTGGACCCCATAACCAAGTGAAGGGACCTTATCTGGTCTTCTGATTTTGTTGTCTCACCCCTTAGATGTCCAAAGACCTGGAGATGCTGCTGAGGACCACCTACTTTGGAGCTTTGATGATGCTGGTGAGCAGACACTCAGTAGAGACCCGTACTAAAGACTATCCAGTGTTTCATGGTGAAGCTAATGTTTGAATACCTTGAACATGTATTCTCTTTAGTGTCCACAGGTGACGATTCAACTTGTAGCAGAAAAATTTTGTGGTATGAGAAAATGTGTAGACATCCAACAGAATTTGTTCCCTCAGTTGTAATTTCCTATCCTCCTTTTTCCTGACTACCCATAGTTCAATCTGATTGGTTTTGCGTGTATGGTTGAACGTTCTGTTTACGTTGGAGACCACAAAGCTGATGATGTTAGTCTAGCTGTCATACTCACTCTGATAACTGGCTTTTAAAAGCAAGGAAGTGACAAAATGAACAAAAATCCAGGATGAAGTCATAGTGCGGATGTTTTAAAAAAAGTTTACACTGAGCCCTTCTAGCATTAATGATTTCACACCACTTATTTTGAGCTGGCTTGCCAGTTGCAGCTACTGGAAGTCGATAACCGTAGGTGGAAGTCAACACCGACAGGCCTCTAAAGAAACAGGTGGAAAGGGTTTATAACAATGACTGTCAAGTGGAGTTTTTTTGACTGTATTCATTTGTTTTTTCAATCAAATGAAAGAAACGCCTTCAAAGGTCTGAGGTCAAAGGTATCGTATTGTCCCCACAAGGAAATTTGTTTGCAGCAAATACAAATATATAAACAACACCAATAAATACTCCACATTAAGTGCATAGGATATGCTTGTCTCAAAGACTGAGCCATGCAAGTCTTTGTCTCTCTGCCCATCCCCCCTCCCCCCTCCTCTCTCTCTCTAATCCCAACACAGTCTCCTCAGATGTCTGTCTAACATGAGTCTGGTTCTGTCCAAGGTTTCTGCCCGTTAAAGGGAAGTTTTTCCTCTCCATTGTAACTTGCTAAATATTGCAAAGGTCTGAACTCACGGTGGGTTAAGATGAGATCAGACTTCTTATCTAGTCTTGATGTTGGGTTTCTGTTAATAAAATTTTATTACCATTTACAGGTCTAGACCTGTTAACGCTTTTGGAAAGCATCTTGAGATAACGTTTGTTATGAATTGGTGCTATATAAATAAAGATTGATTTGATTTGATAAGGACATAAAACATGAAGCCCAGTAGAGATTCTCCAGTATCATCATAAAAATTATTTAAAAAAAGATAAAGTGCCAGTGCAATGAGAGGGACAATTAACAGCTATTCAACAGACAAATAACAGCAGGTACAAATGAGCCCTGATACCTTTCAGTCTTCACCTCAGGCAGTCTGTACCATCTGCCTGAGGGCAGGAGACTAAACTCTGCCTGATCTGGACTCAGCAGAGGAGAAGTGACCTTTGCGACCAGCTGCCTGCTTTAGAGGTTGCTCAGCTAAACTTGACTCCACCCTGCAATCTTGCTCACCACTTTAACCAAAAGAGGGTCATCATCTCTGAAAAGTGTCTTGTTCCACAGCCTGCCTTCAATCAGAAATAACCACAAACTGGTTGCATGTAGAGTCGTACTTATTGCCCTCTCTTGTTCAGTTGAAGTTGGGTTAATAGTTCCTCTTTCATGGGAGTTTTGAGATTTCAAAGTAGAAATGTTTCTTTGACTGAAGGGCCTCTGAGTGTTCAGGATCTGACTCCTTTAAGCCTGCATACTTTGTGCTGTGGTGACGCCTCAGATTATTATTATTTTTTCTTTAGCAGCAGAGACTAAACTGAGCTCTCCATACCTCCTAACTGAATGTGTCAAAACTAAAGACTGTATAATAAATGGACGTAGTCTGTGTGACGTCACCCATTTGTTTCTGAAACATACTTTTGAAGCAATTCATCGACAGGAGCCCTATTGAAAATGAGGCGGGCTCTGAGTCTCCACACTATCAGCTACAGGGTGCCCGTCAGTCATGTGAGCTGAGCTGTGCCTCTGATTGGGCAAACTTGTCATCTTAATATCTTCTAAACTGCAGATTTAGAAAAAAAATCACTCCCTGTAAAGTGTACGCTGTTAGTGAAATTAGTGATCCAGATCAATCAATCAGTCAATCAATCAGTCTTTATTTATACAGTGCCAATTCATAACAAATGCTATCTCAAGATGCTTTCCAAGCGTTAACAGGTCTAGACCTGTAAATGGTAATAAAATTTTATTAACAGAAACCCAACATCAAGACAAGATGAGAAGTCTGATCTCATCTTAACCCACCATGAGTACAGAGCTTTACAATATTTAGCAAGTTACAATGGAGAGAAAAAACTTTCCTCTAACGGACAGAAACCTTGGACAGAACCAGACTCATGTTAGACAGACATCTGAGGAGACTGTGTTGGGATTAGAGAGAGAGAGAAGTATTCATAGTAACTTTTTTGGCCCAATAGCTGATTTTTTTTTTTTTAATGAAAAACATTGGTTACACCAACTGACCACGTTTTTCACCCTCATCATGAGCGGGTAATCAGCTGCTCACTGTCTGGGAGGATCAGATGAATCAGGAGTTGCTGAAAGTTACAGAGTGCAGCCAAAGTCATAATTACAACTTGCACGGGTAGTTATCAGTGCTGATGGAGCTAGCTGTGGTTTTGAAGGAGTTTTCTTTAAAAAGTCTGAGAGGATTCCAACGAGCTATAAACTGATATGATATCAGATTCACAGCTTTTTGAGAACGAGGAATAATTCAGTTTTTGGGTTTACCCATGACCATTGTATTTCCCTTTGTTTGGGTATTAAAGTCAGATCCTTTAGGCAGATATACAGCTGACAGGTTATACTTTCAGCCAACAAACTCATCCAAATATAACCTCTCTGACCCAAAAGAAAACACAGTAAAGCCAAAATATCAGCCTGAAGCTACACTCCACCAACCAACGGGTGACGTCTTCATTTCCACTCCTAAATTCTATCCAGGCTTGTCAGCACAGATAATTACCCGTTTGGTTGGGGTAAAAATATAAAATTATATGCTTTGCTTTTTTCTGCAGTCTAATGTTAATGATGAGCTCAAGCCAGGGGCCTGAACAAAGTGTGTCTTCTTTCTGTGAGTTCCTGGTAGCAGCAGTTCTACTTACAGCTCCTGTGAAAAGGTTTTTTTTCTGGTTATGAATCAGGCTACAATCAAACCTGGTGCCTTTCTGTGACCTACAAACACAAACCAGTTCATCAGAATAAATATTAACTGCTTCTGTTTAACTATCTGTGACGCCCATAACCTCTGACTAAATGCTATCCGCTTGTTAAATCCTACATCATCCGTGAGGTATCATCCATTTCCGGGTCCAAACACAGTCGCGCTCTTTAATGACTTGGCAGAGAAATAATGGCAGAACCGGTCAATCTTATCGCAAAGGAGCTTTAATATTTAAATCATGTTAAATTCCACTTCAACTGTGCCCAGCCTGGCATGCAAATTACTATTTTTTAATGCCGTATTGATGATAATTCATAGAATTAAAGCTCCTGTGACGGCCTTTGGGTTTGTATGTTGATTCTGGCCCCCCATGTGGGCACAGAGGGAAGTCCTGTTTCTTTAATGATGTTTTTAATAAAATATCTCACTCGAGTTCAATTTAACAAAGAAATCATTGAGAATCTTATATTAACCTAAAATTATAAATAGTGAATAGTCTTGGGTGGCAAAAACACGCAACTCTGTCCTTCAAAAAGTCACAGCAACAGAGGCAGAGAGAAATAAAGCTGTGTTGTTTGGCAACCAGAAAAGTGGTCTTAAAGAGAGTCTGATACACATCCATATTTTGGGTGTGGGATTTGAGTGTACCCTTCCCCCACGTCCAGTCTGATAAATGCCCATCTGTGTGTGGACATTGGCATACACCCATTTCTTGGTTGTTTCGGTACGCACACTTGATAAATGAGGTCCAGCGTGAGAAAAAAAGAGGGAGGCATGTCCATTAATGTGTGACATCACATGAAATGATGACTTTGTGGTAAAGCTCAGTGTAGTTCAGCTGTGTTATAAGTGGATGTTGAAAACACGTTCTTCCTCTGTGTTCTTGGTAGAACCCGGCTTGGATCGATGCCCCGCTGTCTCTGCAGATCGCCGTCAATTCAAATCCAAAAACCACGATCAAAACATCTGGAGCGACTGTTTTCATGACAGCCATCGTCAACGTGATGGTGCTGCCGCCTGGTCAGCCCCCGGTCCAGCTCAGCAGCATGACCATGGTACACACACACCCACACACACACACACAACAAGAACTGCTGCTAGAACATGTTAGTTAGGATTTATTGATGTTCTGACCTCTCCGTCCTCCCGCAGGAAGCTAGGTTTAACGCTAAAGTCTCCATGAAGGGGAAACGTCTGGCTGTTCACGCTGACCTGCGCAGGTACAAACTTCATGTTTGTTAGAGGAACTTTCACACAGTCCTGAGGAGTTCTGTGTGTTCCAGTGTTGAAAACCAAGGACTACATGTGTGAGATTATGTCGTGCTGAGTGTTTATGTTCCACATCACAAAATGTTGATGAGATTATCTTTACTTTCCTCCTGACGCACAGCGTTTAGACTGACACAGCTTCAATCTTTCAGGTTTAAAATCTACTCCAATCAGTCAGCGCTGGAGTCTCTGGCAGTGAGTGTCTTCATTTTGAGACAGAAACAAGATGGGAAGGTTTAATGCGAGCATTTGATAACTGTCTGTCTGTCTGTCTGTCTGTCTGTCTGTCTGTCTGTCTGTCTGTCTGTCTGTCTGTCTGTCTGTCTGTCTGTCTGTCTGTCTGTCTGTCTGTCTGTCTGTCTGTCTGTCAGCTGATTCCTCTGCAGGCTCCTCTGAAGGCGATGTTGCAGATGTCTGTGGTTCCTTTAATCAACAGTAAGTAGCTAATTCATTCAATATTTCATCAATTCATTGCAGTAAAACACACACACACACACACACACACACACACACACACACACACACACACACACACACACACACACACACACACACACACACACACACACACACACACACACACAGATAGATATCTCATTTAGAGCATTGGTCCAAGATATCAAAGTTTTATTCCTGAGATGTGCTGTAATGTGTTACTCTTACTGTGTGTGTGTGTGTGTGTGTGTGTGTGTGTGTGTGTGTGTGTGTGTGTGTGTGTGTGTGTGTGTGTGTGTTCAGACTACACAAAGAGAGGCGTTCAGATTCCTCTGGCTGATGGGATGGATTTCATCGAAGAAGTGGTTGTATATCACAACGTAAGTCACTACTGAATCATGCTGTGTGTGTGTGTGTGTGTGCATGTGTGTGTGTGTGTGGTGCCCCCTGGTGTTGATTGCTGTGTTTATATCTGCAGGGTTTCATCGTGATTGGTGCAAATCTTCACTTCACCACAGGACTGAGAGATATGATCCCAGCAGGCGTCCCAACAGAGCAGAGCACTGTCTAAAGACATATTTATATATGTAGAATATTAACAGTTTATACGCAGTGTAAGACTAAACCACTCTGCAGAATCATACAAACTGTATATGACTCCATGTTGTAAATAAAGTCAGGTGACTAAGACAAAGGATTAAACTAACACTGAGTGTCTGAGGTCTCTTTAGTTTTCTTGTAGAAATCTGTTTAACGATATATTGCTTTCATTATTCTCACACCAAAGTGAAACAGATCTCAGCCCACTGAAAAGAAACGCACTGTACAGGGAAACTGAGATACAGTGGTCTAAAAAAACATGCCTCACTCAGCTTTTTATGGAGCACTTTATTTTGTACTTCAAACCTCCACAGGAGGAAATAAATCTGTTTGAGTCATTAACTCATTCACTGCCTGCAATTTTTGGAGCATTCTGATCGATCTTTCAAGACCAAAAGAATATTGTTTTGCTATGACTTTATAAACTCCAAAACTACCAAAAAAAGAAAGAGTAGACTCTTTTCTTTCATGTCTTATCTTGTTTTTATTTTAACAAAAATGGGGAAAACACTTTTTCAGATAACGCTTGTCTCTGGCGCTACACAGGGATACAATCAAACTGAGACACAGTAAAGGCATAATGCCAGGTGTTTCACACAATGTGTATGTAGCTGGTGTGCTATGGAGAAACAGTAGCACCTGATCGGAGCTAACAGGTCACTGACAGTAGCTGGAGAGTTTATCATTCAGAGACAGATATTTCAGATTAAGCAGCACTATTTTAACACTGGAGATTTCTACGTCCCAATGGTTCAATGCTGATAGTCTGTTCTGAGTTAGTGTTGGATGATTAGAGCCAATAAAGCTCCAAAAACATATTTTTGACTGAAATTTTTAAAGATTTCTGCCACTGCCTTATACAAAATCAACATTAGGTCAGCAAAATAATTCAACAAACAGCGTGATGTTTCTATTCATTTATTTATTATCAGATAAAAAAGTAGCATAAAATCATTCACTCACATTCAGTCAACATTCAGTGAAGTGTAAACCCATGTCACTTCATTAGCAGCTGTTAGCAGTATTAATGGTGATACAGTAAACTGTCGGTAATTCCCCAGGTGACAGTACCCATCATTGAATATCATTTTATCTCCAGCTAATCCTACACAAGGTTGGAATGATCACATCACAGAGTTTTACTTTCCCTTATTTTTCACAGTGTGGATAAACACTTCTCTGTTTTAACTCTTTGGACAGTCGTTTGAGAACTTCTCAGCGATGCCGTCGTAACCGTGAAAACCACATTTTGCACCGGCGACTCTGCAGCCGAAGGTCAGAGCATCCTGCAAACTTCCACCTGCAGACGGACAAAATGATTCATTTCATAAAACATCACCTAAACTGAAATCTAAGTGCTGAGAGCTTAAGGTTTTGGGAATCAGATGTCAATAAAGTTGTGTCATCAGCATATAATCCCATAATCAGTTACATTTGCAATGATCACAAGGAATGCAATAACAAAGAATATTTTCTTTCTCCTGTTTTACACAGTTTTCAAACACACCAAACAGAAATATACTGTACATCACTGCTTACACAATGGTATATGCATTTTAAATATGTATATATAATATGTAATATAAAAACAAACATATTTAAAAGACTGTGGTTAACCAAATTAAAGTTTGGGCAGTGTTGAACAAAATCACACCTAACAAGAGTCTGAGGATAAATGGTTGCATATAGGAACACAATGACAAAATCAAGTCTAAAAAAGGGAATAAAATCTTAAAAATCTACGTCGTAGTAAAGACTTTTGAGTTTGGGACCAAAGATATAAAATCTCACCGTTGGACAGCGTGAAGATGACGGCAGAGTTAAAGGTGTCTCCAGCTCCCAAAGTATCAACAAGACTGTCAGGAGGAAAAGCGTCTGAATGAGTGAGAACACCGTCAGGACCCAAGGCGTCTGCTCCTTTTTCTGCCCAGGCACATATCAGGACGGCTCTGAGAGAGAGAGAGAGAGAGAGAGAGAGAGAGAGAGAGAGAGAGAGAGAGAGAGAGAGGAAGCAGAGAGTGAGACAGGCTGGAAAGTAAACCAGCTTGGTCATAGAGAGGGGGCTGACGTTTCTGTTACAGCCAGAGACACACGAGACAATTTCTACATCTTTAGTGATTTTAAAACCATGGTGGTGCCCACATTCATTTTAACATTTTAACATAACAGTTCCACAGACATGAGATCTCACAGAATCTTATGTGATCAAACGTGACTTCAGAAGATAAAAAACCACTGAAATATTTTAATATTAAGGATTCCAGATCAGAGAGGCTCTGACACAGTCTAAAAGGGTAAAATAGTTTTATTGACTTCACATGATTAAGGATAATTTGAACAAATAATCTGTTATGACGAGCCCTGAATTGGGTATAAGGGGCCCTTTTGGTTCTAAATCTGACTTTAAATTAATCTTGTGTGAGGCCAGACTGAAGGAGACAGGTAACAAAAAGATAGACAAGGCACACTGAGACATTTTAGAGTCTGTCCTTCACTCACCCCTGTTTGACCCGACCATAGAGGCCTTTCAGAGCAGCTTCAGCTGACAGGAAGCCGAAGTGTCGGGCAACGTCTTTACTGACAAACACCTGAAAACACAAAAACAACTGAGGAAAGAGGAACATCTGAGCACATCTCATCACAATCTGATGACAAAACACCGCAACATCAAAAGAAAATCTGCACGTCTACAAACATCTGCAATTCAAAAACACCTTAAACACAAAAAGAGGGAGAATAATAGAACCACTTAACACCAAAGAACTCAAGAACAAATCCAACACAAGAGAGGAACCAGGGACATGAAAAGACCTGAACATTAGAGAACACAAACTGACAGAATCTATCCCATTACAGACTTTATGTTGTGAATGGTGTCCCACAAGGCTCCGGACTGGGTCCTGCCCCTTTTGTTATTTACATCAATAATATAATAATGCCAAGTTTACTTTCTAACTTTTTAACCCAATTAGACCAGATGCAAAATTTATGCATATTTATACCTTTCAGGCTGCCAAATATGTGTGTGTATCCCTTTAAGACTGGATGTGACATGTAGGTCATTTACACGCCAAAACGTCAGACGGTCTCATCCATCTTAGCTTTTAAAAAGCCAGTCTTAAAAATAAATCAACACAAACTGAAAGAAGTGACCTACACGTCACATCCAGCCTTAATGGCATATAATTTTGCATCTGGTCTAAGTGTGTTAAAATAAAGTTGCTTCTAAAGTCGTACCACGTCACCGTGAGGAAACAGCTGGTACAGCGGCTCTCTGATCTTCTCAATCTCCACAGAAATGGTGATTCTCTGGTCCTGACGCAGCGTGCTGTTGTACTTCACGACCTGCTGGATCATCTTCAGCTGTTCCTCAGCGTTTCTGCCCTTTAGGAGACAAAAACAGTTTGATAATAACACAGAAAAGGAAAAAGAACACATTAAGGTCTCATTTTTGGGGTGAAGTTGGGTAATTAGAGTTTGATGAGGTTTCAGGGTTTTTTTGTTTGTTTTTGTTTTTTTTTTTAAGCCAAACTGTTCGGATTCTTAACTTTATCTTTTTTATTAATTGCCTCTTTCCCTAAGCCCCGCCTCCTTTAACTGATACTGGACATAATACTATTCACCATAACAAAATAAGAGACTGTATGAACAATAGAAGACCTGACAGCTACCTAGAAGGGAAGCCTAAAGATACAGAGCTCTCCCTACTGGCTGTTTGCAGTGTGATAAACCCCGCCTCCACTAAGTTAACAGATGAGACATAAGTCTAACTGAAACCAAGACCAAACCCATCAAAGTTACTTCTTATCATGCTGATTAACTTCACAGAATTTGTGCTTCTTTAGAAGTTTAGTTTGAATTAGTTATTCATTACTGACAGCTGTGTTGACCAATAAGGCTCCTGCAGCTGTGTGCACTGGATTATCAGAGTGGAGGAGGAGCAATGAGCTCTGACATGTTGCCATTTAAAGGTATGAAACTAAAACTTGTGTCCATCTCCTCCTGGAAATGTTACACAGCAGCTCAGAGGAAAAACATCACACATGCAGCCCAGTCTAAAGATTTCAGTAAGTTTTCAGTTGATGACCTTGACTCGGGGTTTAGCTCACCTCCCAGTGGATCCACTTGAACTGTTGGAGGTCGACTTTGGAGAAGTCCTCCGCTGTGACATCTGGAAGGTTCCTGAGGAGCAGTTGGTAAGCGAGGTCAGGGTTTATGTTAATAATGAATAAATACAGGAGGGTAAAAAGAGACAGAAGCTCCTCCATCACTTCATCACTCTATGCTAAAGTTAGCAGAGTCTACCTTTAAACCCAACCCTGACTGAAGACATCAGAGTGACATCATCAGGCTGAGAGGGACAAACACAGATAAAGTCAAAGATTAGACTTAAGTTTAAATTAAAACTATTGAGACAAATGTTCTGTTACAGCTGAAACCTCAGAGTGACTTAGAGAAGGAGGAATTTCTGATGTGCACAAAAATTCAGCAAGAATTACTCAAAACTTTAAAGCTCCATGTGTCAGAGTGTCTGCTGGACTTATTGAACGAGTGATACGAACTGTACAGCCTCACTGATGAATGACAGGTATTTAAACCTGACAATGCATGATTATTTACGTGATTAAACAGCTGATTGAAGGGCAAAATATGGTCAACAGCCAAACATGTTTGGTAAGCTGCAGGTAAAGGAGAGACTAACAAATAAATACTGTGCCAAAGTGGACGCTGTGCATCTTATCAAGATGTGAAAACTGAGGTCAAACATATGAAAACCAGGGCAGCTCAGCTCGCAGCCCCCTTCTCTCAACGATCCAGTGTCTGTGGAGCATGAAAAATTCACTGTTTCCAAACCTCAGGCGACTTTATTCACTTTTTATTACAATGAAGCTCATCATCAGTGTCAAAATACAAATAAGTCCATCAGTCACCGTGAAAAATGGAAACAAAAAACCCTCATTTTACTCTCATTCAGACAGAATTCACTTGAAATTATCCAAAACATTAACTCACATTGATTTTTTTTCTTTTAAAATCATGATGGTGTGAGGAGCTCACTCCCAAAAAACATTGAAACTAACACCAACAATGGAAAAATTAAGGAAATTAACCTGAAGATGTTTCTTTGATTGAATCATTTTGGACGGAAATTCCTCACAAACAACTCATTAACTGAAATAATTCATCACATTCCTGTATGAATGACGCATTGAACATCCAAAATTGCGTCCAAAACAAAAAATCATTGAAAATTAACCTAAATCAACTTATATAAAACAGCTGCAGAGATGCCAGTGAAACTGATGTACCCAGAGTTAGATTTTAAATTAATTAAGGATCAGGATTTTAGATGGATTTAGATTTAGATCAGGTAATTATTCTTCTTTTTGGGTCATTAAACAGTGATCACTAAACACCTCTGTTGACTTGTTGTTTGTAAACCTACAGTTTAAACGCAGGGTTGCTAGCCATAGAAAACTAGCATAAATTTGAATGTAGCATCTCCTCAGGGCTCCATTTAGCCCCCACCCTCCCACACTTGGAGCTCCTCCAAAACGATGCTCCCACTCACATGCACGAGTGCCATTGATTTGCGATCATATGATGGTGACAGATTCCAAACCACAGACTCAAACTAGTCCTCAGCTCATTGTTTGTGTTAAACATCGTTACGTTAGCAGTAATCAGGGTAGAGGTAGTTTTTCTGCCATTCTCCAGCGAACTTGGATCCCTCTTGGTTATGAGCACTGAATCAGGGCTAGAGCACGCTGGTGAAATGTAGGTGCAGGAGGTGGGCAGAACAGCAGGACGGGATTTCATTGGTTTAATAAATTGGATCCTAATCTCTAGGATTGGTTGGTGTTTTTCAGGTTTACTCCTGCTGTAGACAGCAGATATTTTTCACTCTGTTTTAAGAACACATCATGTATTGATTGACATCAGGACATAAACATAATTTTAACCAGAATAACAGAAAGTCTAAATCTAAATCTGATTACCAACCCTGACTTTAAGAGGGTGGACCGATTATCGGCATCGATATTCTGCATTTTGACTCATATTGGCATCGGCCTTTTTTAAACTCTGACAGCTGATAAGAGATCCATTTAAAACTGGGTTATTTTGACTCTGATGCAGCCACGCCTCTCTGCTTGCAGTCACTCCTATCTCCCGGATTGTCCCACCCACAGCAGCATCTGATTGGTTAAATGCAGCTAGTCAGCAGTGAAAGCTGTGCATAAGACATGAGATATTTAATAAACAAGCTTAAAGGCATTTAAACAAAGTTATGTGTTGGACTTTGTATTTATCAAAATTTTGACGCCAATATTCTCAGTTTTACTTCAAATAAATATCGGCTCCAAATGTCAGTTACCAGCCTCCTTCACTGCTAATGATCAGTATCTGTATTGGCCCTGAAAAACCCATATCGGTCTACCTTTGGTAGACTTCCTAACTGAAGACAGGCTGAGCTTCCCTCAGAGGACTTCAGGTCACACTCAGTTATCTGTCCATGCATGGGCATTAAAAGCAATAACTGAACTAACGGTGAACCATCTGTAAAATAGTCAGCTATCCTCCAAGTCAGAGGCTAAAAACAAAAACATGCCTCACACAGCTTTTTAATGGAGCGCTTTATTTTGTACTTCAAACCTCCACAGGAGGAAATAAATCTGTTTGAGTCATTAACTCATTCACTGCCTGCAATTTTTGGAGCATTCTGATCGATCTTTCAATATCCACAGAATATTGTTTTGCGATGACTTTGTAAACTCCAAAACTACCAAAAAAAGAAAGAGTAGACTCTTTTCTTTCATCACTCATCTTGTTTTTTAACAGAAATGGGGAAAACACACTTTTTCAGATAGCGCTTGTTTCTGAGCTCCATCAGGGGTCTGCAACCTGTGGCTCTTTGACTCCTTTGCAGTGGCTCCCTGTAGCTTTACAAAAATACTGAAATGATACATTTTTAATTTTATTACAGCAGGTGTTGATGATTAAGGACTTTGATACTAAACAAAATCATGATTTAATATTTTGTTGAACTAAATATGCATCACATCTCCCTTCTTCACTTCCAACATCATCAGCAGCCCCCCAGCTTCCCCTACACCTGTGGCTAACCTGAAGCTTTATACCCCTGGTAAGATGACTTAATCAACAATACGACAAACCTGGGGGAAAATACAGACTTAAACTCTGTGTGGATGGATTCATTTAACAGCCAGTGTGCCTGCTTAATATAGAAATGTGGAAGAAATTAGCAAACAAATAATGAGTTGAGCCCCATTATGAACATATGTTATCATATTCAAGTATTCCCTTTGTAGCTCTGCAATTTCATAAATTCAAAAACTATGTATAGAATTTTATAGTCCATTTTCTCTTAATTGTGAAGGTAAAGTAGGTTTTATGGCTCTGGAATGACTGAAATCCAGATGAGATGAGGTAAAACAGCTCCTTTGACAGTAATGGTTGCAGATCCCTGGTCTTCATGATCTGTGGTCTTTTCTTGTGACCATGATTAGGGCTGGGGCGACATGTTTTTCTCCTGGTTCAATTCTTTTATGATTTTTGGGGTGCCGATGCGATCTAAATTGTGATTCTTCGATATTGGTGATTTTACTTCCTTTTAACATAAGCCCATGTGAAGTTGAATGATGATGTCTACAGACTCTATCAGGAGCCATATTTCCCCAAAAAATGAACATCACATGTGAGTCAATTTTCAAGACATACTCAAGAGATCTGACATCATTTTAGACAGTCAAAGGAAAAACCTTTCACCCTCTGATGGAGAAAAGCTGTAATGTTTTTTCAACCCAGCTGATAAACAAAGACTAAAGTGGAGGATTTAAATTTGGAAAAAAATCTGTTTTAAAATTGTAGAACTGATCCCAATACTTGTGTGAAACAATTTTTTCTCCCACACATTCTTTGTTCGAGTTTGAGCTGCTTGACCTTTTTCCACTTGCAGGGTCACACCATGTCTCTGTCTTCTCACATCTTCCTCTCATTACTGCTGATCTCTCACCCAAAGAGAGGACCGTTCCCCTCTACAGTAGTTTACAAGCCTGATATTGATGGACACGCTCCGCTTGACACCACCCCCACCCGTAGAAACACAGAACTGACATCTATAGACATCAAAGGCAGCCAATGAGTTAAAGACACAAACACTGATGACCTGAAATCCTCCTCACAGGACCGTCTGGACTGTTTGACACTTTAATGTTAGAGGTGAGTGGGAACTGAGGATAAATACTGTTATCTGGATGTGGGACTACACAGAGTTTTAAAGTTATGTGAGTTAAACGGTGAATTATTTTCTACTCTAACTCGCTCTAAGAGGTGTTTAGTGAGCACTATCTTCTCCGGCTGGCCGTCGCGTCGTCTTACGTGTCATACAGAACAACAGTTCGAGACCCGCTGGATGGGCAAACCACACAACACGCACTCGGTGTTTGACCTTCAACCTGCCAGGCCACAGGCGACACATCGATCGCACGCTGTAAGAAGTCAGCCATGATGAAACTGACAGAGACAGACACAGGAAACGGTTTTTAAAAACTCTGTCCTTCAAATAAAAGTACCGACACACACGGAGAGCCGTGTCCTGATTGGCTGGAGAGAGGCAGAGCAGCTCCACGGTGATGATCCTGAAACAGAGGCTGTTAGTAACACACACACACACACCTGGTCACACCTGTTCATGTGCAGGATAGTGCGGCTTCCTGTAGTGATGTTGCTGATGACCATGGAGGCTGGAAGTACACACTGAGCATGCTCAGTTGCCAGAGACACGTCGATGTGGAACTTCTGAAAATCCTCCAAAAGAAAACTACAGATGGGAAAAGGTTTATCTCCCCTTTACTTCAAAATAAGAGCACAGACAAGAAAATCAGGCTGTGTCTCAAATCAAATACTTCTGTTAAAACACATGAAGTACACTGCACACGCTGTGTACTTACTATCGCAGTGCACAAAAAAACTTACAGTGTAGTGTTGTCTCAAATCAAACACTGATGCTTCACACTCTCTGGAAACTATGGTTGTTTTCACAACCATTCACAGGTGTTCTTCTGCTTTATTTAGTGCAACCATCAACCATCATGTGATTAGTTCCCGACCCTTCCTCTGTGTAGCCAAAAAGGGGAAAGTTCTGAATTACTGCATCAATTGGTCTTAAAATGTGTTCTGATCTTCATGTAAGTCACATCAATAGACAATAATTACAATCACCCTCGCCACATGCAAAAAACACATTTTCATTTCCATGTTTTTAAAGTACTATTGTTTTTCAGTTACACACTGAGAGACAATTAATAATAACGGTAAACTACAAATATGCACGATTTGCAGAAACAACACAGACATGCTCTTAAATGAGACATGGCTAAATTACATGTCAGACTCGGCCATGTCAGCTAGCTTGTTTGCCATTTCTCACCACAAACTTATACAAAAAAAGAAACTGGAATATCTATATGAATTACAGTCTAAATACATAAAACAAGCTTGATTGTATTATGAAAAAAAATGGATATTTGTGGATATTTAACACGTCTAAGAGGGCTTTCCAGGTTAACTTCAGTGAGAATTAAACTTCTTACTATTTTAACAAATAAAAACATCAGAAACAGAAAGACGAACTAAACAACTAAACACAGTACTCACTCGGCCACAGGTCCAGCAGCCAGAGAACCCATGAAGGCACAGGGAGCTCCCAGCAGTGACAGCACCGTGCATGAGTTTGAAGCATTTCCTCCTCGCTGCCAACGCTGAGACAAACACCTACAGCAAAGCCAGAAAATCATACTGTTAACTATTCCACTATAAAAATTCAAGATGTTTCAGTGCCAGTGTGATGGTTAGACTGGTGTTAACTCCGGACGGTGGTTTGATTACCACCCCAGCTCTGGATATTTCCATGCACAGGTATTAGATGACACTAAAAGAAAATGTTTGCAAATAATCTAAACCCAATACTGGCTCAAAAATAGTACAAAGACATCATATCAAGTAGTAAAACATGGCCTCTTCTACTACAGAGCCCTGCTGTTGATCTCTGTGCAGAATGTGGTTTGTCATTGTCTCTCTGAAAGATGTCAGGTCGTCCTGAAAAAGTCTTCACCTGGATGGCAGCATGTTGCTCCTAAACCTGTAAATAATGTTCAGTGTTAGTGGAGCCTTCACAGATGTGTAAGCCCCCCATGCCATGGACTCCACTGATCCCCAAACCATCAAGGAGGCTGGCTTTGAACTGTGAGCTGAGAACAAGTTGGGTGCACCCTCTCCTCCTTAGAGCAGAGGACACAGGGTCCAGGATCTCCGAAATGAATGTAAGATTTGGATTCATCAGACCACAGGACAGTTTTCTATTTCCCCAAGTCCATCTGAAACAGACTCAGGTCTAGAGCTGTTTGGATCAGGTTCACATCTGGTTTCCTCTGTGCAGGGTGCAGTTTGAATCTGACTTTGTGGATACAGTGATGAACTAAGTTCACAGAGATGCAGTGATCTCCACTACAGTCATGACTGGTTTCAATGCAGTGCTGTTGAGGACCAGATGATCTCATGTATCCAGTCTTGGTTTTGGTTTTTGTCTCTTTTGTTCAGAGATTTCTCCAGATTCTTCGAGTGTTTGAATGATATTATTTTCTGAAGATGATGAATCCTCTGATTCTTACACATTTTTCTCTTAGGACCATTATTCTGATACTATTTGCTCACGCGGTCTCTCACATAGTGGTGAACCTCTTCCCATTGTTCCTTCTGAGACTCAGCGCCCCTGGTGGTTATAATTATACCCTGTCATGTGACTGACCTGTTGATCATTAACCAAGTTAATTAGAAGTGTTTTTTTTTTTTTTTTTTTTTTAACTTTTTAGGTGATGTATATTCCAAAACTTAACAGTGGTGTCGAATTTTAAATTAGAAACTATTTCTTTCAGTTTCAGCATTTAATTTGTTGTCTTTGGGTAATGTTTAATAAAAATGAGGGACTAAGTTATTTTGAATGAAATCCTACAACCCCACAACAAGCTGTGATGTTAAGTCATGCTACTTCAGTTTGATGGTCAGAAAACAGGTGCAAACTCAGTCAAATGAACACAAAACCAATAACAGCCGAAAATAAATCAGACCCGATTAGATCTGCCCTAAAGAATGTAAAACTGATCAATGAATGTCATGCAACCATCTGTACACTCACCGCCTGATCACCCGTTACCCTCTGACTCTGTTAGCTTAGCTTGTGGTAGCCTCAGTCTGCGTTATCATTAGCCTGTGTTAGCATTAGCATGCGGTAGCCCCAGTCTGTGTTAGCTTTAGCCTGGTTGCTAACCTGCTGTCAGTGTCTTCTTCGGGGTATTTGTCCACCACATTAATGATGTCCAGACAGACCAGACCCACACATAGAATCTTTTTCTTCTGCTTTTCCATGTTCACCCACACACAAACACACTCACTGCGAGGCTGTATACACAGAGACAGAGAGACACACACAGCTGCAGCTTGGACTTTGACACACACACACACACACACACACACACGTTCCATTAACTCTTCCTCTTACAACAATAAGATACAGCACTTCCTGAAGGCACAGGTTATAAAATAAGAGCTTCAGGTAGAGGGTCTGCTCTTTACTTTACTCTGACCACCCTCACGCCTTCACACCTGCTAGCTTAAAGCAGGGAGGAGTGCCGAGTGGTGTTCACGGGCTCTTCGGATTTTCAGGCTGCTTGGTTTTTGTCATACTCGACAGTGCCTTTGAAAATAATTGATCTTTGATCAATTTTTGACCACATTCAAGTAAAAAAAAAAAGACTAAATTAATCAGTAAATTTTGTGAAAATGAAAGAATACACGTGCGCATAAAAACAAACATAAAAAGTGAAACAGCTAACTCCTGATGGATATCAATCTTATGACAGTATTAGGGATGAACCGGAGAAAAAAATGTTGGATTTCAGGAAAAAATTCATATCATTTGCAAGACACATTTTCTAACAAGAACAGAATTGTAAAGCGATCAATAATACTAGAATCATTTTGTATTTTTAAAAGTAAACTTATTATGAACGTATCAACAAAACAAATGGAAAACATTATTCATGTTGAGCTTGATAAAATTGTTTGACAATTTGTAATCCATATGCAAGTCAAAAGACATCTGAACTTGTTGAAGTATAAATTCTGCTCATGAGCTCTAAATTGCTGCCACTCATGGTTCATTAACTTCATGAAGTTTTCTAAATAAGAAATAGATAGGATTAGTTGAAGTACTTTTGAAGCTGTAAAGGTTTTTTTTTTCTTGAAGATTTGCTCTTGAAGGTTTTAGATCCACACTAGCCATCATGGGTCTGCAGAGGTTTGATTTTACATCTACATAAAAACTCTCTGTGAATGTCTGACTGAAGAGACAGAAGGAGCACCGAGAGGCATCAGAGACTTGTTTGAAGTTAAGCAGGAAGTAGGACAATAAAGAGGAGCACAGAGGGATAAAAGATGGATGGATTGATGTATTAAAATTGAATAAAAGTCATGACACAATATAAAATCTGAACCAGTAATACGATCAGAGCACCAGCACCAGTTTGACAGCTGAACATGAATCTCAGCAGGTTACAGAAAGGGAAGCATACATGACAAAATATAACTCTTTTCTTCTCCAGCATGCAAGAACAGAGAGGACACGGCAACACCTTTCAAAATAAGAGAGAGGAGAGTCTGGAATGGACCGATTCATAAACACTATCTATGTCTAATATACAGTCACAGGACGGGCCAGGAGAGTCACTTCGTCTCCACCGACTCGTCAGTCCAAAACTCAGAGGAGCCGAGTCATCGTGTCCCTATTCAGTTTACAGTACAATCACTTTGTATAAAATCAACCAGTCCCAGTATATCCATTTAGAGAACATCATCTGATAAAAAGGCAATAAAATAGACAAATAAACGAGCATATAAACACATCCCTCAGATTTAGTGTTGGATGTTTAGAGTACAAAGTTTAGAGCAGCCTTTACATTTACATCACGTCTCTGTTTCCATGTGTTTCTTAAAAAAACTGAAGTTCAGTTTAAAGGGCATTACGTGCATTTTAGTATGTTGACTTATGGGTGCAAAACATTTAAAAAGGCTCCTGCAGATTCCATCAACAGAGCAGTGAAAGAAGCTGTAACAGCTGGAGTTTCAGGACAAAAACATGTTACATCAGTCCAAAACTGACACTACAATTATTATTTGATAGTCTCAGATTTAGTCAAAGTGTTTGAGTGACAATATAACAGACAGAATCTCAGCACAGGTCGAGATTTAAAAAAACAACAACAACAAAAACTATAAAGTTTAGTTTCTTTTTCAAAGCCAAAACTCCAAACTACACTAACAAAAAAACTGATTTTAACTTCAGGGACAAAAGGAGGTTGCAGATCTGCTGCTGCCTCTCAGTTTGTATTTTTGTACTGTTGAATCTTGCGTAACATCTATGTGTTGTTTTGAACACTTAGACCATACAGCAACACAAAAACCTTACTGATGCAGTCAGGAACAGACCAGCAGGTCCTGAGCACTGTAAGGTGGAATTTGTGTTTTTTTTGTCAATGGAGTCTGGTGGCTGTAGAGAAAGTGATGCAAGGGTCGTTTTTGGTTAAAATAAGTACATTAGATAGAAAACTAAAGCTCAATATCTTGAGGGTTCCTGTTTTTTTTAATGCTATCAGACATTTAAATTATCAATCTGAGAATTTCAGGGACAAAAATAACTTTTAGAGGATGTAATTTGGCCCAAATGATGAAGCTGCAGCTCTCTTAATCGATCCTACCCGAAACACATTACAGGAGCAGTCCCAAAACTTTGTCCCCTTTTATAACTTTGATCCAAACAAAGTTGGTACAGGTTGGAATCTGAGTGTGCCATTCAGTTTTAGAGGAGCCCTGTGGTGTACACTCATTCATGTCTGTGTTTGAAAGAGAGATGTGGAGTCAGAAGAGGACGAGAGGGAAGAGGTGTAGTGTTCTTTGTTGTTACACTCAACAAAACGTTAAATTCATGTTTCTAAAAATGGCGTTGAAGTCGCTGTAGTCACTGAGTGTGTTCCCTCTCAGCCTGCTGTGTGTGTGTGTGTGTGTGTGTGTGTGTTTAGGCATATGCATGCTTGTAAGTTATCTGTACAAATCAGAGCTCTCAGTGTTTTGTTCAGTTAGTGTCATTAACGATCACAATGACCATGTGCTCCTCGTCTGTATTACCCACAGTCCTCTTGGCAGCCTGCAGGTACTGCTGTGAGAACACCCCGGGAGGGAAGGCGTACAGCATCGCCCCCGGTCCACCGTCTTTAGCAGCAGGCAGGCTGACAACTCCAGCTGCTTCTTTGTTCCTCAGGTAAGTCACCAGGTGGCGAAGCAGGCGTACCTGCAGCCCGGGCTCAGGGGCGGGGGCCTGGCGGTCAATGGGGCCCTGTAGAGCCAGCAGGATGGCAAATCCGTCAGGCCGTCCGAGCTTAATGCGGCGCAGAACCTCGTCCAGGCGGGTCTGGTCCATGCGGAGCCTCTGGACAATCTTCAGCTGGCTCGGCTGGTTCTGACTCTGCTGCTTCAGACTCTCCTTCATCACAGTGTTGAAGAACGCTGCGCCGCCCTCCAGCAGGTAGAGGTCTGTGGGGAAGCTGCTGTTCTTCAGGGCGAAGAAGCCGTGCCAGATCTTTGAGAGCGACGCCTGGGCAAACTCTGACAGCGTGCTGGGAGACGAAGAGGAGGAGTGTGTGTCTGTGATGGCAGCAGGAGAGCTGATGACCTCGCTGTTTCGATGGTGGTGGTTGTTGAGGTGGGCGCTGGACGACCGCTTGCTGTGGTGGCGGCCTGATGGGGGGTCTTCTTCGTTGGTTGTGTGTCTCCCCCCTCCGCTGTCAGGGGAGTGGTCCCTGGGCTCTGTGGTGGAGTCAGGAGCTCGAACACGAGCTCTGTCTGGACTCGGGTCGGGGGACACGACCCCTCCCGGACCTCGAAGCCTGGACCTCCCCCTCTCCTTCTCCCGGTCTCTCTCCTCCACCTGCCTGTCAGGGGACAGACTCCTACTCCTGCTCCTCCTCCTGGCCCTCCTCTCCTCCCTTTCCTTCAGCCACCGCTCCCTGCTCCTGCTCCGGCTCCTCACTCCTCTTCCACTCCTCCCAAACGCCTCCACACCCCCCACTCTCCTCTCCAGGCTGCGGGTGGGGCTGGTGGAGTAGTCCCTCTCTAGCACGGCTCTGTCTCGCTCTCTCTGGGAGAGAGTGCTGTGGGGGGTCGGCGAAGAGCGCTCTCTGACACCCCTCAGCTCCCGCTCCAGACTGCGATGGCGGCTGTAGGCTTCCCCGAGGAGGTCGTAGTGAGAGGGGGCAGCAACGGGAGGCTGATAACCAGGAGGGAAAGGTCGGGAGGGGCTCTCCTCAACTTTAGCAAAGTCCACCCTGAGCCGTCGCTCCGGCCCCCCTAAAGGGAAGCCCCTCATCTGGCTGCAGGCGGCCTGAGAAGCATCCAGACTCTCATACTGAATGTAAGCAAAGCTGTCCCCCTTCACGTAGTCGATGTTCCTGATACTCCCAAAACGGTCAAACTCTCGAGCCAGGGCGGCGAGGGAGTTTCCAGGCCCCAGACCACCCACCCAGAGCCGAGTGGTGGGGTTAGCTTTGCCATACCCGATCTTTATGGGGTTTCCTCCGATGAGCCGCCCCTGCATGGCCACCTTGGCTCTGTGGGCCATGTCAAGGTTCTGGAACTTTACAAAAGCGTAGGCCCCACCCTGTCCACGAGACGGTCGTTTGATCACCACATCCTCAATGATGCCGTACTTATCAAACCCCCTCCTGAGTTCAACCTCTGTCACATTACCATCCAGGTTTCCTATGAAAAGGTTGCTGGTCGCCCTCTGATCGTCCTCAGGTTTTAAATCCTCCACCACCGGCATGGGGGGGAAGCCGTAGGGCCGCCCCCTCTCATCCAACATGCCATAGTAATCTAGCAGCCTCTCCCTCTCCCTGCTGAGGCTCAGGGTCTCCAGGGCGTAGTGTCGGGCTCTCAGGTCTCTGATGCTGCTCACCCCGGGTCCCGGTGGGGACAGGGAGCGCTGTCTGTAGGGGTAGGGGGCGTGCAGGGGCAGGTACCCAGCGTCAGGAGGAGTCACACTCCGCCTCCTCACGTACATGGGTTCAATCTTAAGCTGTCGATCACCCAAAACTAACCTGGAGGATTTGGCGTGCCTGGCCTCTTTCGCGTCCTCCGGATGTCTGAAATTCACATACGCGATCCGGCCCAGCTCCGGGGTGTGAGACAGCTTCACACTGACGTCCCCGAACTTTTTGAACTCATGAAACAGCGCGTCCTCCACGTCCTCGTCCGAGACCTGCGAGCCCAGGTTACTAATGAGCAGTGTTTTGTACTCCAAGGTGCCGGGCCGGGCAGCGGGGAGCTCCGCTGCCGTGGTCCGGAGCGGGGGTCGCCCGAGGAGGCTGAGCTCATGTCGATGATGGAGCTCCAGAGCGGCCGCTCGCTCCTCCCTCAGCCGCGGCTTCTCCCGTTCCCTGCTGCGGCTACGGCGGTGATATCCTCGGCTCTCCGCCAGCAGCAGAGCCAGCGGCGGCGGCGGGAGCTCCTCTCTCCGCGCACTCTCCCGTTCCCTCTCTCGTATCCGTTTAGCCACGGCCCTGGACGGACTGCTCTCCCTCCCGGCCTGTCTCTTCATCTTCAAAGGATGATGGAGCTCAAACTTTTCGTTGCCTGCAACGGGAATCCGGCCGGAGGATCGACTTCTAGGAGCGTTTGCCGAAACAGCGAGGCAGGCGACCGGTTCGGCAGAGGCAGGCTGTCACTCCGGGCATTAAATTGTTGCATAAATATCGTAATAAAAGCTCAAACTCTTTTAAAAACATGACAGCATCAGACAGCCTGCACCTACACCGCCATCTTGGACAATAGGAATGTGCGCTCTCTCGTCGAAGGGCGGAGCGTACAATGACGCATCTTCAGTTAACGTCATGACGTAACACGCTGGCTTCGGGGTAAATTGTGGCTTATGATTTTGGCTCATCAATAAACAGTACATACTTCAGTCTTGCATACATGCTAATCTTTGAAGGTTAAAGATTTTTTAAAGGATTTTTTTTTATTATTGAGACAACATGTTTACCTTAAATATGTCAAAAAATGGCATTTTAATATCAAAAAGGTAATTATAACAATATATCTTATTATAACAAAATCTGTGGCGTCTCACCAAGAGATGTCACAAGTATTTCTTTCATCTGAGGTCAGACTTTTTAATGATCTTATCAAAGATAAAATAAGATAAGATAAGATAAGATAAGATAAACTTTATTGTCCCTGGTGGGACAATTTATGTACAAAACTAAACAATACTTTCATCATATAATCAATCAATAAATCATTCATTACTCTTCATCATACAACTATTACAGTATTACAATTACATGCCCAGTCTTATCTTATGTTATCTGATTTAACTGAATTCCATAAAAGACAGATGCATACTTGAAACAAGGATTGTAATAAAATCAACATAGGAAATTCAATAAAATGGATTGAAACTGGTAAAATATAAACCCTTTAATGTTGATTAGTTTATAATTACTTATGTATTAAACCTCTTTATTGTTACATTGCATTTCTGGCATATTGTTTGAAATTATCATTCTTTAAAAATGTTGTCAGTTTTTGTCTTCTGTAATTTTCAACCAGACCCAGTAAATACAAATATCTTAAAATCTGGGCAAATAAAATAGAACAGTCACTAAATGATGACACAGATTGACAACTTGTTTAGCTGAATGATGAATAATAACTGCCACATTATAG
Source organism: Labroides dimidiatus (assembly GCA_030710495.1). Lineage (NCBI taxonomy): Eukaryota > Metazoa > Chordata > Actinopteri > Labriformes > Labridae > Labroides > Labroides dimidiatus. The sequence goes on along the minus strand of CM061143.1, from coordinate 36,319,310 downwards.
ATAAATAATTTCTATCATGTATGTTTGAGACACCACACTGCACACCAGCTTGGTTTTCATCTTTTAATGAAAAAGTAGAATAATACAGTTGTACCAAATGTCTGGGCCTTAAATGAGAGGTCAGAGTGAAACAACAGCATATTTTAAATTTTCATCCCCAAAACAAACATGTCTTCTTGAGCATCGTAAGCAGTTGAGCATGTAAAGTTCACACATGGAAACATCTATCCCTTCTGAAGCACACAGAAACCATAAATATTGTCGGACAACTGAATTCAGGACACAGGAGAGGCAGAGGTGGAGGAAAATATCATCACTTTCTTATTTTTTAGTCCTGTTTGGTTAATTCTGCCCTCAGCTCTGCCTGAAGGAGGAAGGGGAACAGCGAGGGGAAATGAGGTCATGAGTTGAAGCGAACCAAAACAAAGCTGGAAACGAAAAACGTTCAAAAGACAAAAGAAAGTAAATTCTTCAAAGATAGCGCAGCCTTGTATTCCCTTACTGACTGACAGCACTGACAGCAGGGTCGATGTCAAAGATTCCTGTGTGAGAGGACAAATCACCTAAACTCTTTATTTAGTACTGTGCAGGCAGATTTTGATTTAGATTATCTAAATCAACTTAAAATTGATACAAGACTTCATTAGTTTAATCAATGTGTGTCACTTTCAACTTTCATACTCAGATTTCAGATGTGAAGAATGGGTGACATTGGCACATCCTCCGTCTCGGCTGATACAGGTTGTAAGTAAAATATGGGCCACACGTCACCACTGAAAATTCTTCCAATGTCATTACACAAACAGCAGGGGACAGTATGTGTCATTACATGTATAGAAAATGTTGAAGGTTTTCTACAAGAGCTGAAAAATGAAGCCAGAGGGAAACTGCACAATCTGCAGTTCCTCAAATGTCCACTGGAGGGTGTCCCCAAAAGCTGAGAAAACCCCATTAGGGCCTATATTAAAATGCTCGTTTATACAGCAGAACTAAATATGTTTACAGCCTGGTGCAGTTTGGTCCCTGTAGCTTATTTATTTGTTTCTGAAAACTGCGAGAGAGAAAAAGTTCTTACAAATCATTTGTTTAAAAGACAAAGAGTTATGCTGTGTTCAAATCAAACCTGAATAAATAATTCACCAGAGTGAAGAACATGTAAAGTCAATGTAGACACATGTAGACGAGTACTGGCTGGCGAGGCCTATTAGGTGGTGGAAATTGAGCAAGTTTTAAAAAAAAATGTCCATCAAAAATTCTGTGAGATCGAAACAAGACTTTCTAAAATTCTGATGTCACAGTGTGATTTTCGAGAAGAGAAACAACTGATGTAATTTTTTTTTTTTGGGGTTGAGGGGGGATTCCAAAGTGATTTAAAGTGTCCAAAGGAGACACCAACAGAAATAAAGTGATGGAAAGTTCCAGAATGTTTGGCTCCTGATTGACGTGTCTAAAGAGACAGAGACTGAAATGAGGGTTTTTAAAGACACCTGCCTGAGATGACTTCAGTTGCAAAACATATAAAGCAGCTACAGAACTATCAGAGGAATTATGTAACTTTCCTTTTAAATTACTTCACATTAGTTAACTATAGAGATGAAACCATGTACCTCTTTTAACCAGGTGTTTTAGTAGACTGGAGTGGACTTTGAAGGAAGATTTACGTCTTTTGGCACTGAAATGGAGAGAGGAGATTATTTTATTTGTTTTGTGTGAACACTTCATGCAGGGCACGGTGAGCTGAGTGACAGGTGGGCAGGTTGACCTCAGCTCCACCTCTCTGCCTTTACTGGTGACAGGAAGCTTCACAGCTGAACTGCACACCCATAAACACACCTCTAATAATTCAGGGACATATTTCATTATAACCGTATGAAAACTGTGTGCAGAGCTGGTGCAAGATGCTCAGGAGTTCACTTTGTTTCTGTGGTATCGGAAACAAATATCAGTATCGTTTGATTTTTACTGCTGTCGTCTCAAAGCATGAAATTCTAATATTGTGACAAATCCACTTGTGTCATGAACCTGAACACTTAAAACCCCCCCCCCAAACCTTTCACCTATTAACTATGTATGCACATTTTAAATTGTGTTTCATGATAACTGAGGATCTTTACAGCAGCCGCTCAGCTCAGGATGATCTGGTTTAATGTGCATGTCAGTGCAGTTAGGCGCTCTGGAGATTCAGGTAAAGGTAAGAGGAACAAATACATCTTTAAAAACACAAAGACTTTCTGTAACCTCCACATCTAATCAGGTTGCTTCAGCAGAAGAAGAGCTGAAAGTGAGTTTATGAAGTGCAGACTGTGCAGGGACTTTAACAGTCTGTTTAGAATAAAATAACCAAGAGTCACTTATTTATCCGACAAACTGTGAAATGTTTCATTACTGCTCTTATTCCGTCTGATCAATCTATGAAATCCTCCTTTACAGTAAATCCAGGGCTGCTGTGACAAACTTCATGTAATACATCTTCTGGATCAGTGTGGGATGGTCTGACGAGCGTACACCTTGAAGAAAAAAAAAAAAAAGACCCCTCCTCCTCCTCCTCTACTGGCCCCCCTCCTCCTCTCTGGATCACAGTCTGGTTCAGGTCCAGTCCAAAGCTGAGTGTCTTTTGGTCCTTTCTACAGATCTGTCCGTGCTCTGGCAGCTGCAGGGGCGTACTTGGGCATGAGCTCTGTGATTTTGCGGATAAAGTCAGATTTTTCAGCGCAGCCTTTGCAGGACTCGCCCCACTCCTCCAGGATCTTCTTCAGGTCCTTCACTTTGAGCTTCTTCAGGTCCACTGAGGTCAGGTCAAGCTGTTTGTCTGCAGGATGACACATACAATCAGAAAACTTCATTTTTTCTGTTTTTCCACCACTATTATTCCCATTACTTCCTTGTCATGCAGCAAAACATAATATATATCCTTTTAAGTGGCAAGACAAGTTTATTTGTATAGCACATTTCGGCAACAAGGCAATTCAACGTGTGTGTGTCAGAGTTTCTGTCTTAAAACATGAATTAGACAAGCATCAGGCGTACATACATTTCAGAAAGAGCAGTTAATCATCAGTAATCAGTTCCCTTCTCACCGTATTTGAGGTCACAGATCTGCCCATCCTTCTTCTTGAGTTTCTCACAGATTTTCTCAACAGGGACGTGATAACTGAGAGGCTTCGATACCTCGTTGATCATCTTTGTGGCTGCATCACTTGTTGCTCCGATGTAGTAACACTGGAGGGAGAGAGAAACATTATGTGACTGTTTAAAGGTTTAAATCTGACAAAAGGGTCTCTGGTGTTTTCAGAGGGAGACGGAAGAAAGAAGACTTGATATGGCTCTTCAGTGTCAAATCCTTCACCAGGAGCCAAATCCAAATAATCTCCAGAGAGCTGACCCTCCAAAAAGCAAAACTTCAACCTATGGTCCACTGTTTTCATGGGAGATCTACCAAATTAAATCAGAATCTAAAATATATATATATATATATCTTTACAGTTAACACTTTTAAAATAATTATCAAAGGGGTTTGGCGGATATGGTTTGGCAGTTAGGTTGGGGTGAGGTTCTCTCTCCAGCAACTGGCCCCTCATTTCATGTTTATTAACTAACTAACTAACTAACTAACTAACTAACTAACTAACTAACTAACTAACTAACTAACTAACTAACTAACTAACTAACTAACTAACTAACTCTGTTAGGTACACCTTGCTAGTACCGGGTTGGACCCCCTTATGCCTTCAGAACTGCTTTAATCCTTCGTGGCAAAGATTCAAGAATTTGAGAGTTTGGTCCATATTGACATGATAGCATCACACAGTTGCTGTAGATTTGTCAGCTGCACATCCATGATGTGAATCTCCTGTTCCACCGCATCCCAAAGGTGCTCTATTGGATTCAGATCTGGTGACTGTGGAGGCCATTTGAGTCCAGTGAACTCATTGTCATGTTGAAGAAACCAGTCTGAGATGATTCCAGCTTTATGACATGGAGCGTTATCCTGCTGGAAGAAGCCATCAGAAGATGGTACACTGTGGTCATAAAGGGATGGACATGGTCAGCAACAAGACTCAGGTAGGCTGTGGTGTTGAAACGATGATCAATTGGTACTAAGGGGCCCAAAGTGTGCCAAGAAAATCTCCCCCACACCATTACACCACCACCACCACCACCACCAGCCTGAACCATTGATACAAGGCAGGATGGATCCATGCTTTCATGTTGTTCATGCCAAATTCTGACCCTACCATCCGAATCTCGCAGCAGAAATCCAGACTCATCAGACCAGGCAACGTTTTTCCAGTCTTCTATGGTCCAGTTTTGGTGAGCCTGTGTGAATTGTAGCCTCAGTTTCCTGTTCTTAGCTGACAGGAGTGGCACCTGGTGTGGTCTTCTGCTGCTGTAGCCCATCTGCCTCAAGATTTGATGCGTTGTGCGTCCAGAGATGCTCTTCTGCACGTATTCAGCTCAGCTCTCAGGTAAAAAAAGATTAAGATCTCTGGCTTCTGGATTTGATGTGTGATTTGGTTTAAAATCCGAATAGGCTACTTTCAAAGAAGCTGAATAAAAGAGTATCTTTACTTATCCTGAAATTTTGTGTGACAGCAATTCAACATTCAAATAACAAAGTTGTAAGATAATCCTGAAAATCTGATCATGAACACTCAGCACACTCGACTGAAACCTACATACACAGAGCTGAGGTTTGAATTTTAAGTGTACTCACAAAGCGGTTTTCTTTGCCTTTAGCATCTTTGCAGCTCTTCATGATCGCCTTCTCGATATCTGCGCTTTTAAAATCCACATTGTTGTCCTGTAGCGACTGATAAAACTTTCCCAGGAAGGACACACACACTAAGAGAAACAGAAACACACATTTAAAAACCCACGACAGGCGGATGATGTAAAGTATTCATTGTGATAAGTGCCTTATTTACATAAATGATCCAGTGTTGGTAGATAAACTATTGATGTTTGGTCTGATTGTTGTCAAGATAACAGCAGAATAAGTGAGGTGAAAATACAATCAAACAGCCACTTAATTTACTGCAGGCTTAAAAAACACTGACTGGTTTTAATTATCTCTTTCTGCTGGTGTCTTCTGTTTCTCTCTTTTTGAAGTTTTAGTAGACCAACAGGATACTTCATTGATCTGGCAAAGTTTGCACTGGACCTGCAATCTTCACCAGTTTTAAGTGTCACTATTTTACGGGTACCTTGCTGTCTTGTTCTTCTTCTTCTTTTCTTTTGTTTTTCTTTTTTTTCTAAATAGGCAACTTTCATACAGCTTTCAGAAAGGCTACATCACATTACAGTGATACCTGGTAAAAATAACAAAAACATGTATTTGAATATTCAAGGATCATGACTCATTCCATTAGCCAGCAGCACAGACACTGTCTGTAATGGCTGCAGCGTATTTTTCATGTCACTGTGTTTTAAATATTTTCAATGTGGGACAACTCAGGATTGTAGACAGGTCACTTCAGCACCTGGACTCTTCTACTACAGAACCATGCTGTTGTACTCTGCAGCATGTTGCTCCTAAACCTGTAGATATTGTCCAGCATTGAGGGAGCATTTAACACAGTGATGCCGAGGACCTAAAGATCCTGTCTATCCAGACTTGGTTTTGGTCCTTGTCCCTTTTGTTAGGAGATTTCTCCAGATTCTCTGAATCTTTTAATGATACTATGTTCTGTGGATGATGAAATCCACTAATTCTTTTTCATTTTACCTTTAGGAACATTATTCTGATACTGTTGAACTAATTGCTCACGCAGTCTCTCACAGAGTGGTGAACTTTTTAAGATCTTTCCGTCTGAGAGACTCGGCCTCTCTGGAGTGTCCCTTTTATAATCGGTCACATTACTAACAGGTTTCAAATCATCCTAAATAGTCTGTATATGTTCCTTAGAGTGTATTTTAGCATCACACATCTTTTTCAGTTTTTTATGTCCTTGTAACAACCATTTCTTAAAATATTTTGCTTGCATCAGTTTTAAAATGTGCACTTGCTTTTCATAAGACTTTTTTGTATCTACATTTGATATGTAGTCTTTTCTCTATTTTAGAGTAAATCTATGCCTTAAAATACTTTAAACGTGTATGAATTTTGTTGTTTTCTATTCCAACATTTTACCAACTATCCAAACATTTTTGGGACTGATGTTTGGGTTTCCCCAAGTTAGCGCGCGTGCGCACGCGCTCGCGCACACATCACAAATCAAAGCAAACGTGTAAATAATCGTAATTAAAAAACTACACAGGAGTACTGGTAATGCAGGATTTCTGTCCTTTAGCATGATATCCGTTTATCTCTGATCTTCAAACTAAATAAACACTTTTAGTTTGAGTGGTGATGTTTGATTGCTCTTTGCCGTCTTTATCTTGTAATAAACCGCTCCAAAGGCAGAAAGCCTCCAGCTTTGGAAGAATATCGATCAAGATAACTGTACGCACATCCGTTAGCGTCTCATCAGCACAGATACCGACCTCAATCCATACTTACAGGCTAATTATGCACATCACAGACAGTTTGGTGCTCCTCTGAGTAGATTTCCGTTACTTATCAACATCTTAAAATTTCAGAAAGCAGACAGTGATGCTGTAACAGTTAGCTGAAGCTAGCCTGCTACCTTACCTTCACAGTCTCCTTCCTTCAGGGCTTCAGAGGATCCGGGCACCAGAGAAAGCGCCAGAGCCACGGACAGCCCGCTCAAACACAACATGTCTGCGAGAATAATTCAGACTTTAATCTCCGATCGCGTCAAACACTCAGCTCTCAGTCTGAGTCCTATCGTTCTTTCTATCTTTGGAGAGTTTGACTCATGAGCCCTTCCACTTCACACGCCGGTAAAACGAGCTCGCAAATGTTCCTGATTGTACGGGCTGTACGGTGCCACGTAATGCAAAGTCGGCACCTTATTGGTCGAGGGGCCCGACTTTTCGTGCGTGCCTCTACGCTCTTTGCTCTGATTGGCTGAAGACAGAACATTCCGGGAACAACGTCCAGTTGGCGCCGCCTGATTGGACCACATCCGCCGTGTGCGCTGAATGCATTTGCATGGATTGAATGATTGAAAGCTAAAATAAAAACTTTACTCTGAGACTTGTACATTTTTTTTAAATCAATGTATAAAATAAATAAATAAATAAACAAACAAACAAACAAATAAATAAATAAATAAATAAATAAATAAATAAATAAAGTCCCGACATCACCAGTATGACAGAGGACGGCTACTAAGGGAAAAATAGAATAAATAAATAAATAAATAAATAAATAAATAAATAAATAAATAAATATTTAAGCGATGGTGATCAAAAATATTTTCACATGATGCATAATAGTGTTCTGAAGTACAGTTTTCCTGTTGCCAACTTAACTGAAGTGTGTGATTTTCTTGTAAAACTTGTTACTGTCGTTTAGTGTCCTGTAACAACAAACCAACAATCCTTCATATTTTCAACACTGACAGGAGCATCTCAGTAAATTAGAATAAGGTGTACAAGTTAACTCATTTCAGCAGGTTAATTCAAAAACGTGAAAATGATCCATTATTTAGTCAGAAATCTATTTCTTTATATTGTGATTATTATGGCTCACAGTTAATGAAAACAAAATTCAGTATCTCATAAAATTATCACATAACACCAGTGAAAAAAAGATACAGAAATGTTGGCCTTCTGAAAAGTATTTTCACTTAAATGCACTAAACACTTGTTTGGGCTCATTTTACATGAATTACTGTATCAGTGCAGTGTGGCACAGATGAGATCGGCTCTTGCCTCTGTTGAGGTGCTATGGAAGCTCAGGTCTCTTACTGCAGCTGTTACTGGGTCTAATGTCTCTCATCTTCCTTTTGATAAAACCTCATCAATTTTCTATGGGGATCAAGACTGCTGGACAATAAAGCACAGTAACATCACAATCATTTAGCCAGCTTTTAATACTTTTGGCACTGTAGGCAGGTGCCAAAACATGTCAGAAGATGTACCAGTTGTATGTGTTATTTATTTTATTTTATTTATTTATTTATTTACTTATTTACAAACCCAAAACCAGTGAAGTTGGCACATTTTGTAAATCATAAATAAAAAGAGAATAAAATGATTTGCAAATCTCGTTCAACCTATATTCAATTGAGTACACAGCAAAGACAAGATACTTAACGTTCCAACTGGTAAACTTTGTTATTTTTTGGAAATATTAGCTCATTTGGAATTTGATGCCTGCAACATGTTTCAAAAAAGCTGGCACAAGTGGCAAAAAAGACAGAAAGTTGAGGAATGCTCATCAAACACTTATTTGGAACATCCCACAGGTGAACAGGCTAATTGGAACAGGTGGATGCCATGATTGGGTATAAAAGCAGCTTTCCGGAAATGCTCAGTCATTCACAAACAAGGATGGGGAGAGGGTCACCACTTTGTATACATTGTCGAACAGTTTTTGAATAACATTTCTCAATGATCTATTGCAAGGAATTTAGGGATTTCATCATCTACGGTCTGTAATATCATCAAAAGGTTTAGAGGATCTGGAGAAATTACTGCAAGTAAGCAGCAAGGCCACAAACCAACAATGAATGACCGTGACCTTCCATCCCTCAGGTGGTACTGCATCAAAAACCGGCATCACTGTGTAAAATATATCACCATGTGGGCTCAGGAACACTTCAGTAGATCACTGTCAGTAACTACAGTTCATCGCTACATCTGTAAGCAAGTTCAGACTCTACTATGCAAAGCAAAAGCCATTTATCAACAACACCCAGAAACGCTGCTGGCTTCTCTGGACCCGAGCTCATCTGAGATGGACTGACACAAAGTGGAAAAGTGTGCTGTGGTCTGATGAGTCCACACTTCAAACTGTTTTTGGAAAATGTGGTCGTCATGTCCCCCGGACAAAGAGGAAGAAAAGAACCATCTGGACTGTTATAGGTGCAAAGTCTCAAAGCCATCATCTGTGATGGTATGGGGGTGTGTTAGTGCCCATGGCATGGCTAACTTGACCATCTGTGAAGGCTCCATTAATGCTGAAAGGTACATACAGGTTTTGGAGCAACATATGCTGCCATCCAAGCCACGTCTTTTTCAGGGACGTCCCTGCTTATTTCAGCAAGACAATGACAAGACACATTCTGCACGTGTTACAACAGCGTGGCTTCATAGTAAAAGAGTGCAGGTACTAGACTGGCCTGCCTGTAGTCCAGACCTTTCCCCCATTGAAAATGTGTGACCCATTATGAAGCGTAAAATACAACAACGAAGACTCTGGACTGTTGATCAAATTAAGCTGTTCATCAAGCAAGAATGGGGAAGAATTCCACCCAAAAAGCTTCAAAAAATGGTCTCCTCAGTTCACAAACGTTTACTGGGTGTTGTTAAAAGGAAAGGCGATATAACACAGTGGTAAGAATGTCCCTGTGCCAACTTTTTTTGCAGTGTGTTGCTGCCATTAAATTCTTAGTTGATTCTTTGCAAAAGGAAATAAAGTTTCTGTTCAAACATTAAATATCTTGTCTTTGTAGTGTATTAAGTTGAATATAAGTAGAAAAGGATTTGCAAATCATTGTATTCTGTTTTTATTTATGATTTACACATAGTGACAACTATGGGGTATTTATTAATTTGAGTATTCATTCATTTATATATATATATATATATATATATATATATATATATATATATATATATATATATATATATATATATATATATATATATATATAAAACACAAGTCAGCCAAAATCTTCACAGATAAAAAAAAATTAATGCTGAAATATTTTCCTCTGTTTGTGCTAATTATATATATATATATTTTTTTTAATTGAACTTGTGAAATCTTTTTTTTCCACCTTATTCTCATTTACTGAGATGCTCCTTTATTCAACTCTCCTTTTTTCCAATCTTAAACCATGCCATCACTTGATGGCACTGTTGCCTTTTTTGTGTAATTTAGTTTTCATGAACCGTCGAAGCCCAGACCTGATGAGATATGAGTTTTTAACTGAACCTGAAGCTCTGCTGTGGTGTTTGGATTTTGTTGAAGTCGCCCACTGCCGCACATTAGCCGATTTTTCCTGTTTTAACAAATCAACTTCCAGGACAAACTGTTCACCTCACAGATGGACAGGTGTTATGTGTGATGGCTCTCCCACACTGAGGGCCTGCTCTTCTGTTGTCCTCTGCGGCTGCAGTTATCCTTTAAAGTGAGAGTTCTTCTTCTTCTTCTTCTTCTTCTTCTTCTTCTTCTTCTTCTTCTTCTTCTTCTTCTTCTTCTTCTTCAAATACTTATTTACTTTCTTGTTTGTTTGTTTGTCCCTGACAGTTTTTTTTAAGTGTCTAACATGGCAGAACAGACCCCCACAGGGAAAAACACTGGTTTAGAGATACTTTCTCATTGTTAGTTAGTATCAGCAGCAGTCACTGTCCTCATAGCAACCAGACTGTGATAAGAAAGGCTGTATTGGTCTTTGCAGAGCTCAGGAGCTGCTGTGTTTGACCAGATATTTGTTTGTTGGAGTCTGCAGAGACACCATAAAACACCTAAGAAACAAACAAACCAACCAACCAGAAGAGAGCTTTTCTTTTGTTATATCTCTCCAGTTGGTGCACTCAGTTACTATCCATGGATGATGGTCTTGAAGCAACATTTGCTGCTCTGCTGGTTTCTGTTCCTGTGAGAGGACAGACGTTCTCATATGGATCAGATTTTCTGTGCCAAGCTTTGTTCTCAACAGAACGGGGCTGTCTGGGCGTGTTACATAACCCTGACGTAATATTGTGGTTCCTATTGAGTGCTCATGTTCTTAGCCTGAAAGCTGCATCAGATACTCTCAGATATAATCTTAGACATGGAGCTATTTCCACAGTACCAAACGTGGAAATCAAACAGTCATTTAAAGAGCAGTGTGTGCATTTTTACTTGAGCAAACATACTCATGAAGTATGTTTGCACAACAGAGCAGCAACCAAGATTATCAACTACTGAAACTAATGAAATCAGAAAACCTAGATCTTCAGAGAACTTAAAGAGGGGGTGATTGTGCTTTTTTAGTCTTATTTCTGTCCCTCTGGTGCTCCTGTAGTATCTTTACACAATTTACAGCTCATATAAATAAATAAAACAATAATAATAAAATAATTGATGACTAAAAATAAAAAACCCTATTTTTCTCTCACTTGTGTTTTAGAAAGATACCAGTTAGAAGGTGTGATGACCTCATCATTTCAGCAAATCTTGTGAACATCTGGTGCTGTTTAAGATAAGTTTATATAGAAAGATTCAGGGGATTCTACAACATATGAATATATAGCAGTAAACATCTAGCATTGTTACTCTATTTTCATATTTAAAACAAGGAAAAGCAGTATACCCCCTATATATATACAAACCGGATTCAGTTGAAGTTGGGAAATTGTGTAAAATGTAAATAAAAACAAAATACAATGATTCCGATACGAAAATCCTTCTTAACCCATATTCAATTGAATACACTTCAAAGACTTCATATTTAATCTTCAAACTGATGAACTTAATTGTTTTTTGCCAAATAATAATGAACTTATAATTTCATGGCTGCAACACGTCCAGTAGAAGTTGGGAAAGGTGGCAAAAAATACTGAGAAAGCTGAGAAAAGCTCATCAAACACCTATTTGGAACATCCCACATGTGATCAGGCTAATTGGGAACAGGTGAGTACCATGATTGGGTATAAAAGGAGCCTCCCCAAACATGCTCAGTCATTCACGAGCAAGGATGGGGCGAGGTTCACCACTTTGTCCACAACTGCGTGAGAAAATAGTTGAACAGTTAAAGAACAACATTTCTCGAAGCAAAGTTGCAAGGAATTTAGGGATTTCAACATCTACGGTCCATAATATCATCAAAAGGTTCAGAGAATCTGGTGAAATCACTGCACGTAAGCGCCACGGCCGGAAACCAAGACTGAATGACCGTGACCTTCCATCCCTCAGACTGCACTGCCTTAAAAACCGACATGAGTGTGTAAAGGATATCACCAGTGGTTTAGTGGTCCATTGAGAAGTGGGTCTACTCTAAATTTTCACCTTTTTTTTAAGTAGTACAGAAAAAAAATACATTTTTAGAACCAGTGACATGTAAGACTACTCTATTTACCCAAAAATCAGTCATTTCTACTTGCTCACTATTAAAAAATTATCATGACTTAATTAGAAGCAGTTTGTAGTTACTTCTGGTCACACAAGCAGAATGGATGGATGTAAAATGTATTTATCATGAGGCAAACATGGTGTTTTGGTTATTTTTTGAACATTTATTTAAATAAAATACTTTAAATCTGAAGCTGATGATGCGTTCTTGTTCATATTCAATTCACCGCCGCTTGTTCTGTTGTTTTGACCTGCTCTGCTGCCGTTCACAGTCAAGTGGCACACAGACACCTGAGGTGTTAGCTATGTTTTAATCAGCATGACCACCCATATTCTGCTTCTGATTGGCTCATCAGTCACCATGCCTAAAGCTAACCAATTTAATCAGTGAAGGCAGCGAGTACCAGCCAATTAGAGGGAGAGGCGGGTGGGTCATGGCTTCACCAACCTTGAGGGAAAAAAGGGCAATCTGGTGGTTAGATTTTACTGAATGGTGGGCATCAGGGGGTTTAGAAGTGGGTATACTCAATGCTGACTGAAAAATAAGTGGGTATACTCCGTATACAGGCGTATACCCTCGACTACACCACTGGTTATCACCAAATGGGCTCAGGAAAACTTCAGAAAACCACTGTCAGTAAATACAGTTCGTCACTACATCAGTAAGTGCGGGTTAAAACTCTACCATGCAAAGCAAAAGCCCTTCATGAACAACATCCAGAAACGCCGCCGGGTTCTCTGGGCCCGAGCTCATGTAAAATGGACTGATGCACAATGGAAAAGTGTTTTGTGGTCTGATGAGTCCACTTTTCAAATTGTTTTTGGAAACACTGGACGTCGTGTCCTCCTGACCAAAGAGGAAGCGGACCATCCGGACTGTTATCAAGGCAAAGTTCAAAAGCCAGCTTCTGTGATGGTATGGGGGTGCATTAGTTCCCATGGTATGGGTGACTTACATTTCTGTGAAGGCAACATTAATGCTGAAAGGTACATACAGGTTTTGGAGCAACATATGCTGCCATCCAAGCCACGTCTTTTTCATGGACGCCGCTGCTTATTTCAGCAAGATAATGCCAAGACACATTCTGCACGTGTTACAACAGCGTGGCTTCGAAGTAAAAGAGTGCAGGTTCTCCCCTGGCCCACTTGCAGTCCAGACCTGTCTCCCATTGAAAATGTGTGGAGCATTATGAAGCATAAAATACGACAGAGAAGACTCCGGACTGTTGAACAACTGAAGCGGTTCATCAAGCAAGACTGGGAAAGAATTCCAGATGAGAAGCAAAGAGAATTAGTCTCCTCTCTTCCAAAACATTTATTGAGTGTCACTAAAAGGAAAGGTGATGTAACAGAGTGGTAAACATGCCCTTTACCAACTTCTACTGCACATGTTGCAGCCATGAAATTCTAAGTTAACTATTATTTGAAAAATAAAATAAGGTTTTTCAGTTTGAGCATTAAATATGTTGTCTTTATAGTGTATTCAATTGAATATGGGTTGAAAAGGATTTTCAAATCATTGTATTTTGTTTTTATTTACATTTTACACAATTTCCCAACTTCAACCGAATCCTGTTCGTAGTTGACCATAGCCTGCAGTACCCAGGAGCTCAAAGACACCCTGAGAAGCCAGGACACCCAAGACCCATCACAAGAGCCCCAGATACCACTCGACCTAGCAACAGCCCCAGGACCCAGAGGGCCAACCCTCATCTCCCAAAGCACCGAGGGTGTCACTAAGGGGGCAATGGGGGGAGTGAGGTCCGCACATCGCATCCATCCCACCCGGCCCACCCCACAACTCCCAGGCCCCTCATACCCAGCCATCCCCTGCACTCCCACGGCCGCACCATTCCCCCCCACCCACAACCCAGGAGCAAGGTGTCCCAGGACCAGGCATCCTCCAGGGACCCAGGGCGGACAGGACATGGGCATGCAGTGTTGAGGCCACACTCTGCCAGCCGCACCGAGAGGCCCCCAAAGCCAACCCACTAGATGGAAACGTGCTCAACAGCACAGAATCATGGCCAGAGAGGGCCGTACCCCACTGACTGTACCAACTTAAACTAGTGTTCCACCCCTTGTCCCACCCTGCTAATATATATCTTTGTTCCAGACAAAGATATATTATCCCCTCACCATGGCTGTTACATAATCACTGAAATATCAGTGTGACAAGTATTTTCTTTATGTATTGTTTATAACTTTAGACATTTTTAAGAATGACTTTAATTACTCATACTGGCCATATGATACACCTTCCAATGAGTGAATAAGAACAGAATGTACTTTATTAATCCACTTCTTTGTCACTTAAACCACTGAGAAGAGACCACTTGAACAGGGGCCCTGGCCCCTCCTGTTCACGCCCCTGGTAATAAACAGCACAAACACCACGGGCTGACGTCAGTGAGTTTTTTTCAGCTGGTTACGTCAGCGGGGCTGCGCGTTGTTGCAGAGTCACTGCGTCTGTTGGACTGTAAACAAGGAGGAAGAAAGAGGAGATTACTGCACGATCCTAAACTCTCTTCATCAATGATAGTGTTTATATCTGATGATCATAAGTAAGGGATTTTTAGAGATGTGTCCAGTGACCTATGTGTAGCCTGTAAACAAGGCACTGGTCGTGTTTTCACGGAGACACTACACGCTAGCCCCGTTAGCCTGTCGAAGCTAACGCTAGCTTTACTGGCTAGTCAACATCTAGGGGTGTTGTTGCGGGGAAACACCCTTTATGCGACAAATATCTCTTTCTTTACTGAGTCCAGGATACCCTGAACCGTAAGTTTCACCTGTTCGTGTGCTTTTCAGATGTTTTCAAACAGTTTAGAACCGTTTAATTCTACATCCCGTGACCAGATAGCCAGTTAGCCTAGCTGCTAAAGTAGCTCCTTGTATTAGCCAATAGGGTGTGAGTGTTTATGAAATGCTCTGTTTACAGGCAGGTGTTGCCAGGTAGACCATAGATCTGGTAATGTTGAGTGATTAAAGAGGAGAAATCACTCAAACGGCTCACGTAGACCTGATTTACATGCTCAACTTCTGTAGTGGAGGTAAAATTTAAACTACAATATGAGTTTTGTTTGGCTCATTGTTCACGTGATGTCTTATAAAGAGAATTAGCATTGACTTTAGCATCTTTGATCTACAGTTGCACATGATGTAAATTCAATCATAGCTGATAATCTGATAACCCCTGTTTCAGTATTTGTTGAATTTAAAAGGCTTAGTTGATTTATCAGGGAGGTATCAACACACCTAATGATTTGGTTAAATCGGGATATTAATGTTTTGTGATGGACTTAGTACCTAAATAAAGTAGAGTAACTGCAGTTTTATATCGTGAATCATTTCCTCAAAATAAAACACCTTCAACATCTGTGGACTATACAAATTTAAGTTAATGCTCTCATATAAACTCATTAATCATGTATGTCGTTCAAGGTTTCTTATTCACATCTATGAATTACTGTCAGATGAAAATCTCAAACTTTTTTCTTAAAAATCTGTGAAACTAGAGCCATTTGATGCCGATTCACACTGGTATGATGTTACTTTTTGATACTGAATTGATGGGTTTGTTTGTTTCAGCTGGGTGGCTGGTCAGAGCGGCCTCCTCCCACCATGGAGGCAGGAGGAAAGGACTGCGAAGAGGAAACTCTCCAGACGGCGTTCAAGAAGCTGAGGGTCGATGCTGAGAGGTAATAAAAAGTTTCTTTGACTCCTGCTTTCTTCTGCTGTCGTATTATGTTGGACTGGTATGTTAATGACACCACATACATTCTAGAATTGTGCCACAATTACAGCTGACAGCTCAGTGAAAGGCATTACTGCTGAAATATTCTTCAAAGCAACAAATCCCAGCAGTCCCACTTCTCAGCATGTATGCAGTGATAAGGTTAGAGTAAATTCAGCCTCAGTCAGTACGTTAACATGCAGCTTCAGAAATCGGACTATGAGCTTAGTCAGTGCGAGATGGGACTATTGACATGCATGTAAACAGCTCAGCCAGGCTGAATACAGACTGAGCATAGCTTGATTAACACACCTAGATAATGCAGTTGCTATCAGGATTCAGCAGGACCCGGTAATCCTCTGTGTTCAGCCGGATGAGGAAGTAGGTGACCATGATAAATAGGGTCTCTGCGCTCATACAGTCAGTGGCTCCAACACAACAAACACACACCATGACACACACAAAAACATGAAGAGCTACAGCTGCATCCATCTCAGCCATCATTGTTAGAATGTTGTTTTCGCTTCAGGTGAACAGAAACTAGTTTGATACACACGCAGCTTCACTCATCAATAAAGGACACAGCGCCACCTATTGAAGCAGAGTGAGACGTTCTCAGCCAGAAGACTGATTCTCTTTACTGCATGTAAACACAGACAAGACCAGACCCCCTGCTGTGACTTCATGACCGAGCTAAGACCTCAGCCGGACTGCTGTGTGCATGTAAACATACTGATTTTCATTGCACAGGCTTGTGACTGATGTTTTAATATCAGTTTGAAAGGACTTCATTTGCCCAAGGCTGAAACACAGCTCACACATGCACTAAACTAATGAACTTATCCTGAAATTTCAGTATGAGCTGCAAGTGTTAACACAAGTGCCCGCATCTTTATTTCACTCAAACTTTGCCAGAAATTTTCTTTGCTAGCCCAAATGAGAAGTTTCCATAAGAAGTCAGGTGAACTGATGTGAAAGTACGGTGTTGATGAGGGTTAGTCTATCAGGATTATATGAATATATGAAACAGCTTCATCCCATCTCTTTTCACTCATTTGTTGATTCTGTGCTTATGTAGCATTGATGCAAAGGTGAAGTTGTCAGCATGGCATCATACTCCTTTCTGCACCTTGGTTACTCATCCTGGATACCCTGTGAACAATAAGTGGTGACGACTACAGTGAAACCGCTGTCAATGTTATCTTCTGGATTTGTATCGTTGCATATGTAGCGCATAGTTACTGATATACACTCTCCTGCAGGTGATCAGAGAGAGAGATTAAGAAGTCATGTGTACAACTGTCTGTATAAAACATGCTGCTGATAAAAGTTTCTAAAAACTCAGACTAAAACAGGAAGAGAGAAACATTACGACACAGGGTGAGACATGCTGCCATCTGTGTGTGTGTGTTATATTTAAAATGGTGTCATATAAATCAGGGGTGTGATTCGTAAAGATTTCTCCAGGTGCCCTAAAAGTGAACGATTATCTTTTATTTTTCAGTTTACCTGGAGCTGTGAGTGTTTCTGAGGCGTTAAATCCCAGAGCAGCATCTCGAGCTTGTCTTGACTCCAGCGGAGCAAAACCCAAACTGAGTTGCCCGAAGGACAACTGGCACGGGTAGGTCCTGGTTGCTGTTCAGTCATTTGGTCTTTTACCTTTGCTGGAAGGAAAACTTGGAAACTTTTTCACATATTTTGGCTAATTTAAAGAAACTGTTTCAGTGTGAAAATCTTAGCCCTTTGATTTGATGTCAGAGTTTCTGTTTTTCCACCATACGCACACTGCAGTTCTCTGATCAGCTGTTTGGGTCTACAACCCCTATTCCAATGAAGTTGAGACGCTGTGAACAATGTAAATTAAAAAGGAGTACAGTGATTTCAAATCCTGTTGAACATATATTCAACTGAATACACTACAAGACAAGATATGTATTGTTCAAACTTATAAACTTTATTTTTATTTATTTTTGCAAATATTGACTCATTTTGAATCTGATGGCTGCAACAAGTTCCTAAAAAGTCGGGACAGGGGCAACAAAAGACTGTGAAAGTTGAGGAATTCTCCAAAAACAGCCGTTTGGAACATTCCACAGGTGAACAGGTTCATTGGAAACGAGGAGCATCTCTAAAAGGCTCAGTTGTTCACAAGCAAGGATGGAGCGAGGGTCATCACTTTGTGAAAAACTGCGTGAGCAAATAGTCCAACAGTTTGAGAACAGTGTTTCTTAACCTACACTTGATTCAGAGAATCTGGAGAAATCTCTGCACGTCAGCAACAAGGCTGAAAACCAACATTGAAAAATGAGTGAATATTTGCAAAAAAAATAGTTTATCAGTTTGAACAATATCTTGTATTTGTAGTGTATCCAAATTAAATATAGGTTAAACAGGATTTACAGATCATTGTATTCTGTTTTTATTTATGTTTTACACAACGTCGAAACTTTATTGGAATTGGGGTTGTATGCTGATATTGTATCTTATGTGGAGACGTCACAGTTTAAAATGAGCCTATGGGAGGCTGAGGCCAGACCCGACCCGGTGCTTGAACTACAGACTTGACGAAAAACAATACTGAATTAGCTTTACCAATCTAATATCCCTGCCCATACCTGTGTGACCCATGACTGCTCCAATCGGCATGATCGCAATAAAAAATTACAAATGACCAAGACTGCACAAACACTGCAGTACTTCATGCATCATAGAGCTGACAGAGAGCGTCATCACCAAGGGTCTAAGTCATACTGTGAATTTATGAACACAGATCTCATGACACAGTGTTTGATCTCTGTCCTCTTCCTCTCCATCTTTAGCTGTACGAGGAAATCATCTCGAGGAGCATCCAGAACTCAGCGTCGTCGGAGGTCCAAGTCCCCGATCCTGCAGCCTCCTAAGTTCACCTACTGCAGCTCCTCTGCAGCCTCCACACTGTCGCCACCTAGTGGCTGCCTGAAACACCGTCACCTGACAGTCCCTGAGGCTGCAGAGCCCCGGCCTGCAGCTGAAGGAGGAGTGGCCTCCTCGGTCTCTGTTCCTGCCCAGAAAGAGCTCAGCACTTCAGGCTCTCCAGGTCACATCTCTCCTCTGGTTTTTGGATCCTGTGCTGGTTTTGACACACAAGAAATCCCAACTGGTGTTTCTACTTCGGTGACATCTTTGAGGAAGGATGGAGCTAGTTCTGCAGAGTCGAGAGAGGTGGGTGGGCTGGAGAAAGGTGTCTGTGAAGGAGCAGAGTCTGCAAAAACCAGACCTGCAGAAGCCGCTGACTTCAGGGCTTTATCCAAGCTTCACAGCAGCGGCTCTGCAGACAGCCCACTTGTTCCCTGCTCCTGTGCCTGGAGGAAAAGCACAGATTCTCCAGAGGAAAGTGTTCAGGGGGCCGAATCTCAGTGCCAATGTCGCTCCAATCAACAGGGCTGGGCCGGCATCGAGGTGTACTCCTTCACCGGGCTCCGAAACGTCATCTCTGAGTGCGAAAGGAGCCTGCCAAGCCATGCGGACCCAACCAGAACTCTCAGCACCAACACTGCCGCAGGTTCCTCACCTTCATCATTGTCTTCATCAGGCTCCCCTCGCTCGTGTTCAGAGCAGGCTCGCGGCTACGTGGACGACATCACGATAGAGGACCTTTCAGGCTACATGGAGTATTATCTCTACATCCCTAAAAAGATGTCACACATGGCCGAGATGATGTACACTTAAAAAGATAACAATAATATAAAGAAGCAAAGAGATTTTCTGTTGTGGAGCAACAAGGTGGCCTCTGAGGAATGTCAGTAGTGGTTAGAGAACAGATCAGGCATGAAAGTTGTAATTTAAAGATACAACATTAAGTGATTTAACATGTTTTCCCACCCTCTGTTTGAGCTTCTCCCCTCATTTCAGCTGAACTGACAGAAACGAGTCACACCTGCAGGATTCCTGTCAGCTCTGACTTTTGACCCTCTCCTTGTTTGTGCTGTTTGAGTTTTAATTTACAGTTTACACATGAAGTTGCCAAAGTTTTTGGTGCAGCCTCTTGCAGAAGGACACTCAAGCAGGAATATATGCAAACATGTAAAGCCGAGCGTTTGTGTCTGGAATTAATTTCACTCAATAAAGAAAAAAGCTGAGCAAATGTCGTCCTCGTGTCTTTAGTCAAATAGATGCAGCTCAGAGGCTGTTGTAAGGAAAGCCTGCTGCGAGTCTTCAACAACATTCAGATTTTCTTTACTCATTTCTTTTTTTTGTGTGTGGGGGGGTGTAAATGAAACTGAACTTTCAGAAGCTTTATACTCATGAGGGAGAAGTACAGGTGCTTTATGAGGGATAGTTTGTTTCTGCATGTTTTGGAGTCTTAATGATTTATAGGAGCATAAAAAATTTCTGCTCAAGCAGCCATAAAAACAGGCTGAGAGAGTCTCAGAATTATCTTGATTCTTGTAGAGACCACATTGAAAAGATCACATCTTTTTTTCTTAAACATGAAATAATATTGTGCCAACTTCATGACACTGATCGAAGCTTAAATTTTATTCTTGTTTCTGTATCCCTTATTACCCTCAGATGGATAAAATCATTTTACTTTTTGTGTAATATTTCAATTTCAATTTTTTTTTTGGTGTGTGTGTTTGTGAAATCTCTTACTCCTGATGAAATATTTTCCTGTTTGTAAAATGAAGAGCTGGGCCCATGTCTGTTTAACGGTTAATCATGAATTAAATGAATGAAATTAACCTTTAAATTTTATTTTAATGTCAAAAAATACAACTGGTAATTTCAATTAACCCTCAACAGATTTTGGTTTTCTTATTTTTGTTGAATGTGAAATGTTGCGATTCATAAACTGTTTAGGAAAATCTTATTATAGGAGCTGTGAGGACTATCTCTGTTTTTTGGGGATAAAGACTCTGTTTCCCATAAGCGCTTGCTCCCACTGACGCGAGAACATGTCTCTTATCAAGGCATCCGTTTGTTCTGAAGCAAATAAAAGGAGATCAGATCTTCTTTTTAACACTTCTTTTCTTCATTCAAGACAGCTTTTTACCAGATACAACGTGACGAGGTAAGGTATTTATCAACAGTTACACAGAGATGTTGTTTGAAACATGAAAACAAGTAAACTTTGTCAGTTTGAAGTTTTGTAACCGATTAGTTTAGTGCTGCGTTAACGACTCCTTATGTCCTGTTCATCTACCAATCAGAGCTAACGTAATCTCACTCTTCATTTTATTGACAGACTCTCAAGTTTGATCAGATCACTGCAGAATAACTGCTGCATGTGGGTTGGAATAAACAACGAGGTAAGCATTAATTTGTGCTTACGTAGCGCTATTGGACAACAAGTTGGACTGGTCCTTTAGCACAGATGCACAGTGCACACTGCAGAAAGATTCTGCAGATGTTTTAAGCTGGAACTGTGAATGGAGCCAGGTTGGACTCACTGGGGGCTGTGGTCGAGAGATGCACACAGAAGAAGCTGGGGGCCATTATTAATCATACCGATCATCCACTTCAAAACATCTCTGTGAACCAGAAAAACAGCAGCAGTGGACAGCTCATCTCTCTGTGCTGCAGGACTGAGAGATACAGAAAATCATTCATCCCTGCAGCCATTAGGCTCCATAACGCTCAAGCCAATAGAGGATGAGCTGAAATGATTTTCTATGTGATTTTTTCTGCCAGAAACATGAATAACGGGATTCATAATAGTGCATTCTATTCTATTCTATTCTATTCTATTCTATTCTTTTAAAGGTGTCAAAATGCAGTATGATTTATTTCACAATAAATAAATTTAAAGGTATTTTTTTCCACTAAGGTATAAATTAAATGTGTGTACATTTCATTCCACATAGAATTGTTTGTGTATTACGATAGTACTTCCTTTGCTACCCAAAATGAATTCTGATTGTAAGAGGAATCTGCATTCATATATATTCATATGTATGCCGATACTGAAGTTTAAACTTGAAAAAGAGATGCACATTGCATTTCATCAATTTGATGTTGATTTAAAGAGTCATACTCCTTTCTGACACCCAGAAACATATATATATATATATATATATATATATATATATGTATATATGTATATAAAGTTAAATACCTACCTGCCACTCACACCTGATGTGCAATACTCATTGCAATAAAAACGTTAAACTTTTATACAGTAAATACTATTTATTATTTTCAAATATTTTTCCAGCTGTTCCCTGTATATGAGAGCTCTAAATGGGACAGTGCTCCTAATTTAATTATTTAGACTTAACCAATGACAATAAAAGCTCTTTAATTGTGGCCCTGATTTGCTTTGAAATGAAATGCAGTACCACATGTGTCCACCAGAGGGCAGCAGCACCTTGTGATTGCCTGCATGTATCCCAGCAGTGTTGAGCTCTCGGAGGTTTCGGAGCTGACCTAAATGATTCAGGAAGGTGTGTATCTTTTCTTTAGATGTCCAGGGATGAAAATGATCCCTCTACCTCAAGCTAAACGGCACAAAAAGAAGAAAAAAAACAAAAAACAAAAAAAACCCTGAAGTCTATTCAGGACCAACAGAGCTGCATGAAGAAACAGCTGCTCGCACTCACAGGATGTTTGTTGACTGCTATTTCTCAATCTGGTCATTCTTCATCTGTTCACAGCATGTGACTCTTTATCCTCAGATTTTCTTCAGCACTGATTCTAAAAACTGCTTCAACAATGTCAGACATGATTCACACTTCATGGACATGAGTTCAACATCACAGTTCCACGACGTGGGAACAGGACTCTGTCTCTCTGTGGAGATGAAGATAATTTATGCTGTGAGTTGGATATCGAGCTGATATGATGGCAGGAAGCTGCTGTGGTTTCAGTGTGGTCACCCACATGCAACAATGACCACAAACAAATGAGTCCCAGGAAACAAACTGTCCAAACAACAAGATCTACAGGAGAGGAGCTCTGAGAGTTTTTCTCATGCAGCCCACTGACAACCACAGGGTGGGAAATTCATCATCTCATGACATTATTATTATGAAGATAGAGAAGACATCATGAAGCTTTATTACCACGCTGTGCTGAATACTGGAATAACGATCACACAATCCCACGTATAAAACATGAATCCACTGACAGACAGGAAAAAAAAACGAACATGAAGGAACTGAAGAGACAACCTGATCACACATCATATCTTATCAATCCACAGAGAGTAGTCCGTCACAGTCCCTCCCTGTCTGTTGACACTGTGGTAAAAGGACTGAGAAGTGTAACAGATCATGGGATCCCAGGAATAATTTCTTTAAGCTATATAAATAAATTGTTTCTCAGTCAATATTTTGATAAGAAAAAAACGATCATGAGCAAAAGAATATAGCATTTTTTGTGGATTTTGTTGAAAGGGTATTTTTTTTTTTGGATGGGTCAGGCTTTTTTTATTGGTCGGGATTAAGATCTGATCCACCATTCTTAATTCAACCCCAAAAATCTTAAACTATGATTCACTATTTTTCTCCACAGGCACGACTTGAATTGGATGTTTTTTTTTTTGTTTGTTTGTTTTGCACACACTTCTTCATTCAGGACATGTTGTTGTGAATACAGGAAACACAATGTTTGTCAGCAGACCAATCACATGGTTGCAGTTTGTGTTGTTGAGATGTGTATTTACATTCTGGAGGAGGTGCATGTCAGGCTACGTACGTAGGCTCTGGCTGAGGGTTAAACATAGACACACTGCAGAAGTATAAAACCAAGCAACAAGAAAATCATACACAGATGTTAAATGATCATTGTTGAAGTAGTGAGTGAAGACAGAGAGGTTAAATGCCTTTATTTTGTGTGTAAACCAGGGCTCTAAATTAACTTTTCTCATCACCAGCCAGTCAGAATTTCCACCAGCCAATGTTTTTTCTGTGCAAAAAAAAAAAAAAACAACAACAAAAAAGGCAGATTATGGGAGCTACTCAATTCATTTGATCATTTTATGACTGGTGCTTTAAATAAATCTTACGCTGAAGTTATGAATGTATACCTAAATAAGGTAATTACAATAATATGATATTTATGTGTATAAAAGAATTCTTCAAAAATTTCATCACTCGTTTGGAACAGGAGACTTAGAAAGATTTGAGACAATGGCTGAAAAGGGGGTCTCATTAAAGCTCATAGCACCAGGGGCAGGCGCTGCCATCTTCACTGAAAGAACTCTGAGAGAGGTTCAAAGAAGGCAGAGATTATTTTTTTGGTGTGTTTTTTTTTTCTTTTTTCTTCTTTTGTGATGGTCTCACCATTATATTTTCCAGCTCTCTACCCGCTATATGGAGTATGCTCATGTGTGTGTGTGTGTGTGTGTGTGTGTGTGTGTGTGTGTGTGTGTGTGTGTGTGTGTGTGTGTGTGTGTGTGTGTGTGTGTGTGTGTGTGTGTGTGTTCGCGGTCTGTAAAGTCTGTAAATGCATCGGGGAGGATCTGTGCGATTCAGAGAACAGAGGAGAACGTGAACGTGCAGCCATACAGACAGAAATGACATCCTGTCATGTGAATAAGATAAATAGCGATAGCGATAGAGAAAGAAGAAAGAAGAAAGCGATATAGACCTGATCTATAAGAGGGGTGACCTTAAATGACCTCTGCTGTGATCTATTCCTTGCTGTTGTAGAGACTAGGAGAGAATCTGCCTGAGAATGAGCCTAAGATTGCTTACAATAAGCAGACTTGGCAACACTGCATGTGAAGAGAGGAAGAAGAGGGCCACTCTCCTCTGACAATGTGAGACTGACACATCCCACCTCATCCAGGAGGAGGAGAGGCGCCTGTATACACTGAGATGTGTGACGTAACTCTTGACAGTTACTTTCCCATGGAGCCGCGCTAGCATTCCGCAAAATAGATGGTAAAGTGCTTCATTTACCACCAGCTAAGCTGGCTAGTCAGTGTTTTTATATATGTATATACCTGCCAAAATGAATTTTCATCCACATTTGGTGGGTTGGCAGGTGTTAATTTTGAGCTCTGGTGCAAACTCATACCATGGCCACTCCAGCTTGTCAGCCTCAGTTGAGCCACCACAGTCAAACAAAAGGTCTGGACATGTTCCTGTGCTCACCATGTCACGATTCTGATTCGCATAAGCACCTGTTTGCTATACATTTTAAAAAATGTGCAAAAATGAAAGCATGATCATGTGTTTTCTCTGTAGATCTCGAACCATGATCAGCATGGTCTGATGTTTAGTTTCTGAGTCAATTCTCAGTTATCTACTTATTTTAACGAGAAGCTAATTCAAAGAACAGGTGTTTTTGAATTAACTGGACTCTTTTTACAATAATCCACATGAAGTATCTGTCAAACTCATTTCTAAAGACTTCCTCCTGAAGTATACAGTATACAGCAGGTATTTTCACAAAAGACAGCAGTGACAGGAAAACCTGCAGACGCTCAGCCTCTGATGTCTGCTGCCTCGGTCGGTTTCCTGGGGGGGGGGGTCCACAGTCACCTCACTGATGAGAAGAAGACACGACTTGAATCTTTTCTGATGAAGTGTGAAACCACCGAGTGTTTCTGAGGGGATCCACTCTCCCTGCAGCTGATCAGAAACAGCTCACAGTGCGTCTCATTTATCAAAACCTGGAACCAAGAGAGAGAAACACCCATCTGAGGTAACCAACGAGTCCTCAAACTAAACAATCAAACAGTTTCAAACCGTTTCATCATGAAAGGCTTCAAATGTGAGCTGACTCTTCTTTGAAACAACACGCTGTGAGCACCGGACAGTCTCTCGAGTTCAGGCTGATTTTTATTTCAGATTGTGTTCAGTCTGATCACTCACCCATCAAGACAACATTTCAGACATTCATTTGGATCACCAAATCTACTCAGTAACAATTTTCAGAACATCAATAATTTTTTTCTTATTTTAATCAGTGATATAAAGAAACAATGTTGTATGTTCTGTATAAACATGTAGATTTACAAACTGCTACATATTCATACGTATGTTGTAGAAATCCTTGAAGCTAAAATAGATCTTCACCAGACTTACTGAAATGATGATGTCATCATTTAAGGATCTCCTTACTAGATCATGACACATCAGAGAGGTGGGCCTCAAACACCAAGGTCTGCCCATAGCTCTGCCCTAAATAGGCCTCTAGCAGACTGGCCAGTCAGAGGGAAGGGGGTTGTGGAGTGGGGAGCCTTAAAGAGATAGCAGCTGAAATGAAAAATGAAGTGTTTCAGACAGAGGCTGACATTTGGGTTTTCTACAAAAGCTGTGAATCATGTAAAAATACTACCGGGGCACCAGAGCTGGGGAGGGTGGGGGTGGGGGGGGGGCTGTCATGCTTGACTACAGCATGGTTTGGATGGCTGGTGTGACTGCGCCCTAATCAGAGCTACAGAAAAACATTTTGGTCACATTAAATCACAAAAGCTCTCTTTATAACACAGAAAAATAAACAAGCTGGTCATGTTTTGGCAAAAAAAAAAAAAAAAAGACCAGATTCTGTCACAAACAGGTCCTGGTCAGGGTTACACACCTACTTTATTTTTCCAGTTTAGAGTTAGAAGTAAGCATGGAGAAACAGCGTTCAGCTTCTATGCTCCAAATATCTGGAACAAACTTCCAGAAAATATCAGGTCTGCTGAAACTCTTAGTTCCTTTAAATCCAGGTTGAAGACTCACCTTTTTACAGCTGCTTTTAATTAGAAGATTTAAACAAATCATTTTAATATCAATAAATAACCTTGCCTTGCCTTCCAGTGAGGGCACTAAAAGGATGTAGTTTAGTTCCATAGTCATGTTAACCACAGTGAGTCTGTTACAGCTCACCCAAAACACCCTGAGGAATATTGGAGGTTAATGTGTCACTGCTGTTGTCCTCTCTCTCTGCTTAATAGGAAAACAGTGGTACCTTTGTCACTTCATATGTGACTTATAACAAGATTTGTTAATATTTCTGTACCTTAAAATCTCATCCATTGGTTGGCACCTGATCAAACTCGTCTCTGATGTCTCCTGAAACGTCCCACTGACTGGATCTCAGTGTCCTCACAGCAGAGGAACGATTGGTCAACATCTGTGGGTACACTGTGAACTACTTTTACAGTGGAGTGCAAATAGACGAGTTTACTCAAGACGCATTACACAACCAGGGATCACAATAGACTGCACAAACAGAATCACAGAGTGTGTGTCAGAGGTTGATTCTGGCTGAAGTTAAAAACAGAGTTCAAAGAACTCTGAGAGTCCGTTTCACGTTCAGCAAACAGAAAGTACACATGACTGTATGTTACACAAACACACACACACACACACACACACACACACACACACACACACACACACACACACACACACACACACTCTTTCACGCTACATAGGAAGACATCCAGGTCATGTCAGGACTAGAAGGCTCTCCTGAATGTTGAATTTACTTTCAGCGCTCTCTGTTTGGGAGAATGCGGCACAAAGAGCAGATTGAGGCCTTAACAGATCTGAATCAGGGTCAAAATGAGGAAATAAAATGAGAGTTACCTGACGAAGATGCTTTCATATCTTTTTATATGGTTATGTTTGAAATGAGAACGATAATTATCATTTACAAATATTTCCAGAAAATTTTCCCATCATTCTAAAACATTTTCATCAAAAATCCCAAACGTTCAGTGACAAAGAACCTAAAATCTGGAGGTCTTTAGGGCTCTTGGAGGAAAGAGAAAGCTCACACAGAAGCATTTGATTAAGGGGGCGTCCTACATTTGATCACAGGCACAGAGAAGAGCACCCTTCAGAGCGGCTTGATGAATTTGATTTTGAACCTAGCTTTAAAAGCAAAGACATGTACAGATTTTTTTTTCACCTGTGAGCGCAACATCAGACATCTGCCCTTTTCGCCTTTTGCCTGTCCAGCCCCTCAGGGACTGAAATGGTTTCGATGATCTCACAAAAGTTTCTCTTGAGGATAAAAACCTTACTCTGTTTTCCTTCATTTTGCCTCATACAAATTTTATTATATGTTCCTAAAAAATTCTAAAAAGTTTCTGGAAATAGTGACTGAAAATTTGTAAAAGTTTTTGGAAAGTACTGTTTTTCTCAAAATGCCATTTAGAAATTCTAGAACAATCCATTATAATTCTTCAGTTTCCGAAAAGGTCTTTCTGCACAAATGTGATCGGTATCTGCAGAGCCATCAGTGATACCTCTAGTGCCCAGCTCTAGGAAGTGAATCTCTTCCTGCAGAAACCTGACAGAAGGGATCTGCAGCCATTGGTGGACTGTGAGGGGATGTACGTCTGGGTGTTGTTGACGTAACGGTGGTATTGTTTATTATTCTTACTGATGATTTGACTCAAGGGAATCGTGTAAACAGAGGACAGTAAAGGGGGTCACATATTTCTCTTGCAGTAAAGTGAAAACTGATTCTGGTTCTGAAAGTTGGACATTTTAACATTGGGCTCTATGAGCATTGGCTCTCCTTTGGAGCAGGCCTCAAGTGGCAATTTGAGGAACTGCAGTTGTTGGCACTGGAGGAACTGAGTCACCAAAACTCTCTGGGTACACCGTGAACTACTTTTAGAGTGCATATAGACGAGTTTACTCAAGACGCATTACACAACCAGGGATCACAATATTTTTTTCAAAAAAGAAACAGTTTGAGTGTTTTTGTTCTGAACTTATTGAACTGCTCAGCTCCAGATACACTCTGAACCGTGTGATCGGGAGGAGGATGAGAAAAGTCTGCACTTCTACCTTTATTGTCCTACTGTGTGCACGTTCCTCAGCGTCCTTTTGTCTTACTCCTGAACACCTCCTCTCTTTTTGTTTGCAGGAACGCAGAACGTCAGGTCAGGTTCCTGTTCTGTGAGAAAGAGAAGATACAGTTACATGAGAGAAACAAGGTTCAGCTGAGAAACAGAGACAGAGCTTTTAATGATGGATGTGATGAGACAAAAGGGGCTGAGTGATGCATCTCAAACAAGTGTTTTGGTTTGGCACAGGATGCAACTTTAGGAAATAGTGCCAAAATAATCCATCCATACTTCACAGAATTAAAAAAGAAAGGAAAAAGGTTATTAACAAGTCTACTTATCTGACCTTTAAGAGTGGAGCGAGGGAGGAGGGGTCAGGAATGATCATACCAACAAAAGTTTTGATCTGTAGGATTATTTACCTGACTGAATGAAGACATTTTTTATTGATGTCAGGAAAATCTTCAGAATAAAACAGCTTCAGAATAAAAGGATTGTGTGATGACAAAGAGAGTCTCTGCACAGAGAAAAACAGACTACACTTCAGTCTTTAAAATCATCCTGGAAGTAGATCCATGCTTTATTTTTCTTCCATAAATATTATTCCATAAATATACCTGAAAGAAAGCTAAAAAGTCATTTTAGAGTCATCACAATACCACACATGATTAACATGGAGTCAACTTGCCAACATGCAATAAATAAACAGCTAACATGCTACCAAAATGTAGCCAACATGCAGCTAATATGCAACCAGCATGCAGCTTACATGCAACCAACATGCAGCTAACATGCAACCAGCATGCAGCTTACATGCAACCAACATGCAGCTAACATGCAAACGCAATGTAGCTAACATGCAACCAACATGCAGCTAGCATGCAACCAACATGCAGCTAACATGCAACCGCCATGTAGCTAACATGCAACCAACATGCAGCTAGCATGCAACCAACATGCAGCTAACATGCAACCACCATGTAGCTAACATGCAGCTTATATGCAGCTAGCATGCAACCAACATGCAGCTAACATGCAACCGCCATGTAGCTAACATGCAACCAACATGCAGCTAGCATGCAACCAACATGCAGCTAACATGCAACCACCATGTAGCTAACATGCAGCTTATATGCAGCTAGCATGCAACCAACATGCAGCTAACATGCAACCGCCATGTAGCTAACATGCAACCAACATGCAGCTAGCATGCAACCAACATGCAGCTAACATGCAACCACCATGTAGCTAACATGCAGCTTATATGAAGCTAGCATGCAACCAACATGCAGCTAACATGCAACCGCCATGTAGCTAACATGCAACCAACATGCAGCTAGCATGCAACCAACATGCAACCAACATGCAACCATCATGCAGCTAACATGCAGCTTATATGCAGCTAGCATGCAACCAACATGCAGCTAACATGCAACCAACATGCAACCACTATGCTGCTAACATGCAACCAACATGCAGCTAGCATGCAACCACCATGCAGCTAACATGCAGCTTATATGCAGCTTACATGCAACCAACATGCAGCTAACATGCAAACGCAATGAAGCTAACATGCAACCAACATGCAGCTAGCATGCAACCAACATGCAGCTAACATGCAACCGCCATGTAGCTAACATGCAACCAACATGCAGCTAGCATGCAACCAACATGCAGCTAACATGCAAGCACCATGTAGCTAACATGCAGCTTATATGCAGCTAGCATGCAACCAACATGCAGCTAACATGCAACCGCCATGTAGCTAACATGCAACCAACATGCAGCTAGCATGCAACCAACATGCAGCTAACATGCAACCACCATGTAGCTAACATGCAGCTTATATGAAGCTAGCATGCAACCAACATGCAGCTAACATGCAACCGCCATGTAGCTAACATGCAACCAACATGCAGCTAGCATGCAACCAACATGCAACCAACATGCAACCATCATGCAGCTAACATGCAGCTTATATGCAGCTAGCATGCAACCAATATGCAGCGAGCATGCAACCAACATGCAACCACTATGCTGCTAACATGCAACCAACATGCAGCTAGCATGCAACCACCATGCAGCTAACATGCAACCAACATGCAGCTAGCATGCAACCAACATGCAGCTAACATGACACCATGCAGCTTACATGCAACCTACTTGCAGCTAACGTGCAGCTAACATGCAGCTAACATGCTGCCAACATGCAACCATCATACAATGATCATACAGCCACCATATGGACTTCATTGTACCTAAACATCAACTTAAACTCAGACATAACTGTGAATACACAGTGAGCAAAGACTCAATGAGTTTAACTATAACAAAATACTTTACTCTTGATACCTGCTCCACTCTGTTTTAACTCATTCTATCTTCCACTCCATCTGTTTAAATACTTCTATGTTTACATGAAACAGTTTCTGTCTCACACAACGCTCTCCTTCCTGAGTGTAACTTTAGACCTGATAATGACGAGCGTTTGTTGTGTTCTTCGTCAGGCTGCAGTTTGTTTCTGGGAGGCCTGGCTCACCTCTCTCATTCGACCTTTGACCTCTGTGCCCGGGTTCAAAGCCCTCTCAGGGTGGTGTTTAGGGGTGACGGGGGATGCGGTGATTTGAAGCTGCCAGCTCTAAATGCTTCCACATGCTTCCGCCTGGACGTCTGAGAGTTCCTATGTGTGAGAAGCAAATCTGTGGGAAAGCAGGCCTTTCAGACAGAAAGCCTGCAGGAAACATTTCACATCACCATGTTTATTTTATGAAACTGAAATATGGCTTTCCTGGAGACGAGAATTCATTTGTTTGGATGGCAGACTGCTGCATGTCAACATTTAAGGGGAAATGCTTTTAGGAAGTCGTTACACAGAAGAAAAAAAGGGCCAAAAATTAAAAAGACAAAAATAAGCAGAAGCTTGGATGCTGCATAAATGTTGAAATGCAGAATTTGATGCTTTGAAAATCATTTAAAGGGAATAAAGTATACGTATATATATGTATATCTTGATGATAAGATGTTTTCCGTGTGTTTAAGCTGAATTCAGCTGAAATGAAGTCTTTGAAGACATTTTTTAAAAGAAATAAGACAGAAGCTCCTGATTGGTTTAGATGTTTCACAGTGTAAATTTTATAATCCTTCCTCTGTTTAGCGTTTGCTCAGAGTTCAATATGAAGTGTCTCTGCTGGTGTTTGAGTATCTTTGTACCTCTGACATGCTTGTGACCTTTGAACCCTCTGACCCTGAGAACATCTGGGGCCAGCATACTGACCCATGAAGAGTCCAAACTAAATAGAGAAGCAGCATTTACATAGACTCTCAGACAGCGTCAGATAATCCTCAAACACGCCTCGCCAAGCTAACAGTGTGCTGAGCCAACAGGAAGAATCAGAGCAGAGGAAAGAGACCAGAGACTGGAGGCTGAGTGTAAACACACCATTTTAATAAATACACACCGCATGAATCCTGACAGGGTGAGCTGACAGGTTGCTGCGACGCTGCTCAAGCTCTGGTTGACCTCTGCAGCCAACCCCCCTCCCCCCCCCCCATTCCACCCCCCATAAGTCAACAGTGACGGGAAGACAGTCATTACCCACAATTCTGTCCTATCAGAGGCTCAGAGGAAGTCAAATATCTTTATCAAAACAGTCAAATCTGAGTGTCAGGGCCACCCTCTTACCGTAATACCACACACACACACACACACACACACACACACACACACACACACGCACACACGCACACACAAACACATACACACACATTAGGTAAGGTTCACACACACTGGATGAGAACGAGTGAGAAAGACAGAGTCATATTACTTTGACTCCATACATGAGGTATGCTGTCTTTCACCACTGATGTCCCCCCTGAGGTGTGTGTGTGTGTGTGTGTGTGTGTGTGTGTGTGTCCTTCTGAAACTGAACCTGGGGGCAGGGTGGTGGATTTACTGTACCTGTAAACACACATGGAGCTGATTTAACCCTAACCCGATCTGTTTCCTGGTCAGCAGCCTCGCTGCAGCCTGTCCTCTTCTGGAGACATTTGGTGTGTGTCCTCCACCCGATGTGTGCAGGTGAAACCCTTTCAGAATATAAAACACTGTGTGCTCATGTGAGGGATGGATAAAGTGAGGCGCTCTGGTGTTCACACAGCGGGCCCCTTCAGCGCGTCACAGCAGTGGAAAAAGTGACGGAGCGTCTGCAGAAACACTTTTACACAATCTACAGCAAGAGAGAGAGCAGCACTTTAACCTCCTGCTACACCTGAGAGACTCACCACCTGTTCACTCCTCTATATGAAGAGTCTGATCTCCACCGTGTAAAGCCTCAGGTGCTCCCCCCTCCTCAGGACGTGCCGTTCTACAGAAGCACAAGCAAAGGCAGGGGGCTCCTAGAATACAACGATACTGCCAAGATTAAAGAGGGGTATTGTGCTGTTTTTTAATCTTTATTCTGTCCCTCTAGTGTCTGCTGGCGGGTAAAACTTGGTGTTTGAGGCCCACCCCTCCAGCCTTTTTTGAACCAGTTAGGAAATCCGTATGTGATGACCTCATCATTTCAGCTAGTCTCGCGAAGACCTCATGAAGATCTCACGCCATTTTAAGAGCGGAGCGTTTTGATCAGTTTACAGACAGATTCAAGGATTATATGAATATGTAGAGGTTTGAAAACCTGCACACACTCAGCATTGTTCATTTATATGCAGTGTTACAAAGTTAACTTCACACTGTCTTTTTTTTGTTTGTTTTTCCTGTGGAGTCACATTCCCGCCTCCTTTCTGTCATCCATCTGTTCCCGTATCTCTGCCTCCTCTCCGCCTCAATGGAGCTGCTGCTTTTATTCCTCACAGTGACTCACTGACTGACAGGAGGAGGCGGAGGAGGAGGAGGGAGGCTGAGGGGTCGATGAACGTCATACCCACCTGAACTTTAGACCCCCTACTCGCCCCACACACTCCATGAGCTCAAAGGAGGAACGTTTTGGGAAGTTTCCGGATATTTCTGAGATGAGACGATGACAGCTTATCAGTTTAAGAATAAGAATTTATCTCAGAGGCATTAAATAAAACTCAGGGCGAGGTTTGCATCATCAGATTGTACTGCAGAATAAAAAGTAGAAGTATTCTAGTCTGATCCTGCTCAAAGTGCCAGATATGAATGCACAATGTGTCAGCACTCTTTGATCAGGCTTCACTTTTGTACGCTGAGCGGAGGTGGAGTCATGCAGTCCATCTTTATATGCAGGTCAGACACAGAGTCTTAAAGAGTTTGTGTTTTCCAATCAGCAGCTGTACATCGTCACATACTAGACATTGAAGAAGTAAGAACAAGTGTTTTTTAGCTAACTAACTTAAACGATGTGTCATCCATTAGACTCCATGAATCTATGTTAATGAGCGTGTCTGTCATGGTGTCTCTATCTGCTCATCAGTGTTGTTTCAGGGCAACCCTCGCTACCCTCTCTTCGTTTTTCTTTCCCACCGCAGCAGCCGCAGCAGGGGGTCGATCACTTCCTGTTATTAAGTCTGGCTAGGGGTCGGAGGTCAAGGGTGAGAGGTGGGAGACAGACGCAGTGTTGACAGGGAGGAGGAGACTCAGAGAGCCGGAGGTGCTCCGTTTACTGGCTGTGACTCAGTGTGTGTGTGAGAGACGAGAGCACTGAGAGGAGGAATTACCCAGGAATGAGAGGAATTTCCTGACGGACAGACGGACGCTCTCTCTCTCTCTCTCTCTCTCTCTCTCTCTCTTTCTCTACAGACATGGATATAATCTATAAGTTTAAATCTTCATTCTGTCCTCTCTGTGTCTGATTAAGATGATGAACTGAAGTCAGAAACCTGATAAGATAAGAAGATTCTTCATGCAGCATCTGCAGCACAGTCATAGAAAATCTGGTGAAGCCGGGCTCAGTGCATGATACGAGATAAAGACAATGAATAACTAAAATAAGACTATATTTATTCAACCTTTACAAGAGCTTTGAAGACTAACTCAAGAAGTAAACAGTAAACTTCTTGAAGTTATGGGTCCAAGAAGTCGACTTATTTATGTTACAGACCCTGGATGTGAAGACCGTAGCCAGATTACATTCTCTGTAAAAACATGAAAATAATGAGACAGAAAGAAGGTAGTGTGTCTCCTTGTCTCACTCCTGCCAGTGTTTACTCCTAACAGCTGATTTTGAGTTGATCTTTAATAAAAAGAACAAATCAGCTGTGTATTAGGAAAAAAACTGCTACGTAACTCACAATTTAAATATTTGTGTTCAAAATTCTTAAAATAATTTCAACAAAACAGATTTCAGTGTTATTATTGTCTTATACTTACACAGGAGAAAATATCACACACCCTTGCCTTAATGCTTTAAAGCTACTAAAACTATAAAACTGCTGTAAAAAAGGCTCCAAGTTAAACTAGACGAAAATCTTTGCTTAGCATGAAGCTACCAGCACATCATGGGAAATCCCATAGGAGAACTGCAGCCAGGTTAGCATTTTAAGTCAAACCTAATAACAAACCGTCTGCATGTACTTATAAAGACTTTCAGAAATGAACAGGAGCATGTATTTTTGTTTGTGCGTGTGTGTGTGTGTGTGTGTGTGTGTGTGTGTGTGTGTGTGTGTGTGTATATTGTACATATTTGTAAATTTGTAATTTTGTGTGTATATTTTGGGAGTATAAATATTTATATAGACTTCGGATATATATTTGTGAGCATATGCAAGTGTAGACAAGTTTATATATTAAATGTATATATTAAGTGTATATTTTAGAAATATAACTGATTAATGTATATAATAATAATAATGACTAATTTGTATTTATGTATAACATAGTTTTACTATATAATTACAGTTAATTAAGATAACTTGCACACAGTACGAGCATAGGCTGTAGTCTCTGTGACGTCACCCGTCTGTTCCTGATACAGTCAAATGAAGCCAATCATTGGACAGGGCCATCTTGGTTATGATGCAGACTTTGAGCTTCCTTTCTAACAGCTACAGGGCGCCCGTCAGTCACTTGAGCTGAGCTGAGCCTCTGATTTGACACACTCATAATCCTAATATCTATTAAACTGCTGAGTTAGAAAAAAATTCACCCCTTACCCCTAATTCACACATACAGCATGAGCGCCACAATCCGTCAGACTCATAGTCTGTATTATTAATGGACGTAGTCTCCACGACGTCAACCATCTGTTTCTGAAACAGACTTTTGAAGCCAAACGGCCGGCACGGCCATATTGGAAATGAGACGTGCTGTGAGTCTCCACAGTAACAACCATAGGACGCTCCACAGTCACGTGATCTGAGCTGTGCCTCTGATTGGACGAACTGGCGAGCTTGATATTGTTGAATCTGTTGAGTTAGAAAAAAATTCATCCCCGTACAGTAGGTGCCGGTAGCAACATTAATCATTCAGACGGGAGACATTCTTTGTACCAGGCTGTAAATGTTCTTATTTTGGCTGTGAAAACGGCTTTTTTTTTTGGCTTGGTGTGTTTGTGACTTCCGGTACGTCCGGAGCCAGCCTCAAGTGGACACTCAAGGAACAGCAGACTGTAGCACTTCTGCATTGCCTCATATTTTCAGACCGGAGGTTGCCACTTGTGCGCACTAAGCTGTACTTTGCTGCCATTCAAGTCAGTCAGTGCATTCATACAGCCCGCACCGAGGTCCGTCTCCGACACGTACTACCAACGGCTGCTTGCGGCTGTTCCGCTGTGCTGTGAGTCTATTCTTGCCAGAGTACGCTGCAGAGACGCGTCAATCTCTGCAGAGCAGATTGCACCAAACAGGAAAACAGTGTGAATTGGCTCGTGCTGATGAACCGCGGTGTTGACGGAGTATGTGTGAATCAGGGGTCATACAGTGTGGACTGATAGAGAAAAAGCAACAAAACAGCAACTTTTAGCACTTCTGCATAGGCTTCATTCTTCTCTAGCGGATGTTGCCCCTTGTTGAAGCATTATAGCTTCAGTACATCACAAACTTTGACATAAACAAAATGCACATCCTGTTACAAACAGCTGGATGGCACTTTCTTTCTACATACAATAAAACAATAACAAATTGGACTATGTGTTTGACTTATATCTCAAGTTTATGAGGCATTAGTACAATCGTTGGTAGGTGTCAGAGGATTTGCAAATTAAAAACGTTTTGCAAAAGAAAAAAAACACAACCACACTGATGATAAACAAAAAAACAAATGCTACAACACAACAAGAGTACAGCCATGGAGGAAGTTAAAAGAGGTCCACTTTAGAGGTTTTCTAACAGACGGTTATCCCAACCGACACAGAAAAGTTGTGAAAGTAAAGAAAACATTATTGTTGTTCTCTTTTAACTTCAGCTATGATAAATAAATACAGCTATAATGCTAACTTTATGACATGACGGGTTGTTAAGGCCAAACAAAAGATGACATTTCTGGTAAATATTATAGAAATACAAGAACCACAAAGGAGATCACAAAGCTAAATTTATACGTTTACTATATTTACACAAACAGGACAAGATGTTCTTGTGTTTGTCCACAGGGGGCCAAAATCAAGCAAACCCAGCGTTCTCTGGGAACTTAAAAGACTGTAAAGTTTAGAAAACTTATATTTTAGTGAGACTTTTTTGAGCGTTAATGAATACTTCTTGTCTGTTTATTATTAAA
This sequence comes from Labroides dimidiatus, assembly GCA_030710495.1. Lineage (NCBI taxonomy): Eukaryota > Metazoa > Chordata > Actinopteri > Labriformes > Labridae > Labroides > Labroides dimidiatus. The sequence continues at coordinate 36,282,049 of CM061143.1, read as the reverse complement.
TTCTTGATAATCATGCTTAAAAAATAAAGGTAAGCAGCCCAGAAGGAAGTGTTTGAGTGTAACTGCTTATAAAAATGGTCTTAATGGTGTTGTAAATTATAATAACAAATCTGTGAGGATGTAGCCCTTAAAATCAAACATTTAAAGTATTTCTTCTGCAGTTTTAGATTTCGGAGGGTCCTTGAACGCATCACCATGCTGTCATAAAGCAGTGCAGTGAAGTGTTTGCACACCAAACTCAATTAGTCTGAATGGAGTTATCACACATACCATCTATTTCTGTCAAAGTGTTTACTCGAGCGCTGAGAGACGACCTTCACATGTAGGATCACCAACGCCTCTCTCAGAGGTTGTTTTTGCTCCACCTCACGCCTGACCGAGTCCTCAGAGAGTCTCATGTTAGAGAGTTAAAAACAAAGAGGAGCAGATACACCTCCTGCTTTGTTCCACAAACCGGTCTGAGCTCTGAGAGGCTCCTGTTACACTGAGGAGTGACCCGCCAGCTGAAGCACAATGAAATGCACACACACACACACACACACACGCACACACACACACACGCACACACACACACACACACACACACACACACACACACACACACACACACACACACACACACACACACCTCATTATAAAACATACACCAAGCATTCAGATGGTTTGAAGACAATAAGTCACATTCAAACTTTTGTTTCAGCTCTCCACATGAGTACAGACAAAACAACATTTTAAAAAATCTCCATCTTTAACCACAATTTTCAAAGTCTGTAAGTAAAAAAAAAGGAAAGAGAGAAGGTATTGTTCTTTTCTAGTCTTTATTTTGTAACTTTACATGATTGACTGCTCAAAACAAATGCCTATTTTTCTCTCACTGGTATTTCAGAAAACCCTTTGGTTTCAGTATCTGTCTCTTTAAGGCTCCCCACTCCACAAACCCTTCCTCTCCGACTGGCCAGCTCCTGGGAGGCCTGTCATGGCAGAGCTATAGGCAGACCTTGGTGTTTGAGGCCCACCCCTCCAACATGTCAGGAACCAGTTAGAAGATCCTCATGTGATGACCTCATCATTACAGCGAGTCTGGTGAAGCTCTGGTGCTATTTTTAGAATGTGGCGTTTTGATCAGTTTACAGACATATTGAGGGATTTCTACAAAGGTTTGAAAATCTGCACATGCTCATTTTGAACACCCAGCATTGTTACTTATTATCCATGTTTCAAACATGAGATTGCAGAATACCCCCTCTTTAAAGACACAGATTGACACACCAACCTATAAACCCACAGCCATGTGCCTGATGTGACGCACACAACTCTCGTGCAGCACTTATACTCTCACTTACAATGCCTTTCAATCCCCCACACACACGAAGAGGTCATTACAGCTTCCCTTTAATCCACTAATCAGCTTTACAAACTCAATGAAGGTGTCGAGGTGTCTCTGGCTCTGTCTCAGTCCATCCTTTGGCTGCTCAGATGTTTCACTCATAAACTCATGAACCATCCATGGAGGCACAGCAGAGGCCGTGTTGTTGTAGTTGTGTCAAAGCTGAAGATAAAGTCAAGGTGAACACGCTGTGAATGATTGTTTCTCTGAGGAGTGAGAGCACACAGTAACGCTTTGTGTCAATTTAGATTAAATTTTTTTTCTGGAGGCAAAATAGCCCCATGAAACACAACCTGTAGAATACAACCCCAGTTCCAATGAAGTTGAAATGTTGTGTAAAACATATAGAAACAGCATACAATGATATGCAAATCCTGTTTAACCAATTTTTAACTGAATACACTAGAAAGACAAGATATTTATTCTTCAAACTGATAAACTTTATTGTTATTTTGTTAATATTCACTCATTTTGAATTTGATGGCTGCAACACATCCCTAAAAAGTTGGGACAGGGTCAAAAAAAGACTGGGAAACTTGAGGAATGCTCGAAAAACACCTGTTTGGAACATTCCACAGGTGAACAGGTTCATTGGAAACAGGTGAGTGTCATGATTGGATATAAAAGGAGCATCCCTGAAAGGCTCAGTCGTTCACAAGCAAGGGGCGAGGGTCACCACTTCGTGAACAACTGTGTGAGCAAATAGTCCAACAGTTCAAAAACAATGTTTCTCAACGTACAATTGCAAAGAATTGATGTATGTCATCATCTACAGTCCATAATATAATATAATAATATAATAAGGCTGAAAATCAACATTGAATGCCCGTGACCTTTGACCCCTCGGGCAGCACTGCATTAAAAACCAACATCATTGTGTAAAGGATATTACCACGTGGGCTCAGGAAGACTTCAGAAAACCATTGTCAGTTAACACAGTTCATCACTACATCTACAAGTGCAAGTTCAAACTCTACCATGCAAAGACAAAGACATACAGTGGGGGAAATAAGTATTTGATCCCCTGCTGAATTTGTAAGTTTGCCCACTGCCCTGGGAAATTAACACACTCTAATTTTTATGGTTGTTTACTGGTTATAAGTATAGACAGAATATCAGTTGAAAATGCATAAAAACACACAGTATAAAAGTTATAAATTGTTGTGCATTTTATCAAGTGAAAAAGTATATTAGTATCAGCAGGGGATCAAATACTTATTTCCCCCACTGTATATCAACAACACCCAGAAACACCGCCGGCTTCTCTGGACCTGAGCTCATCTGAGATGGACTGACACAAAGTGGAAAAGTGTTCTATAGGTTAAATAGGATTTACAAATCATTGTATTCTTACACAACATCCCAACTTCACTGGAACTGAGGTTTTATATATGTATACAGTGAACTCTGTATATCATCTATCAGTGGGAGTATTTCAGAGGATCTGAGGTCTCAGGTTTCATCAAACTGATCAGAAGCAGAGTTCAGTCCTGGAGGAAATCTGCAGCCCTGGGGAGGAAAGAGTGAAGAGGATTCATACTTTGAGTTTTTCAGCTCAGAGTTCAAAGACTGGGATCATAAAGCCTGTCACTGAGACGGACACAGCTGGAGGCCAAACCAGTCAGGAGCCCTCAGTTAAACCGGAATCCTAAAGAAACTGGGTTAACTGGAGAGGACTTAACGCTTAGGTTTCAAAAGCTTTACAGGTGTGCTGTCATCATCCTCATACCTGACTTTGTTCCTGCTGCTGTAAAAGATGAGGAGACATGTTGACAGGCAGCAGCACGCTCTCTCAGAATGTGAACACACAAATGTTTGTGTGAGGTTAAATATACAAAAATTACATTAATATATTTTACTTTTTATTTATCTTTATCTTAAAGTCTGCTGTTTATTTATTGTCTTCTCTGCAGAGGACGCTACAGCTGAAATGTTTACAAGCATTTTGTTATCTTAACTTTTAGATTTATCGATTAAATAAAAGTTGCACAGCTGCAGATTCTCAGTATGTTGAAGGTTAACTGTAACATGGTGTGCAGTTATCTGTGATAAATCTGTTTTCTTCTGACGTCCTGGGATTCCTGCTTTATGGGACAGTGTTTGGACTCTTCAGGAGTTCCAGTTTGGTTGGTCTCTCAGTTTCAGGTCATGTAGGTGTGAAACAGTTCTTACCAAGAACTGGTTCCAGATTTACCAGACTGATGGACTTGATAAAGTTTGTTCATTTTGGTTCCTAACAGTGAAATCTTTCAGGATGAAACCTTATATAGGTTTTTTTCAGTCCATGTAAGTTTTCTTATCTTTCAAGATCTGCTGTGTTAATGTTACACTGAGTTTGAGGAAAAGCTTCGTCTTCGATGTCCCACATTAACGTTTTACGAAAGTAAACCAAACATGACTGCAAATATATTTTAAGTGTGGTAAGATATGCTCAACGGCTAACCTGCTCCGGAGCAGGTTAAGATCTGGATAAGAAATTAAAAAGTACAATGTTGGATGTGTTACTCCAGCTTCGTAGTACAGGCTTCTGGAGACATTTTAGTCCGTTTGAGTTTACTTCTGTCATTATAAACCGTCATCTGAAGGTGACGTCACAGAGGAAAGTCCTGCTGAGTCTGCTTCTGTTTAACATTAATAAACATGGATCAGACTGTCACTGCTGTCAGTGAAGAGGAAGAAAATCTGTGTTCTATATGTATGATGGTCCTCAGGCTGATAATGATGAACGGAGCAGGTGTCCTGGTGAGTGAGCGCTGTTAGCTCGCCATATGTAGCCTAACGCTGTGTTCACATCAGTAGATTTAAAGTTTGGAATCAGATACGATGACTTTGAGCCATCATAACAGAGTCCATAGAGAGACAGACAGAGCTCTATCAGAGATCTGTCTACTAATCTAGAGTCAGAAAACTAAAATCAAGACTCACCCGCCATCAGTCTCACCTGGACCTGGCTCAGGTCTCCCATCCTGAACTCCATCATATCAGCAGGAACATGATCTTCCTGCTGAAAATGGGCTCCACAGATGACCATGTTTTTTCCTGTTGAGGAAAGAGTGGACTCCATGTCCTGTTAAGGTGGTATTTCTGCATCCAGAGCAAACACAATATTTGACCATCTGAATGAACGGTCAAATTAAATAATACACTGAAGAAACACAACAAACTCAACCTGAAACGCCCGCTGTCGCTCACTACAGCCTGTTTTACACACTGGATCAAAGTGAGTCAGAGAACCGGAGTCCCCATTGCTACATCACATGAATCCATGTTGAAAAAATGAGAGCGTTTTAAACAGCTCAACTGAAAACAAACATTTCCTCCTCTAAATTTGAGCCTTTTGTGTTGTATAAGATGTAAAATCAGTGATTGACTTAATCTACAGACCTCATCAGACAATGTTATGAGTTTATTTACAGAAAAAAATAGTTTTGATAGGCGGTGGTTTTGAAACCAGATAAAATAGACCAATTATTGTTTTGCGTATAAAAATAAAATCTGGAGAGTTACACTGTCATGTTGTGTTTTCATCCAGACCTCAGCTGTTCCTACACTGGATAAATGTCATCACATTTTTTACATTTACAGTTTTGAGGGCTACAGCCATGATATTTCTGTTTAGAAAAAATACTTGTAAAATTTTCAGTTTTCTATGGTTTATTGCACTTTTCTTTTCTTTTTCTTTTTCATTTTTTAGCAATTTATTTAGTTAGCTTGGAAATAAGTCTACACATATGATTAAAGTTTGAGGTATAAGGGTTGTACTGATGTGTAGCAAAGGTTTTATGCAAAGAATGATATGACAGCATGTAAAGATGTAAAGATCTGCTCTGGCAGACTTGGTATAATAAGTCATAAAGGGTTGATAAGAAAGAGTTTAAGGAAGGAAGACAGGATCCATGTCATCATTAACTTTTGACCAGGACAGTAACTTCTTTTTCTTCTTCTTCTTTTCTTTTTTTTTTTAAATATTTATCCGTTGTTGTTGTCCGGTTCACAAAAGTTCCCACAACGAAAGTGGAATGTGCACATGCAAAAAGGAGCGGGACATCAGCGTTTTCACTGAAAACTCCGGCTTGCTGTTCATACGGCGAAGGAGGCTGCAGCGTTTCAAAAAAATTTCCCTCTGGAGGGCGTTTTAAAAAAGTTGCATTTTATGTAGGCTGAAACAGCATTTCCCTATAAACAGGAGGCCGAAATGCAACAAAACATTTGCGTTTCATTCTAATACCGTTGTTGTATAAATTGGGGCCATAAATTCATCCTCCAGTCTGTGGGGATTCTCTCTCTCTCTCTCTCTCTCTCTCTCTCTCTCTCTCTCTCTCTCTTTCTCTCTCTCTCTTTCTCTCTCTCTCTTTCTCTCTCTCTCTTTCTCTCTCTCTAAAATAGCGCTATGTCAGATTTTGAACAGTCTGATTAGCTCCTTGGTGGTTAGCTCAACCTCAAAGTACATCAGAGACATTTTAATTCAGTTTGACACACAGTCCAGATTATTTTGGAACTGTTCACTGAGTCAAACACAGCAGGACTGTATTGCATTCAGAGGGCAGCAGGAAGCAGGAAGCCACTGCAGTCACTTCACTATGGTGTGCCTTCAGGGACAAAATAAACAGGACTGACAAAAATTAATGTAATGATTCAGACATCAGTTGGATCAGAGCTCAGGCTGCATTTAGGTGGCTGGCTTTGAGAAACTGGAGGTTCAGCAGAGGTAAAAGTGTCACTGAGCAGGTGTGTGCAGTCATGGGAGTCTGGACTCTAAAGGTGATCTGAACATACAGGTGAGAGTTTAACTCATTGCTTTGTGGTAAAGGAGTTTTTTTTTTTTGCTTTCTGGTTATTTACTCTGACAAACCTCCTTAACTCTCTCTCTCTCTCTCTCTCTCTCTCTCTCTCTCTCTCTCTCTCTCTCTCTCTCTCTCTCTCTCTCTGCAAGTCGATTAAAAATGAAACTGTGGTTGAAGGAAAGTCAGGTGTCTCTGAAAACATGTAGCCTTTTTGTCCTTGGATAATGTGTGTGTGTGTGTGTGTGTGTGTGTGTGTGTGTGTGTGTGTGTGTGTGTGTGTGTGTGTGTGAGTGAGCACACACCGCAGCTGTCGGCCTCCCTGACGACCAGCCGCCACAAAAAAAATCCCTTTCAAAGCAGACCTCAGGAACCAGCGGAGAGATGATTAAATTCTCCATGCAAGGAGTTCAAAAGCAATAAAAAATGAAATGAAAACATGGGCGGTGTGCAACACAAAGACCTCTTTGTTGCCGGGCAAAGGAATGCCTCTGTGTGTGTGTGTGTGTGTGTGTGTGTGTGTGTGTGTGTGTGTGTGTGTGTGTGTGTGTGTGTGTAGGGGCTGGAGGAATTCGAGTTGTTGCATGGAGACAAAAGGTGGCCTATGACGAGGAGAGCGATGAGGCACAGAGAGGGAAACGGACTGGAGCTGCTTCCATTCATGCTAACAGGTTAGCATTCTCTGTGTTAGCATTTATCAGTGTGTGAGGAGACCAGCCCTCAAACTCTGACTGAAAAACATTAGTTCTGGTGACTGCGAGGGATGTGACAGGAGTTATTCACTCCTTTTGTTTTGGTTTTTTAAGTCTGAGATCTGTTTGTATACAACTAAAAAACAAAACACCGGTCCAGCTTCAGGACCCACCATCCGCCCTCAATGACAAGCGGACCCAAGCTCGTTGGGCTCAAGCCAGTAGGTGAACCGAACAAAGCTCCCTTAAAAGCTCTGAACAGAGAGGGAAAGAGGGATTATGGCTTGTTGACCAGGGGAAAGAAACACTGGTAGGAAAGGGAAAAGTTTGGTGTTGGTCTGTGCGTGTGTTGGTGTCCACGCTGCCCACTGTTAGTGACGGCACTGCTCTGTCATAGTGTCACTCAGCACTACAGGGCATTATCGCCACCTGTTGTTCTGGAGTATAAATAAACAGCATTCAGCTAAAAATAAATAAATAAATAAATAAATAGATAGATAGATAGATAGATAGATAGATAGATAGATAGATAGATAGATAGATAAAATGAAATACACAAATAAATAAAAAACATGATTTTTACACAGAAATTAGCTTTTCTTTCCCCCAAGGCCGTGACCCAGGGAAAATCAGTCTGTGAACCTCTGTTGGTCAGACACAGCAGCCATATTGGAAATCTTGACTCAAGTTGCGCCAGACCTGTCAATCAGCTGAGCTTTGCCTTTGATTGGACAAACGATGCCCCGCCCAAAACTATGACACAACACCAAATGTATCCATAGTTTGGTAGGCAGTTTGAAATACAGTCTGAAACCTACCTCTTGAGTCAGGATGTCAAAATTCATGAGCAGAAAAGCACTGAAGACAGACCATGGTGTGACAATTACGTCAGTTTCTGCACATGCTCAGAATGCCTTATAGTCCTCACAGACTGCAGTTAGTTTATCTGTAATAATAAAATGTTAATTTCCTCACATCATGTAATTCATCCATCGTGTACACATTATTATTATTATTATTATTATTATTATTATTATTATTATTATTATTATTATTATTATAAAAAAACTTTTTTATGGTGTTTTTTTTATAATTTTCAGCTCTCTCTCTAATGCGGCATGTCACTCTGATGTTTGTTAATATCAGGTTTTAAAGTCAGGAGAGGAAACAAAGTTGACATGTTTCTCCTCATCATCTGACACACAGCAGAGTGTGAGAGCCTCACAGACAGGAAGTAAAGTCACCAAAATAAAACTACAGACAGAGCAAAAAGAGCAGAAAATGAAGATGAATGAAGATCTGAGCTCACTCGTGTTGACGTTATGGGGCAGCGGTAAAGTCAGGTATATAAACAAACACACTTATACATATGTCTACACACACACACACACACACACACACACACACACACACACACACACACACACACACACACACACACACACACACACACACACACACACACACACACAAACAGCCTCATTTCCCGAAAATCCCCTGTCACCTGACCTCTGACCTCTGTGAGGGTGTTGACAGATTTAAGACCCCCTCACTTCCTCCGTGTCTGTCTGATGTGATGTGATGTGATGTGTGAAGACGCTCAGAGACGAGGGTTGTGGAGAAACTCGTTTCATCAAAGTGAAGTGAAAAATGAAGCTATGTGTAAGTGCTCTAAGTTTGAGTCTGTTGGTGGTCTGCTTGAGGCTGGATGTAGAAACACCAGAAACGAGAAAACGAAAAAGAAAAAGAAGAGAAACAGACTTTTACAGCATTAAACAACATTAAACAACACTAAACAACATTCTCTATTGGCACACACTGTATAGGGAGTGTTTTTTTTTTTTTCCTAGCTCAATGGTTTAGACAATATTAAGATCCTGAGTTCATCCCATCAGAGGCACAGCTCTGCTGGCTGTTAAGTGAGGAGGCTCAAACCCCGCCTCTTGAGTCAGCATTTTCAACATGGTACCTGCTGACGATCAACTTCATTTCAATCAAGGAGAGACTTATACACCAGTTCAAATATGTGAAAAGATTTAATGCAGCAAATTATTATAACAGATTTGGCGGTTAGACCCCATCAAGCATAAAATAATAATATAAGGGGGTACAGTGGCATGAAAAATTATGAATATCCCGCGATGGAGTCTAGACACTGGTGGTGGTAAATGTTCTTGAGTAGGCTCTATTATCTGGATGACTTGAAGAGGACTGGAAGCTGAAGAACTGCGAACTGAAGCAATGAAGACTGGAGGTGCCTGGGGAGGAGGAGGGTTGTGACCTGAGCCTGAAAGACAGCTGACAAGCAGAAGAGACAGTATTTAAATTTTGACAGCTAATGTGATGATTCGTTTCCGAGTGATGCTGAGAAGATGTGATTGGATAGATGGATGGAAAAGTGACACGCCTCTTGATCAGCTGATGAGAGAGAAGCGGGAAAGAGAAAGAAGGAACCAAAAGAGTGAGCAGCATGAAGGCAGTCTTCCTGATTGAACTTACGCTAAGCTTCATTTCTCTGCATCAGTAACAGACAGGTGACACCGCGGAGACTACGTCCCTATTTTATACAGTCTGTGGTCAACACACAGCAGCAGGAAGTTTTGAGCACAACCTGATGGAACAACGTCTCTACCATGAGTCATTGCTTTAAAAAAGTGCTGAGAGGTGAGTTCAGGTTTATTTGTGTGTGTGGAAACCTGCAGAAACTAAAGGAAACAAAATCAGAAAAATGACAGGATATTAAAAGATAAATTGATGCCTGAATTGCTTTGAAGAGAAAAATATCATACCTCCCTCACATCTGGTCTTTTTCATGTAACTTGGATACTCAGAAAGATGGTGCAGACTCCAACGATTTCAATAACCTTGGTCAAATTTCCAACTTTTTATTTTTCCAAAATCCATGATAAAATAGTCACTTCCCAGGTTAATGCTCACTTCTCTGACAATAACCTCTATGAAGATTTCCAGTCTGGATTCGCCTGCTCTGCAGTACAAAAACTGCCATGGTAAAAATCACCAGCAACCTCCTCATGGCAGCTGACTCTGGTCTGTTAACCATACTCATCCTCCTTGACCTGAGTGCAGCCTTTGACTATTTCTCACAGCATCCTTTTTGACAGACTGGCCTCCATCAGAATCATCGACACACTCTTTAACTGGTTTAAACTATCTCTCTCAGTCACTACCGGTGTTCCCCAGGGTTCTGTATTAGGGACCCTTCTGTTCATCTACTTGCTCTTGGCAGCATCTCCCATAAATTTAACATGAATTTCCCTTCTACATGGGGATCACAGAAGAGCCAGTTCTACCTCTCCATCCTCCATCCATCTCCATCCTCTCCAACCATCCTCCTCTCTCCTGCTCACCTCCAGAAAATAAAATCATGGCTGTCCTCCAACTCTCTCAAACTCAGCAGTGGTGAAGCTGAGGTTCTCCTCACTTTCTTCTGGTGGAATTTGGCCGACGGAAAGGAATGATTTTAAACCGTTATGATAAAAGTGTGAAACATAATTTTCAGATACCTGCACGTGCAAACAAAGCCTGAGCTTTGGTTCAGGTCAGTGAGATCAAAATATCTGCTTTGAGACGAGTTCACAGTTTTCAGTTTGAGGCTCTTTCATCCTCCTCTGACGGGAAAGTGAATCATTGGGAAACCAAAGGTTACACGCTAACAGGAAGATGCAAAGTCAGTCATGGTGTGTGAAAAGTTTCCTGATTATAAGCAGGAATCAGAGAAAAAGGAAGCATCACATTAACCTTTAACATCAGCATCTCACCATAACGTCCAATAACATTCAAATCAGTCATCAGGAAGAAGGAACACATGAGCTCGGATTCAAATCAGCAGATGGAAATCCACCCGAGCAGACGTCAGTGACACCGAGGTTAAAAATGGTTTTCACTTTGACAGTCGCACGAGTCTGAACTCGTCTCTGAAACTTGCAGTTAAAGAAGTCAGAGAGTGAACAAACAAGGCTCAGCATGATGCCGATGTTTGATGCAGACACAAAGAGAAGTGGACGTGAGCTCAAAGTGAGGACAGAGCCTGTTTTTAAAACGTGACGCTCCGCTGTATGAATACAGAGAGGAGAGGGAAACAGCAGAACAAATAAAAACTCTGCACAAAACGCCTGAAAAGGTCTTCAGATTTTCATCCTGACTATCCAGCATTTTCCTGTCAGGCTTCCTACAACATTTCCATGAGAAGTCAGGGAGAGACAGGGCGGAGGAGTGTCGGGACACAGCAGAAAATGTAACAAGAGGATAGAAAGTTGATCCAGAGAGAGCCTGAAGTTCAGTCTGACTCTGCTTGATGGATGGAAACAGGATTTATTTTAAAGCAACGTGTCTTTATCATCCTTCTTTAATCATTTCATCAGTTTGAAACCAGCTCCAGGAGCAGAACACGTCTCCTGGCTTTATAAAAACGAGCCGTAGAGATAAAGAGGACAGACGCAGAGATGTTGAAATGATCTTTTGTAATCTGGTTTCTGACTCAGTGGGTTTAAGAGAAATGATGATCCACATGAATAACAGCCGGCCTGGTGCAACATGTTTTGGGAATTCCCATAAATGACAGACAGGAGTGTGTGTGTGTGTGTGTGTGTGTGTGTGTGGGTGTAGGTGTGTTTGTATGGGTGTGTGTATCTATGCCAGAGATTGGCCCTAATAATCTTAGACAGGTGAATAAAAGTTTATAATGCAGGTCACACAGTCAGGAGATAGAAGCTGTCTGATCTAAATGCAGTGATCTCCACTGCAGGGTCATCTCTGAGATCAGGGGTTTCTCCAGATTCTCTGAGTCTCAGAATGATATCTGACTCTGACTCTTCCTCATTTTACTCCGAGGAACATTATTCAAAGTCTGCTGAACAATATTCAGACGTTTTAAGGTGGAGCTCATCAAACGGTGATCATCAGGGTTTAAAAACAGACTCACAGGATTTAAAAACGGCTCTGTGTCTTTGCTTGTTTTGGAGGCTGAACAGACACAGCCATAATGTTTTTCCCTCCTCTCCGCCTCAGACCGGCTGATTCATCCAGAGCTGAACAAACCTTCATATAAACAAACAAATAGGATGACTCAGGTGAAACACCTGCAGCCAGCACGTCATATGACCACATAACCTCCATTACGCTGGTCAGAGGCTCCAGCCCCCACTCACTCACACACGTGTGTATGTGTGTGTGTGTGTGTGTGTGTGTGTGTGTGTGTGTGTGTGTGTGTGTGTGTGTGTGTGTGTGTGTGTGTGTGTGTGTGTGTGCATTAATATGACAGAATGGTTGTGTGTGTAAAAAGTGATTGTACTGGAATTTATGTTTGCTGGCGTCACCTGTGAGTATGTTTTTCCCCACTGCTGAGGCCGACAGGTAACAGCATGTCTGTTTGCTCTGTATGGAAGCCAACAACACATACACACACACACACGCATGCATGCACACGTACACACAATGTCTTCCTTTAGTCTCTGTATTGAATCTTCAGCAGCAGGGATTGGTTTCTAAAGGTTGAGTTTTGTTGATTTTTTTTTTCTTTTCCAGGTCAGACTGATGGCACTAACTGACCACCACACAATAATACCATATGTTCAGATTACTTTTGATTATTTCTTGAGTCGACAGAAAATACTTTTAGATATTTAACTGACCAGAAATATGTTAATCCTATATAGACCCTGAACCCTTAAACTTAAGATAAGTTATTTCAATTCTAATGAAGTTTGAATGTTGTCTAAAATGTAAATCCTGTTTAACCTATATTCAACTGGATACCAGACAAAGACAAGATATTTATTGTTCAAACTGATAAATTTTGTTTTTGCAAGTATTTACTCATTTTGAATTTGATGCCTGCAACACTTTACTAAAACAGGTGAGTGTCATGATTGGGTATAAAAGGAGCATCCCTGAAAGGCTCAGTTGTTCACAAGCAAGGATGTGGCAAGGGTCACCACTTTGTAAACAACTGTGTGAGCAAATAGTCCAACAGTTTGAGAACAATGTTTCTCAACGTACAGTTGCAAAGAATTGATGGATTTGATCATCTACAGTCCATAATATCATCAAAAGATTCAGAGAATCTGGAGAAATCTCTGCACGTAAGCAGCAAGGCTGAAAACCAACATTGAATGACCGTGACCTTTGACCCCTCAGGCAGCACTGCATTAAAAACCAACATCATTGTGTAAAGGATATTACCACGTGGGCTCAGGAAGACTTCAGAAAACCATTGTCAGTTAACACAGTTCATCACTACATCTACAAGTGCAAGTTCAAACTCTACCATGCAAAGACAAAGACATATATCAACAACACCCAGAAACACCGCCGGCTTCTCTGGACCCGAGCTCATCTGAGATGGACTGACGCAAAGTGGAAAAGTCTGCTGTGGTCTGACGAGTCCACATTTCAAATTGTTTTTGGAAATCATGGACGTGGTGTCCTCCAGGCCAAAGAGGAAAAGGACAATCTGGATTGTTATCAGGTCAAAGTGTCAAAGCCAGCATCTGTGATGGTATGGGGGTGTGTTAGTGCCCATGGCATGGCTAACTTGACCATCTGTGAAGGCTCCATTAATGCTGAAAGGTACATACAGGTTTTGGAGCAACATATGCTGCCATCCAACACAGTGGGAAACATGACCCTGACCCAGCTTTTTTACCTTGTCTTTGTAGAGTATTCATTTGAATGTATGTTAAACAGGATTTGCAAATCATTGTATTCTGTTTTTATTTACATTTTACACAACGTCCCAGCTTCACTGGAACTGGGGTCATAGTAACTGTCAGGTTTCTACTGTTAGGTTTTATCTTTACTGTGTTTTTTATTCCAGTCTTAGACTGTCTGTCATAGCTCTTTTCCACTCAGTTATTTCCAGAACCAGTCCTCTGGTGTGTGGAGTGTTAAAAATCTGAGAATTACCTGAAAAGAAGAAGAAGAAGAAGAAAAAGAAACAGCTCCAGAGTAACACCAACTCCTCGCTCTTCCATCAGTCTGCAGGCAGCCATGATTACACTAAAAACAGACTAGATAAAAGATGTTGACATGTAGGCTGATGGAATCAGCTAAAATTTCCACTCTGGGTTTCATTTATTATTTCACTCAAAGGTTATATAACCTCCTGTAAGTGAGGAAGAAAAGACATGAATTTATTGTTTTTATTTCCATTTCTGAATCCAGCACAAGCAGCAGAAACCTTCTGTCACTGTAGACCTCTTCAAACGTCTTCCTGACCTCTTTGAGGAGACTGTGATGATGAATGATATGCTGTTAGCCCTCCTCCTCTCCTCAGGACAGTCACCTTTTTCTCCTCTCCTTCTCCTGAACTCAGTGATGAAGTCTTTTCACTTCTTTGGATGAGAAAACATGAAGCCTGATGGTATTCAGCTCCTCCTCTGGGCCCAGCTTTTCAGAAGGTCTAATCTGGATCAGAACAACCTGGATAGGATTAGATCTCAAAAAACAGAGTTGGGATGCTGATCCTACAAAAGCAGCTTTGGTTATCCAGTCCTGCACAGAATCCAGTTCAAATGCTGATTTTGGGGTATTTCAAAAACTCGAAGGTGGAGATTAGGATCAGTTTGACTCTGCACATCAGGATTATCTAGATCCCTCTGGGAGGGTGGATTCAGGGTGGAGTCAGGTTGGAGTCAGGTTGGATGTAGAGACATGTAGGACACATGACACATATTTAATCTTTCTTTTATTCGGTGCTTACACAGTAAAGTGACTCAGAACTAGGAGCACAGTGGATTGAACGGGGTGTTGAAAAGGTGCTTTGCATGCCTGAACCTACATGTTTCAGACCCACAGCGAACAATAGTGATCGTGCTTCATAATGTCACTGAAGAACAAAAGGCTCCTGAACCTGATGGAGGGGGAGATCATTCAGTCGATGGCCCTAAACTCCCACGTGCAGCTTTGCAACCAGTTGAAGCAGCTGGATGGTCCTTATGAGAAGCTTCACTGAACCATTATTTTCTTTTCATCAATAAAATCATCTGTATACTTACAAAAAAAGTATTTTATTTGATTTTTTGGTATCCCAATGAGACATTTAATACACATATACCATGTTAATGAACTGTATTACTTTGACCAACATATGCTGGCCCATTCAGACTGCAAATCTAGATTCTGTAATCCTGATCTCGTGGTATGTGGATCAGAATGATTCTATCTGAAAAGCCTTTGAAAAACCAGGACATAATCTACAAGATCACTTTTATCTGGGCGAGCAACAAAGGAACTAAGAAATCTGAATCATATTGATCCAGATTAAACTTTTTGAAAACTGGGCCCTGAGGGTCAACAGACAAAATGTGACATGTACGGTGGCCCTGAGAGCTCACAGCACTGTAACTAAGAAAGCACATGCAAAAGACAAAACAACAAGCAAATTAAGAAAAGAGCTTCATGAATTTGACAACACATGTACAGCATTTAGAAAAACACGCTGCAAATAGACCACAACCCAATGTAAGTGTTTCCAGAGGACACTTGAAAGTGATGCACATGTCCGGACCCTCTTGTTGTTGAGGTGGACTTTGAGTAACAGCTCTATACGGTTCTCTTTCACAAAAGTTAAAATCAATCAAAAACTCTTACTTTTTCTCTCATTTCCAACAGCACTGACAGAAAGAGAATCTTAACAGGGTAAAATCAAGCCATCATATAACTTCTAAATAAAACAGCTTCTAAATGTTTGAGTGTACCTCATTCACATGATGATTATCCTGATTTTCTTATTGTTCTGTTTTCTGTCCATGCTGCTAATTTCAATCCTTCATGTATTTGATGTTAATGGTGGACGCAGACTCAGCTGTCAGTAATCCCTGTGGTTGCTGGGGTCCTTGTAAAAAGTGGTTTGATTTGTCAGAATGACATAACCAGTGAGCAAAATGGATTAAAAAAAAACAAAACCAGAAAGTCTTATTGGACATAAGATCAGAGTAGGCTGTTGGCTCAGCTCATGGAGGAGAATAAAAGGACTAAGAGGTCTGGGTCCTGGGATCACGGCACAAGGGAAGAGGCAGACTTGGGAACACATTGCCCAACAAATCAGTGTGTGGTTCCTTCTCTCTGTGAGCACAAGAGACGAGTGTTAGAAACGCTGGTACGAGCTGCAAACCCAAAAGAGCAGAAATTACAGCAAACAAGAGAAGCTGTTTGAAGGCGAGCGTTCAGACTGCTGACATCACTAACTTTGATATGAATCATTTAAAGATTTCATGTTTTGATCTAATGGACTGTTTCGAGGCTGGATCAGCAGCTGATCAGCTGTCACAGGAGGCAGACAGACTCTGGGTTTAATGTGTTGGAAAAGTCTGACACCAGGTTCAGAGCCCACTTTTAGGGTGCGTCTCAAGGTGTCAAAATGCAGTCTCCTCTCTCCTCTCTCCTCTGAGGCCCCGGAAGTACTTTCAAGTCACCGTATTGAAGGGTGTCCCAAAGCGTTAATTGTGGTCGAAGGAGAAAGGAGGCAGGAGATTGGTCAGAGGAGCGATGAGTAAGGAGATGCAAGAGCCCGCTTCCCAGAAGTCTTTTCACCGACAGACACGCCCCCATATGGGATATCACTCACTGATTGGACGCTGCAGCGGCTCAGCCTTGAAACTCTGAAACTTCTGATCACCGGAGTTTAAAGAGCGAAAAGATAGAGCTGAAAACAGTCAGTATCTGTCATAGAGGATAATCCTGAAACAGGTCATAAAGCTGGGGTTAAAAAAGTGTTTGATGTGAGTTTAAAGCACATAATACTGAAGACAGCCGTCATCAAATCAATATAACAGAGGATCACTGCTGAGTTTGTAAAACTGTTCAGGTCAAATTCATCATCGTATAGCTCAATAAAAAAGATAGAAAATAAATATTCATGATCAGTTATTTCTCTCCTTCATTTTCTTGTTGATTCTGTTTTTCTTTATGAAGAAATTTTAAGTCTGAGAGAAAAAACAGCTGTGAGGTTTGTAAAGAGTAACAGGATTTCTGTTTTCACTGTGATCTAAATTAATAACTATAATATCCAGAGTTCCTGAGACATCATAAACTAGGTTATATTAATCAGTTTCAGGGTCCACCATCATATATGCTTCAGATAAAGGATCAATAATTAGTAAATAATCGAATAATGAGGCATTTTTTCCAGTAAAATGATCCGTATGTTACTAAAGAGGACACAGAATAAACAGGTCAGGTTTTCTTTTGGTTTTCATCACCAAAACATGTCGCTTCATGCACGCTCCTGAGTAGAGGACGTCTCATTTCTTTTAAAACAAATCTCCTCTCTTCATTTCCTTCATCTCTCCATCATCTCTGGTGGGAGGGACTAAGACTCAAGTGAACGACGCAAGTGGAGGAAGGAAGGATGAAACTTTGGAGCTTTGAGACACACCCTTAGTCTTCTTAAAGTCCTCCTCACTCCTCCTGACATTTTTTTTTACCTTAGGAGCTCTCTGGAGGCCTGAGGTGCTTTGTAAATAACTTTTATCTTACCAAGAGAATATTACAATAAAAATTTTAAAATAAGAGGATTTCTAAATTTTTTCTAAGAGCATCACTGAGAGCTATTTTTGGCCTGAGGATGCTTGTGAATCAGCCCACCATCTGAACGTAGGTTTACAAATCAAAGAGTTGATCCCAGATACAAGACCTGTTTGTTTTTTTAACATGTATTATCAGGATCAACATGTTTTTGTGAACATATGTGGAAAAACAGACCAGTTCTTTGACAGTTTGTCAAGTTGAACCAAAGCTAAACTAACATGAGTTTAAAAAGTTGGTAACTCCTGCCAAATTCATCTCTGACTTTATGTAAAAAAACAGAAAGAACTCAGACAAAGACCAGGTTTTAAAATGTTAATGTGCATAAAAATAAGTTTATTTCCAATAATAAATCAGAACCTGCAGAAACCAATGATTCATTGGCTTCTCCACTCCACTGGTGATTCACATGTGGTGTTTGTGACAAAAAGCAGCAGAACAAACGTTTCTCTCGCCGCGCTTAGCGAGCAGACCGGAGCTGAGGAACACCTGCAGAAAGCATTATCGTTTATTCACTGGGAGGCTGACATGGCCTGACACTTTGTTCAAACCTTTGTTTCCATTGTTTCAAAGACCTTGAGGCCGTGTGTCTGCGTGTTTTTACAACTGGGAGGCAGCTACTGGAGGAATTTCAAAATAATAGTTTCTGTTTTATCTCCTTAAATATGAAAACATTTCAGCAGGTTATCAGCTCCGGTCTGCAGCTGACAGCACGGCTCACATCCCCTGAACGACGAGATGAACACCAAACCACATCAGCAATCCTTCTACGAACAAAAAAAAAAAAAACATAAATAAAAAAGCAAAAAAAAGTCTAAAAGATAATAGAAACTCTTACAAAATAAAAAGTTTCAAAACTATTTGCCTCTGAAAATCTCAAACTAGTGTATATAAAACTTTAAAATCACATATACAACAGCTTAAAAAGGGGAGAAACCCCAACCTGAAAGAAGGCAATAAAATAATTTGACAGTTAAATTAATACAAAATAAAAAGGAACAGGATGATCTACTGGAGGAAATAAAAACACTGGAGGACGATGAGAGGAGTTAGTATTAGCATTGGTAGTATCAAAACATTTACAGTAAATCACATGAACGTTACTGCAGGGAAAAAAAAAAAAAATCAAAGAAAAAACAATTTGGCATTTAAATATTTGGTAGATATTTGTGTTGCCAGGTTGTGGCTAAGTACCAAGTTACTTTTTTTGTCTGTTTTTGTGGTTTTTATCTAATGACTATGTACAAACCCTTGGTAGACCAGTCTGCGCTGCGGGCTGCAGCTGAGAAATGTGAGCGTCCAGCGTGTTCGTCGCGGTGCCCGTAGACCCCAGAGTGAAAACTAACAGGAGCAGCTTATCGAGGAATCAAGGACCCCATGATGCAAAAAAACAACAACAGAAAAGTACCAAAAAACTACCGGTGTGTCCGATCACAGAGCTTACAACTCCATCATGGAGTTAAACGCAGCTGAGATTACTGAGGATCATTTTAACGTGGAGGCTCCGCAGAGAGGCGAAGGAAAGGTTTGATGTTCAGGGAATGCTTTCTGTTCATCAACATCTTCCACATGTTTGGAGCTAGCTAGCCTAGCATAGCACAGAAACGGGTGGAAACAGCCTGAATGAAGCTGGTCATAGTACATCTGGTTGTTAAACTCTCAAATCTGAAACTTTTTTTTTTGGTCCAAAGCAAAAACTTCCTCAAGTCTTTGTTTTTCAGAGACATGAAAAAGTTTTGTGCTCAACCTTCCCATAGAAACAGGAAACAGACCGTCTTTCACCACTTTCATAAAGAAGTTCAACAAGATTTAAGGGGTGCATAGGTTTACTCGTACTGAAGTTTTGACTTTTAAATCAGCGTTTAACTTGACATTTTCAGACTTTAAAAAGAAGCTTCAGTCATTAAACTCCAAAAACTGGTTCATATTCAAACTGCTGTAGATGGGCTCTCAGTACACAGACACTCTGATGTAAAACAGTCTGGATTCATTCAGCCAGACCAGGCTAGCAGTTTCCCTTTGTTTCCAGTCTTTGTGCTAAACTGAGCTAAGCTAAGCTGCTGATATTAGCTTCTTCTCTGTACAGAAGTTTGTTGGTCAGGTTTCCTCAGAACATCAAACTATTCCTTCATGCTTGAAGTGTGAAAGCATGCTTCAGTCGCTGTGTGGGTGTCAGACTGAGCTGTGTGTGTGTGTGTGTGTGTGCGCGCGCGTGTGTGTGAGGAATGTAGGTGTGTCGCCCTGCAGGAACGTGTTGCTTTGACTCTGCTCGAGTTCACTGTAATAACAGAAAAACAAACCCTGGAGGTTCAGCGGTCAGCAAAAACATCTGAAAGATCTCCAACAACAAGAGAACGACACTTTAAAATGCACATTTGTGTGTGCGGTGTGTGTGTGTGTGTGTGTGTGTGACCTGGGTCATACAGTATTTGCAAATTCTTCTTCTGGATTAGTTTAGCTTACTTATCTGGTGCTACGTGCCAGACTGGCGGGAGTTCCCCCGCATGAGGAGATAGAAAAACTGGACCCAAGGTTTGAAGATTAAAAGTCCTTAAGGTCGTTTTGATGCGTCTAGAAAAACATAAACAGGAATGAAATCATTTGCAAATACTCCCTGACTCTTTTGTGTGACACTTCCAGGAGCACCGTGAGGATAGAAAGATTAAATTTTGAACTTTTTTAACTTCAAAACTGATTGGAAACCTGGATTCTGGCACACCACGAGGGGATCTTTAATAGAAAACAGCTCAAATCTCTGTGTTACAAGGAGCTCTTTAAAAAAAGGTAAAAATGTTCACGTAAAAGTCGTCTGCTACAGTGAAGTGAGAGTCCAGGAGCAGGTGGAGGAAGGGAAATAAATAACTGGACAGTTAATGTGTACCATACAGAGAGAAATCATTGCACAGTGTTAGTGTTTCAGACTGAAGGGGAGGAGGAGGAGGAGGAGGAAGAGGAGGAAGAGGAGATAAAGTTCTGTTGTTTTTCTCTGACATGGGGACAAAATATCAAAACACAAGAAAACAAACAATGGCTGCCATGAGCCGCAGCAGAAATCGTCCAATCCTGACGCTCCTTTGAACTTGATTAAGAGACAAGCTGACAAACAAAGTCTCTGATTGGTTAAGAGAGCACCAATAGCTTGAGCAGGAATCAGGGAGGCGGAGTCAGTCAATAGATTGTTGTTGGGGTCCTGATTCTCTCTCTCCGCCGCAGAAACTTAAGGAGGAGGAGGAGGAGGTACGATGATGAAGATGAGGCACTGATTGGGTTTTTTAAGGGGTGAGGTGTGTGTGTTTGTGTGTGTGTTTGTGTGTGTGTTTGTGTTTGTGTGTATGTGTGAGGAGGGGAGGGGCTGAGTTTATGCGTAGATCTCTGTGGTTGGGGCTTTCTTGTAGATGGGTTTCTTTCCCAGGTCGTAGCTGCCCTCGTCCTTCTTCTTCATGCGGTAGATGAGGAGGAGGATGAGGAGGACGGCGAACATCAGTCCAACGGCGCCGCCTGCGATCAGAGCTGGAAAAGACGGAGAAGAACACAGGTCAGACTTTCAGAGTTTAAAAAGAAGATGGAAAAAAAAAAAAGCATCAAGCCAAAGAGACAAAAATGACCAAAAGTCCTGATTTACAACAGAGCGGGTGTCTCAAGACCTTTTAAGAGATGAGTCCAAAAACCAAACTGACACTGAACATTAAAAAAATAAAATTAAAAATAACAAAAAAGACATTTCATAAACTGTTTTTTTCCCTACTTTTAAATTAAGACAATATTTAGTGAAAATTTATTGAAAAATGTGATGTCAATGCAAAAACCATAATCCTGAGAAGAAAAAAAAACAATTCTGAAAAAAGAATATTGAATTTTGACTATTCATAAAAATACCTTTGATCCTTTTTTGAAGATTTCTTTGGAATTTTAAAAGAAAAACTGAATGAAATTAAAAAATGAAAACAGAAATCAGCATTTTTCCTTGTATTTTTTCTTCTTCTCAGAATTCAGATTTTTCAGTGGGGATTAAAATAAATTAAATCCAGATGTTTTTTTGTTTTGCAGTTGAGTAGCTTGAAATTTGGTTTAAATATTTCAGAGCTGAGAAAAAAACAGGACATTAGAGTTTACAGAAAACAGGAGGAAAGGTTGGAATCCAGTGGACTTTTTTTTTTGCTTTCAGGATTCGGACATGGAAGACTTGACTTGCAAAGATTTGAGTTCCTCTTGTGTCGATGAAGATGAAGATAAATAATGGTTGAGGACAAAATGAGTTTTTGTCTCTTGAACACTGAGCGAGAGGTTTTCTGAGCCTCTCAAAGTGAGCTTTCACTGACCTGCGAGGACCTCCGTCTTGTGGAAGATGCTGTCGTCGCTGGCATGGGCCATGAGGACGTTGGACGGATGCTCCTCGCCGCCCTGGTTCCTCAGCAGTGGGATCTCATTGTTGTTCTGGACGATCTCCACCTCGTTGACAGTCGGCCGCACCGGGCGCTCTACATCAGGGATCTTGTTGTCGATCACGTTTGGCTGAGGAGAAGGAGGAAGAAGAAGGATTTGAGTGTGTGCAGATAAAGATGTAAAAAAAAAAAAAAGAGGATCAAGGCCACTGGAAAAAATAAAGGTCTGAACTGAGTTTCTCACCTTGGCTGACGTCTTGGTCTCTCTTTGAGGTGACACTGTTGTTGCTGTGTCTGTGAACAAAGAAACACATTTCAGTTGATTCTTTAAATATTATCAAAGAAGACAAAGTTACACCTGTTTCTAAAATGTTATGAAGTATTTCTAAGGCTGACCTCCATCTCCAGATCCTGAGAACTCTTCGTCATAGTCGTCCTCATCCTCGTCATCATCGTAATTTTCGGAGTAGAAATCGTCATCATCATCGCCGTCGTAAGAATCATCCGTGTCGTCCTCGTCGTCTGTGAAGCCGAAGTCTGAGCCGTTGGGCGAGTCTCCTGATGCCTCCAGGTCAACGCGGTGTGATGTCGACATGGCGGCGGTCTGTGTGGTCTTCATGGGCATCCATGTCTCCGTCTCCCTCACCTGCTGGGACACCAGAGGCAGAGCGGGGTCAGAGGGATACAGATCAGGATGCAGCTTCACACAAGACTTCTTAGACTTTACAAAACTGCTTTAAAAACTGCCACAAAAGGAACCAGGACTAAGAGAATCCAGGCTCTACAGTCATAATAAAACCAGACCAGCTAACAGCCCATCATTTGACACCATGCTCAGTGGAACAAGTGCAACAAGCAGTCATCACCTGGAGCTCCAGCTCATCTCTGACCTGCAGCTAAACCTGAAGAAACAACCATTAAACTGAACAATGACACAGACGTGAGCGGAGCACAGACTTCCTGCAGAGTCAAACCTGCACATTACAACTCAAAGACTCGGGTTCAGAGCCCACAATGATTTCTGCTTTGACTTTCCAAGAAAATAACGGCTGCAAACTCCTGGTTTCTGCAAAGAATAAGAGCCAACAGCGCAGAGTCAGACTGTGCTCTCTGTGTAATGGATGTTTAAAGCTGCGTGTTTAGATCCACGTGACGCCCTGCATCTGGAACCACAGATGCTACAAACCAAAAACTGCTGTTCATGCCCCTTCATGGCTGTCAAAGGGCGAGGAAACACAAACTGTGCAGAGAAGTGTGATAAAGCACGTGTTCATGTCTGTCTCTTTTGTTCAGACAAACTGGTCAAACTTAGCAGCTAATGCTGCTAAATAAGACTCAGAACAATCACTGTGCCCCGTTTAGGATGATTCATTTATCCTACGAGTCATTTTAGAGGAAAGTATTCAAGAAATGATCTCAGTGAGTTTCATTTTGGAGAGTTAGCCTTTGAGTCTCCAAAAATGGAGGGACTTTATCTTGTTAAATCTAAAATATGAACCCTTAACAGCTGGATTATTTCATCCTCTTAAAACTTGAGACGGATGTCACTGATGACATCATTATGTTATGGCCTTAAGTGGTCGAGACTCGGTGGTAATGATCAGTCAGTGCTAAAATGCTAATCACTGTTTGAATTAAAGCTCCTGTGAGGAAGCAACGAAAGCATACGTAAAATCATCATCATCATCTCTAAAATACCTTCAAAAGAAAACTTGACAAGATTAAATAGAGATGAAAAAACAGTACACAGATTTAAAACTCCACAAGTTTTGGGCAGTTTCTCACCCATCATCTTTTTTTTAATTAAAAAAAATGTTTGTGGTTTCGTTCAGAAAATTAAGAGTAAAGAAATAAACATTATGATTATTTATTTAACTTTTAGGTTTAGGTCAAACAATTTGAAGAAGATGAAAAAATAATTGAAACTGATGTAGAAAAAGAGAATTAAAAAAGAACAAATGTATGTAGCAAAGGAAAAACCTTTTTAACTGAGTTTTAAAAGGATTCATCAGAAAGTTTCTTAATTTCAAGATGTCTGACCGTGTTTGATGATGTCTGAAGATCAGTGAAAGAAATAAAAGACAGATAAACAGATAATGAAGATTATCAGAGCAGAGACACCTCAGAGACTCCAACCACTGTGAGGCTCAACACAACGAAGACACATCCCTTAATCACATTAACACTTCAATTCATCGACCATTTGCTGGGTAAGCAGCATGAATGGGATTAACACACACACACACCTCAATCAGTCTAATTGCCACACACACACACAGAGTTAATCAGCATTAGTGTTGAACTAAACAGAGGGACCAGGAGGTGAAGAAAGGCCAGAAAAGCTCAAAGTAACGCTTTCATCCTCACTGAGACAAAAAAACAAAACAACAACAAAAAAACCTTTTGTTACATTTTTTTCCACTTTTCTTCACTTCTTCTTAAAATAATTTGTATTTAATGCTGAGACTGAAAGTCAACAACTCCTTTTACAGATTCTCTCCTGTTTAGAGACGTTCGTCCTAATGTGAGCGCAAAACAACTGAAGATCGAAACAGGAGCGTCTGGGTGACCTGCTGCCAGAAAAAAAAGCCATTAAAAAAGGAAAAAGTAGAAATCTGGAAAGAGGCAAAAAAGAAAAAAAAACTCGAAAAATACAGTTAAAAACATAATAGAATAAAAATCAAATAATTTTGAAAAATATAAAATAAAAAGAATTTTAAAAACAAACAAAAAAAAATCTGACAAAAAAAAAAGTTTATAGTTGTAATGGACAAAGCAGATATTTTTCCAGCTTTCAGGTGGGGGTGTTTGAGTGTTTATAGACCTGCTGCACTTCACTGAGTGAAGTATTAAACCAAGCTGCAGCTGGAGCCTCAGCCTTTAGAAATAAAACATCAACATTAACTGATTAATGATTAATAAGAGGATGGAACACGTGCACAGAGACAGAAAGGACCGATCGCCAACATGCTGATCTTTGGGTTTGGTCTGGGTGCAGAGCAGACCGTGCAGGGAACAAAGTTTTATTTTTGCCTCAATGAAGCCGTCCATTAAGACAGAACAAAAGCTGACCACAAATCACACTGGAAACATGCCCGGGCATCCCACAGCATCCCCCCCGTCTCTCCCCAGCTCTCCCCCCTCAATCAGAGAGCCGGCGCTCTGTTGACATCATGAGTTCTCATAATGACTTCCATCTGAGCCTCATCAGGAGTCTTAATTTCAAGGGTTAGCTGGTGGTTAAGCCTGCCGGGGGCCTCCCAGCATTATGTGTGTGTTCTCAAATACTTGGCATAGTAACGATATGTGTGTGTGTGTGTGTGTAAGTGTGTGTGTGTGTGTGTGTGTGTGTGTGTGTGTGTGTGTGTAAGTGTGTTTGAAGGTAATCCCTCTCTGCCTCTTCCTTTAAGAGTATCCACTATGAGCAGAGAGGAGGGGAGGGACGGCCTCATTGAGACTGCAGCTTCAAACCAGGCGGCCATTTTCTTCAATGGGAAACAAAGTGGGCTGATCAGGACTCAGGCCAAATGCATTCAGCATCCTCTCTGACTGAAAATCAAGAAAAAAAGTCTGCAGTCTTATTACTGGACCTTTGAAAAACTGTTTAAAGTGTTAATCCAACACTTTGAGCCACTGCAGCTGTTCATTGAACAGTGTTTGCTCATCAGGCCAGCTGTTTACCTTTTCTTTAGATGACTGATCCAAAAGTTTAACTGCTGCCCTGAAGGAAACTTCCATACATGTTACACTCCAACTGTATGCTAACTATTTCAGCGCTGTGTCTGCACTGTGTACGCTACAAACTTACTCAAGCAGTGCACTATTTTTTACAGCTAGTGTTGTCTCAAATGGAACTGGAGATGACGGCTGTTCTCACAACCGTTCACAGGTGTCCTTTGACTTTCATTAATTGAACATTGACCATCGTTTGGATAGTCCCATCCCTTCTTCTATGTAGCCAATATGGCGTCCATTGAGTGTTTGCCCATTTTGAGTGCACCAGATGAGAAATCAAAGTGCACTGTGTTTTTCCATGCTGTTGGCATTGGGTAGGCTCTGTAATGTATCAGTTTTTGACAAAAATACTGCATCATTTCTCAACAAAGGATCCAGTAGTTTATTATCTCGCAGAAGCGCTGTGATGTCCTCGAGCACGTCAGACAGGCTGATGCTAGCACATCAGTATCAGACAGCTGGCCTCTCTCATGATTTCGAGGTGAAACCTCAAGAAAAAGCACTGATCAGGACGACTTGCTGTGTGGAATAACTGAACGATCTGCTGTCGATCGTTTACCAACGAAACGGGACATAAACCAGGAGACTGGAGGTTTGTTACCGTCACTTCAACACATTTTTTCTTCAATACGTCAAATCACAGGATTTTGTGTTTATTTTTAAAGTTAGTATTTGAGAAAAAGTGTTTTACACTCCTAGAAAAAAGAACTTTTGAGGCGAGTTTTATTCAACTGACAGCGACAATATCCAAATGTTATATTTGTCATTTCCAAATGCTGATAATATTATGTTCGTCACTTCAAGCCAACTGTTTCACATGCTTTCATCACCACTTTTAAAATCTTTCAATCCACTCTTACCACATGCTGTATTCGCCACTTTCTGACATTTATTTTGCAATTTTCCAAATTTGCTGGCCATTTTTCAAGTCTTATATTCTCCACTTTCACTTAGTCGTTTCAAATCTTTACGGCCACAATTTTGTTAAACTCTTCCAACTATTTTTATTCCCTCCAGTTGGCGAGCTCTATCACTTTATGAAACTGCTAATCCAAATGTTTACCCATCCATCAAGTTGCATAGTTTTTCACTGCTCTCTCTTTTGAAGCCAACTTTTTCAGAGTTTACTTTTGAGCCATTATTTATCTTCTTGTGGACGCCTCTTTTTGAAGTGTAAGTGCTTTTCAGGGACTCTTAAAGTGAAGGTTTGTGTTTAAGGCGAACTTCAGGAATGTGCTGCCTCGTGTGCCCATGAAAACTTCAAGTGGTTGAAACACAAAGATTAAAAAAACATTTGTTTCATTTAACACAGACACTTTGGAGCATTTCTAAATCAAATCAAGGTTTCAGTCTTTTCTAAGAACTCCACATTCTTCCCGTGTAACCCATGGAGACTATAGGAGGAACTCCCAGGGTACAAGTACCCCCGGACCACTGCTCCATTATGTCCTCATTTAAACCCTACAAGGACACAGGGGAGCTGTGATCCTCTGTGTGTGTGTGTGTGTGTGTGTGTGTGTGTGTGTGTGTGTGTGTGTGTGTGTGTGTGTGTGTGTGTGTGTGTGTGTGTGCGGCCCCTGTGCCTTTGTGAATGTGTGTGTGTACCTAATCCTAAGCCTTAAAATGGTGACTACTGGCTCTTCATTTCCTCGCTGCCATTCAGACGGGAGTCGACTGCTGCTACCAGCTAAAGCGTGCTGGAACAAGCCCGCTGAGTCACTTTATGGGAATCACACTCATTCAGATGATAATACGGATTTGACTGAGTCAGACGTACTCTATTAAGTCTGCCAGCATGAGTCACATCCAGCCAGACATGTAATGTTTTATATCTTTCCCTCAGACGTCTTTTATTCTGCTTTTTAAGGGTTGAAGGCAGCGAGGGATTGGAGGGATCCACCGTTGAAAGATGTGAAATAATCCGAATCAGAACACCTGGCAGGGTAACCTGAGGGTAGTTCCTCTTGTTTTTTTAACTAATCAACAACTTGTCAACTAATAAAACAGTTTTCAGCAGCCTTAAGGAGATCCTGCTCAGTCAGGCTTGGAAACAGAAGCACTTTCAGTGTTTTGACTTCGTTTCCAAGTGTTCAGCACTTTAAAAAGATGATTTCTGTGCACCCTGGAGAGTCAACAAACTGCTTCCTCCCGCCTGGCCCTGACCTTTAACCCCCCTGTGGTGAAATGTGGACATGCATCGGCATCCTGAGGAGACGTGCGAGAAGACACTTCACCATTTGCTGCTGCTGCTGCTGCTGAAACAACAGCTCTCTGTCTCTCACACTGGCCTGTCCCAACATGCCGCGTTTATTCAGCGCGACAGACGAGGAACATAAAGATCAAAAACTGGAGATCTTTTTTTTTTTTTTTTTAAAGATTGCAGCGGTGGAGTTTACTATCAGATTTGGGGATATTCCATCTTTACTACATTATCCTAGGAGGCAAATCCAGGATGGAATTCAGGCCAAGTCCCAGTCTGCCTGGACAAAAACAAGCTGAGTCTAAGAATGTGTTATGAGACGGCAAGGAAAGACAAACAGAGTGGAGGGTGAAATAGAAAGACAAAAATGTGTGCAGTAACAGTCAGAAAATGCAGGAAAAAAATGAATTATGCATTGATTTGACCTCATGTTGCATTAAAAGAAGAGGAGAGAGCAGAGAGCAGGGAACAGCCTGAACTGACATTATGTAACTTCGTCTACATGGAAATGAGCGCTCACATGCTGGTTTTACAATGACTGAACCCCGGCCTCTGTTAGTCAGCGCAACCAGATCCATTCAGTCCTGGCTCCCTGCTCACACAGTACTGGACTCAGACGTCAATAAACTATTTGAAATCCAGAGTAATTCCAGAGGGATTTTATGGTTCAATAGAAAAAAAAGTGATACTGGAGCCAGCAGTGAAAGAACTTCAAGGTACATAAACAAATATGGATGGTATGCATAAATAAATTCAGTTTGAGTCACAAAATCCAACAGTGAACATGATTAAAACACTCCTCAAGAAACAGGCCCAGTTTGTACCATGACACGATTCAACAAGTGCTATTCAGGATGTGCCATCAAACATGATACCATCATGATAGGATACATATCGTGATATGACACATACTGTGCACAGATACATGTCGAGATGTTGTTTATAAGCATCCTGCTGTTGTATATGTCTCATGTACATCACAACATGATACATATTGTGATATTTATTATATCTTATCCTGACATGCATCATATTGCGATAAGATACCCGTCAGGATATGACAGGACAACATTTCAGTTCATTTCCATACTGTAACTCAGGTAGAATATAAACTACCATGAGGGACAGATGGATTCGTTGGCCTTTGCTTTGTCATTTTTAAAATAGCCTGACACGTTTATTTCCATGAAGAGTCACAAATACTGAGATGCTTACAGAGCTGCTGCCTTGATGGGTCAGATCAGGGTCTGGTTTTCCTGAAGACCTGTTGCTGACCCCGTGTACTGAGGCAGCCTGTGACTACCCTCACAGTCAGGAGATGAAGACCTGAGGCTGGTGAGGCTCTGGGAGACCACTCTGAATGCACAGACTGGAGTGCACTGATGGAAACAGATGAGAGCAGCATGGACATCCACAGACTTTACTTCAGGTTATTTGTTTGTTTTATGTGATTTTTATATTTTCACCTGACAGAATAGAATGTACTTTATTAATTCCCAGAGGAAAATTCAGGTGTCTATCTAGTAGGGGTGGGGGAAAAAATGTCTCACATAAGTATGAGGACTTTGTTTTACAGTTTTACAGTTGATTAAAAAAAAGGTTTTTAAACATGTGATGTTCATTTTTTGGGGAAATATGGCTCCTGATAGTCTGTAGACATCATCATCATTCAGCTTTGAATGGGCTGGTGTTAAATAAGGGAAGTAAAATCACAAAAATGGCCAATAACGAAGAATGGCAAGTTAAATCAAATCGACACCCCAAAAATATTGTAAAAGAATTGAATTGGAAGAAAAGCATATTGCCCCAGCCCTACCATCTAGTGGTCAGCAGAATGAACAAGACACAAAATGAGCTATCGCAAAACAATCTAATCTAAAGTTAATCATCTGTAAATAAAAACAAAAACAAAGCAGTAGGCTGAAAAATGCCAAGAACAAACATTGTTCAATGATGAGGAAAATGTTCTAGGTGTGAGATACATTAGGGATTATTTCCACATCTGTATGCTGTTTCTTGTTTTAGTTTTTTTTTAATTTCCTTGTTCTGACACGGATAATGTAAAAAAACAAATTAGCTTTAGTCAACAACCAAAAACAAAAAACATTTTTTTGTCGATTTGTGGGGCCCTTAAACTTGTGGGGGCTGGTGGACCCCGGGGACAAATTTTATAAGAGGCAACGAGAATGAAGAATATATATATATGACAGAGCTTCTGACAATAAGTTGGGCTCCCACATCACACTTTGGTCCCCATCCATCACATGAAGCTGCTGAGTCTTCTAGCAGAGCTTGTATATGTGACATCATTTCCTAAATCTCAGCAATAAATTTAAACTTTTACAATTTGTGCCCAGTCCCTTGAATTACCATAAGGTTAAATTTATGGAAACATGACACCACAATGCTCAAGAGTATCAATATTTCATAGTTTTATTGCCAGATATGCCGCAGACAAACCCAAAAGACGATGAATCTTAACGTACTGACGGCAGCCTAGCATGGAGCTCTCTGTGGTTTAGAAAGAAGCTGAACATTGCAACACTACACAGGAACATTACACACTCAGTGAACGTAGAGTGACGCTGATGACTTAATGATATTCAAGATATGTGAACCAATGGACGCGTTTATGCATTCAGGATGATGGGATCTTCCTTGAAACTGTGTGTTTTTTCTCAGACACCTCTTTAGGGTCTGGAGCAATCAAGTGGTCCTCTAACACAGCCTGAAATCCAAAGTGTGTTGAGGTAAAATGGGATAACGGACAAACCTGAGTCTTTTTAAGGTGAAACTCATGACCTAAAGTCGGTCAGTGCAGTTATTCATCAACTCGTTCAGAGTAAACACTGATTGGTCTCATTTATCAGTCTGAGTGTTTAAAAGTCAGACGAGGAAAACAGCCAAACCAAACGGATCTAATGGAGCCGAGTCAGGGAATAATATTTTGTTGTTCAGAGGTGATGAATGCAGAGTATTTAATCTGTAATGTACCAAAACATCCAGCGACAATGACAACATTCATCAGACATCTCTACAGCTCTAAAAAACTGTTTTTAATCCTAATTCCAGGCTGTTATTCCTGCTCCATAAACACGGACTCTCCACTCAGATGACCTTTCATTCAGGACTCTGGGTCCACCACGAGGATTCAGCCAAACAAAGATTCTCCTTGTTTAATAAAAGCCTCTTAATTGCAGAGCTTGTTTGGCCGCGTTTTGTCAAAACTAAAAGACCCGCAAAGCCAGCATGTGATCCCAACATCATCACATCCGCCACAACAAAACAAAAAACAGGTCTGAGTCAACAGATTAGAGACCACAGAGGTGGAATTCAAACAGGAGAAAACCAAGCCTGGCTCCAGATAAGCTAAATATTAAACTTAAAGAATTAGAACAAACAAAATGTAGCATCTGCTTCTGATCACTGCGATCCGAGCTCAGGCCAGAAGCCCACCACAGCTCTGGAAACCCTAAGTGATGTCCTCGAATGTCTTTAAATGTGACGCTTCACTGAAAATCTCTGGTTTTGGCTTCAGCGTTGAAAAACATTATCCAACAGCAGAGTTTGTGGTTTCAAGACTTCAGTTAGTTAGGACCCAAAAAAGTTCAAAAAAGAAGCCAAGGTCAGAAAAACTAAAGGTCATGAGATTGCTCCTGTAGACGGCTCTGGCCAATCAGAGGAAAGGGGGTTTGTGGAGAGGACAGCCTTAAAGAGACAGCAGCCAAAACAAAGCATTTCAGACAGAGGCTGGAATAAGGGGTTTCTAAAACACAGCTGAAGGGAAAAGATTTTTTTAGAGCTAAAATGAACATAAAGCCACTATGAGGGCACCAGAGGGCCAGAATAAGACTAAATAAATAAATAAAAAATACCAGGATTTATGTTTACAGTTGTAGTTTGTTTTGTGTCCACCAGGAGCTCATGCTGCTTTGGAAAGCTTGATAGAGCTCATAAAACTGGATGATGGATATTTCTGGTCCTCAGTCTTGGTTTTTTGTCCCGTGTTTGTCCTGCCTAACTCAGCATGGAGGTCCCAAAAACTTCCCCGTCCCCCCTGATTGTCCACATTCACTGAAAGGCAGTCTGTCAAGACACCCGCCACCCAGCCTTGGGGTCTGTCCCTTCCATTGACACCAAACAATGCTGGTGGACTCCTCAAGAGCATATCAATGACCAAGGTAACCGGGGATAAGCCTCCGGCAGCCTCCCTTCATTAAAGTGGGGAAACAATCCCTCCATCTGCCGACACAGAGCGAGGCATCTGGTCCATTCACACGGCGGCACGGAGGAGGTACATGGTTTGAAAGAGACAGAAAAGAAACACCAGCACGCAGGAATGTGCTTCCGTGTTCTTTGTGATGTCCAACGTCTCTTGACCTCTCTGGGAGACGTTATTTCTGTTGTTTTCTACCCTCGTTCTGTGATTTCAGCTGCTCTCAAAAACACATCTCCCACTTAGTTTAAGTCCAAAGTGGTTCTCTTTGTCTTCACCACCTCCTCAACTCTCCTCCTTCCTCCTTTCTTTGCTTCCCCACATTTTTCTCTCCCTCTGTTTCCAATCCTGTTTTTCCACTCCCCTCCCTCACCGGCTGCTGGCTGATACTTGAACCGGCAGGATTTGCTCCATGTATTGTGCTGCCTGATCCTCTTGTAAGATGCACTTCTGACCCCTGATGTAACTCCACACAAACACACACACACACACAGAGAAAGTTTATGGTATCCAAACGGCCACATGAGGAGGGATCGAGAGTGAGTTTATTACTGCACTGAAACGAGTACGTTGATCCATTTCTGCTCCTCCATACGGTCCTTTATGAGGCCTGAAACCAGCTCAGTGTGTCTGTTTTTTGCCTCTTTGTCCTCTGAGAAACACGCTGAACGCTGAGCTCACTGTAACTCAAACACACACGACCACCTTTGCACTTTTGCTATGACAGCCAAGCTCAAGATTCCTCCTTCCTACGCCTGCTCTATCTATAGCTGGATTTCCACCTACCAGCCCCATGTGAGACACTGTGGGAGCATGTCACACACACACACACACACCACACACACACATATACCTCAGCCCCATGTCTGGGTTAAAATGAATTTCAAACTCTTCAACCAGCCTCCTCAGGTCTCATTTTTTACCCCTTTTTTGAGACTTATCAAACCTTTCCTCGAGTTACGAAAACTTTAAAAAGACAGTCAGGAAAGTGTGGACGCAGCTCAGCTCACAGCCCCCAAAGCCCCAAATAAGATCTTCAGAAAGAGAACCTGGAAGGTGGACTAAGTTGGTTTCTAGTCACTGGGTGTATTCGCTTCAGGGGGGAATTTGTAGAAGTAGAAAAATGCAGCAGCAGCAGCTCAGCTTTCAGTCCTTCAACTGTTAAGAGTCTGTTCTAGACTGTTTACGTGACGTTTACTCAAAAAAACAAAAAGTGGAGTTAAAAAAAATAAAATCTGTTTGCACACAAATGCTGAGGGACTGAAAAGACTATAGTATGCATAACAGACCTGTCTTTTTATAGTCTGCCACTGAAGAAGAGGTGAGCTGATTATCAGGTGTGTATATTGAATGAGTCTTATCTGAGTGCAGAAGTGGAGCAACAGATGAACGTTTAGTTAAAGGCAGTCAGCAGATTCAGCAGCACAAACACAACACAGCAAGTCCCCCAGTGACTCATTGTTGTTGTCCGGTTTGCCCATGGCAATTACAAACTTCCACAAATGAAAGTGGAATGGGCATGTGCAAAGCGGATCGTGACATCAGCATTTCCACTGAAAATTCCAGTTTGCAGTTTACCCGTCAACCGTAGCTGCAGCATATCAGAAAAATTCCACTCTGGAGAGAGTTTCCAAAAGTTTCCATTTTAAGTCGACTAAAAACGCCATTTCCGTGTAAACAAGAGCCCGAACAATACCTTTGTGTTTCATCCTAAAACCATCTCTGTGCAAACGGGGCCTTAGACTGGAAGCCTGCAGCCTTTCCTGAGATCATCTGTTAGCAGCAGCGTTGCAAAGGAGTGGAAAAATTCTGGTAAATTTATGGAAAATTTCCTGAAAAATTCCACAGAAATTTAATCTTGGGAATATTTTCTGGGTTCTGTTGCCATCAACTCAAATAAATGTTTCTGTCTTTCATTAAAGTGCAGCTCTAAAAACGGATCAGTGTCATTTATAAATGCTGTATTAGGCATATTTGTTCAAATGACACATTTATGCTTCTGTCCAGGACAGTTAGACTCAGTTTGGGAAAATTCATTTATAACGTCATTTAAAAATATTGTATCAGACATGTTTGCATGCATGTCTGCTTATAACAAACCAAAGTGTTTAATGTTCATACATGTTAATGACCAGGGAACAGCAGGTGATATGAATTCCCCAAAAATTCCCTTTGAAAGTTTCCAACTTCCAAAAGCCCCTCAGACCTGGAACCAGCAATCGGTGGCTCAGCTTGCAGACTCTTCTGTCATTGTGGGTCCTTGTTGAAGAAAATCAAGTTTTTGTCAAAATTCAAACTTTGTTTGCTTTTGTTTGAGGCATCTCTGCTCACTGAAGAGCCCAAAACACGAGCAGAGCATTGCAGACGAGCAAGCAGCAGCTCAGCTTTCAGCCCCGTGACTTTAAATGTCACCTTAAGATCATCTTTACTGACTGCTGATGAAAACCATCCAGAGAAATCATTCCCCCTGAAACACTGTGAGCAGCTCAGCTCTCAGCCCCTCCTCATGACATGTCTTGAAAACTGACTTTTACTGATTTTAGACGCCTGGTCTTTTTGTTTGTGACACCAGACCTCTGCTGATTATTTGGTTTCCATGGGAGACTCAAGTGATCAACATCAGACCCTGGTGAAGCCTCAGATTAGACTGAATAGTGCGTTTAGAGGAAGTCTGAGAATTAAATTGCCCCTTATGGCCCATCATCCAAAGACTTTTGCTAAAGGACTTTACAGAATAAGAAAAAGTTGTTTGTTGAGGGTAAATACTGGTGTTTAAAGCTCGTTATTGAACCTCTTGAACCTCTTGGGGCCGAGCCCTGAAGCCCGCCCACGCCCTCTTCCTCACAGAAACATTTTCCACTCTGATAATGACCTAAACATCTTGTTTTCCGGTTATTAGCGATACGACAGATTCTGTTCAGAGCAGCCAGCTGTGCTGCTGATTCAATCTCCTCTGATAGGCCTAATTGAGTTCTGATGAGCGTCTGACAGAGAAGGGGGGGGGGCAGTCTTATCTTAACAACCTTTATTGGACACTTCCTCCTGCTGATGAAGCCATGCAGCCTCCAGGATCAGATGATTTCCCGTTAGAACCAAACACATGACCAGTGGAGGAACAAATCCTGCAGGAGCTCCTGACCTCTCCTTATTCGTCCACGTCTTTGATGTCCATCGCTCAGCCGAGCGAAACGCTGCCTCACATCAAAGACATCAGTCTGAATGTCACCAACGAGGAGTTGTTATCAGCCGCAGATGGGCTCGATGCAGGAAATAAAAAGGAGGGCAGAAATCAGGGAATAATCATCAAACAAATTAAGACAGAAAGAGCAAGACTGTGAATCCAGGAGGTCAAAGCTGACTTATTAATACTCTGAAGAGTTCATGAAAATAGCCGGATGAATCAGAGTCTTTGTGATCCACGATGAATGAACAAAGAGGAGACGCTTCAATCCACTCTTTAAACCAGTTCATGACGAGTTTAATTTAGCATCAAAATTGAGCTTTTGTTGGTTGGATTAGTATTTACATGACTTCTCTTCATACAAAGAGACGCCATAAACTCTCTGAGTGATTCTCATGGTCATTCAAACTACAGCTCAGGCTCTTTCCTTTGAAAGTGACTAACTCTGCACTAATGTTTGATCACAGCTGATAAAGAGACCCTTTATGTTGGTGGTTAATCTTCAACATTAAGACACGAGCCAGCCTGACTCACCACACGGGACACATGGGTCACATTATGACTAACACCACCAAGCTTGGTGAAACCTTCTTGTGCTGATGAATCTGCAGAGGGCGGTGAACTTCAGAGCCTGTACGATGAGCGAGAGGCAGACTGACACCCAAACTGAACCACTGATGGACCAAAACAAACCCACAACAGAGAGAGATTCACTGATTCATGTCATTTAATCACTCCTGAAATGTAAGGATGAGCTCGCTTTTCTTTACTGGAGCATTACTGGAGCATTATGGGAAATGCTTATGCAGTCTTAGGAAGAAGTGTGACCTCACAAGACACCAGAATCTGAGCACCGAAAAGCTCTTTATCTGCCTTTGTGCGGCGCTGCTGGTGTTTGACTCTCAGCAGGAAAACGTAGCAGAATATTTCCTCCAGTGTCAAACAAACCCTTAAAAACAGAGATAAACACAGATTATCATGCTGCAGTGTGTGACAGGATGTACGCAGCCCTGGAATGTGTGTGTCTGATAAGTGGTTACACAGCCCGTCACCACATTCCTCTGGTTTCAACATGCAGACATGAGCTGCAAGTGCACAGACAGTGCTGAAGGAGCCTGGACCCTCAGTGAGAACCCTTAACCCACAGAGCTGTATAGAAGTAGTTCTTATTCCTTATCTGGTGAATATTAACCAATAAATAGCAGCCTTGTTGCTTCAGTGCTGATCCATCCATTCTCTTGGTACGGCACGCATTTTGTGGCGTTTCCTTTGACTAAAACCAGGACGGGTCCTCAATTTACCAACCTGTACTGTCCCACTATTTGGGACCCTTCTGCTGGGGTTCCAGAAATACCGATCCGACCCCCAGAAGGTGGAGCTAGAAACACTGCAGTGTGTTGATTGGTTGAAAGAATCATTACTTCCTGTGCAGCAGTGGTAATAAAGAACAACACATAACCCCACAATGTTCCTGAGGCTAACATCTGAAAGGTGATAATTTAAGGAAGCACAAAGAAATCCACCAAACAAGCCTCAAAAGTGTTGCTGCACAAAAACCTGAGTGCTGAAACCTGCAGTTCCACATGTGGCCACTCGAAGCTGTCTGCAGAAGCACCACAACCATTAAAACAGCCGATCTTTCTGGTTCGTTTTGAGTAAACTAACCCCAACTCTGGAAACAGCAGCTTGACCAAGCAGTCAGAGCGATGCTAAGGCTAAACGTGGATCTGAACCCTGAATCCAGCCTCTGTTGTGTCTTTGCTGCCCACATGCTAACAAAATGAGACACACACACACACACACACACACACCACATCAAACAGGAACTCCACTATTGAGACACATTCGTCTGAATCAGGGGAAACCCTCACACCAACAGAACCCCGCTGTGGGTTTCTTCTGGCTGTTTTTACTGTACATGAAACGTCCTGGAGGAGTTGAATCACACTTCTTTTGTTTTCTGTCAAGATGTTTCAGATAAACACCAAGGGACTTCTTTAATGAGCTTCTTCTTTCTATGAAACAGCTGCAAAAACCACCTTCAAAAACTCCCCGACAAAACAGAAACTCGGTTTGTTTCAGTAAATACGACCTTTGAAGCTCAAGTTACTCTTTAAGTTCCTTTTACGGACTCTTATATGATTTGAATTTCTAGTTTCTATTCATGCAACTGTCTCTTTTTTCCAGAAGTTTCCACCTTTGGCATCACTTAAGACCATTTGATGGCTCAGTTCTTTAAATCCTCATGTTCTTGTGTCCAAAACTTGCATTTTTTCAGCAAAATGTGTTTTAAGTCCTTATGACAGAGAAACAGTCTATCATTGCAGCTTTTTTCTGCATGAAAAGGTTGAATATGAAAAAAAGAAGACTAAACTGAGAGTGTTGACACATCAAAAGTTTAGCAGACAGCTCAGACTGCCGATGCGCTGCATGTTTTATATCACAGCAGCAACATTGAGCTTTCATTTCTGGGTTATCTGTTGATAACTCGCCTGAGGGTGGGGTATGTTTGATCAGCAGGTTCCAGGTTCCCTCCCCTCATGTTTTACAGTCAAATACAGTCACCCTGCAGCGGGAGGGGTTAGCTTAGCACTGATAGCCGCTAACCGTCTGGCTTCAGGCCTGGAACAACCATCTGTCAGAGTGCGACAGCAGAGGCTGCACATCAAACGGCCTCCCTGCAGGCTCGCTCACACATTCCCTGATGGAAACACAGTCCGGATCAGATTCCTTGTTTGGGACGAGGTCCTCTGTAATTTCACTGCTCACCACAAAGCCACAACACATTTTCTTTTCAGGGATGAGGAGGAGGAGGAGGAGGAGGAAGCTGCACGTTTCCCAGGCTGATGTGCTGCTGCTAATCAGGACATTTTGTCTCCGAGTTTTAAACAACTTTAAGAGAAATACTTCAACTTTTCAAACACAGGCGTGTGCAAAAAAAAAAGTGGAGCTTCAGAGTCTTGAACTTGCACAGGATGCATTCACAAATTTCTAAAGAAGCTGCATCTCAAGAAGTTTGTTTCATGCAACAGACTGAAAACTTTTCTGCAAAGCATCAAATGTAGAAAAGTTTTGCTTCATGATGCAGTGCTTTGCTGAGTGCATGCTTTTTGTGTGGTCTGATTCAGTTTATTTGTTTCCAAAGAGCCGTTTCTGGAAGGATTTGCATAATTCTGTCTCTGTCTCACTCTCTATCTCTCTATCCCTCTGTAAATTGGTGCAAAATCTGTTTATTTACATTCCAGATCAAAAATGCTACTACAACCTAACTACGCAGTTTGCCTGAATCTAGTACAGTCAATGTGGGATTTGAGGAGGATACTTTAATCGAGCACAGAGGAGGGAAACTTCATATGTTGCTTATAGAGCAGGTGATTTTTGAGCTGTAAATGTCAAAAAGTCTCTCCAAATCCATCATCTCTCACTGCTCTTTTGCTGTAAACAGTTACGTCCCATTTCACTGAAAAGGTCTCCAAAAAGAAAAAAAAAGCATCCAGAGAAAATTGTGTAATCTAAGCAAGAGGAGGAGGAGGAGGAGGAGGAGGAGGAGGAGGAGGAGGGTCACGGCAGACTCCTGCCCTAAATGTATTCATATAGTTCCCGTCAGCAGTGCCAGAGTATGTGGCGGTCGGAGCGGGTGGAGGGAGAGGAGGGGGATCAGATTCTGTCCTCCATCACAGGCAGGAAGGACAAAAACCCTCCTCTCTCCGTGCCAACATTCCTCAGCCCAAAGGGATTTTATAGACCAGCGGACAGCAATGCAGGAACCATTATTACATCCTAGTGATACTATTTATCATGCTGCCTCCTCCCCTCCCTCCTGCGCTCTGTTCTTTTCACCGCGCAGGCTTTCAGAGCACCCCGTCATGCAAAAGAGACAAAAAAACTTCCTAAAAAAGAAGAAGAAAAAACTGGCTCATTCTGGTGCAAATCATCGGGGGTTCAATGCAAAACTGGTCACATTCCTACAACATATAACAAATGGACTCTTTCCCGAGGCTCCAAAGGCAACAAGCTGAGGTTTGGTGGAGCAACATGGATTAACTCCGGGGGGAAAAGAGGATTTCTACCCTGATTAACCGCTGCAGTTAGCGTCAGGAGCACATTTGGTAAAGTGAGGTGGTTTGGCTCAGATTATTACAGCAAGAAACCACCAAAAGTTCTGACTTTAGTCCAGTAAAGAAAACTCAATCAGCCTTTCATTTAACTCTAGACGTGCTTCAACTTTTATGCACCACTGAAGAAGCATGTTGGTTCCACTCAGAGGCAGAAACGCTGAGGCTGATGGAAATAAAGCATGAAGAACCAGTTTGTTTAGCCCCGAACGATCTGATTAGAGGCAGAAAATAAACTTCCCAGGTTTCAAACTTATGAGTCTTGGATTACCTCCATTGATAAAAACATTCCAATCATGCCTGCAGCGCTTAAAAAAGAAAAAGAAAACGTCTTTAGCATTCAGAACGTACTCTTTTGTCAGGTGAAGGAACATTGTTATCGATTAGCTTGGGAACGCGAAGCCCACATACCAGAAATGACCTCAGTGGGAAGAGAGAAGAAAGAGCTGGAGGGAGGAGGAGGAGCGGAGGATTGTCAGAGCTCAGAGGATAAGTATCCATCAAAGAGGAGGGAGGGAGGGAGGTGAAGAGAGAAAAGGAGGAGAAGTCACAGAGGGCTGGAGAGGAATGACCACAGACACAGATAGGAGGACACAGATAGGTGGAGACAGCTCAGGTCAGGGGCAGACGAGCAGCTCCCACATTTTTAAAGTTTGACCTAAACGCCTGAAAAGTATCAGAATTAAAAAGCAGTGTCATCCCAGGTCTGTGCCACTACAAACTATTTCTCCTACAGTGCAGGGGAGTTGGTTGTCTACTGGTACTTTAAAAGGGGGTTTTCTGTGAGGAGAATGAAACAACTCCCATTAATGTTCATTTTAATATACAAGCAAATGACAGCGGAGGATCATCAAGTCACTTAGAACTTCTGAACTTCAGCTGCAGCTCCATCTGCTCCTATGCTCCTGGTTTTGGATGTTTTAAACTACTCCCTCCCTGCAGACGGGAGTTGCTTGTCTTAAACTGATTCAGTTTGATTTTTTTTCTTGAACTGTGTAATCCAAACTTTGAGTTTGATCTAAAACAAAAACAAAGTAACTGAACAAAGCAGCAGTAGACCAGCAACTCAAATGTGTTAATTTTTACATTTGATCTTAAAAATGAAAAAAAAAAAAGATGATCAGCATTATCTCTTAAATATGCATCAATAATAGTTTTTTCATTTACTATGTGTGTGTGTGACACAAACAGCATTTGACACCAACGTGGGCAGACCAGCAACTTCAACTTCCATTTTTCTGAAACTTGACTTCAAGAAAATGTAAAAAAAAAAAATTCAGGTCCAGATGTGGAAAAAAATAAGTGAGATACAAAATGTTTGTATCTCGGTATGAAGGAACAATCTGAGCCTGAAATCTGATCATTTGAAGGGACAAAGAAGCCTCTGAGGGGAACTACCAGCTGTAACAGGTGTTTTCCAGCTGTTTGCAAGAAGAAACCTGATAAAAGGTTTTGCGTCATCTTAAAATGAGATAAAAATGTCCAAGGTTAATAAACTCTACAGAGCGTGTTTGGTGGGAAAGCTGAAGCTGTAGCCTCACTTGGCTGAGTTAGAGGAAAGGAGTGTCCTTATGAAAAGGCCCCTGGGTCCTATTGAGACCCCTCCGAGTGTGCAAAATCCCCAAGAGGGCCGGTCAAGGTCCCCAGAGGTCACATTCCTGAGGGGAAATCAAAAAAAGCAGCAAAAGAAGAAGCGAGCAGAGAGAAGGGAGCAGCAGGGGGTGACAACAGGATGAGGCAGAGTGAGCAAGCAGAAGCTCTGAGGAATGTTACAGATTGTAAAGACGGGAGGATCACTGGATCATGACAGGGACTCAACGCTGGAGAGGAGACCGGGCAGCTCTTCAGTCCATGATCAGAGTCCTGAGAGTCTCTAGATCCACATGGAGAATATCTGTACACCTAACAGTGAGGCGTCTTTAAACTTCTGAGTCACTCCGAGTCTCCTCAGAGCTTTAACCTTACTGGACTGACTGGTAAATCCAGCATGCTCCTGCTGGTCACCCATTAACACCATTTG
The DNA here is from genome assembly GCA_030710495.1 of Labroides dimidiatus. Classification (NCBI taxonomy): domain Eukaryota; kingdom Metazoa; phylum Chordata; class Actinopteri; order Labriformes; family Labridae; genus Labroides; species Labroides dimidiatus. The sequence continues at coordinate 36,240,795 of CM061143.1, read as the reverse complement.
TAGGGACCAACTGGGCTGACTGGGGGGCAGGGTGCATGTGTTGGTGTGTGGGTGGCATCCACACAGCCTGCGTTAGCTCTCAAGTATGGTCAGGGAAAAAAAAGCAACAAAATGCTGAGGAAACATGGAGCAGAGAGTAAATAACAGCATCCTGCCAGTTTTCATCATGAATTCAATTTGTGTTTCAGGGGAAAGAAGAGACAAAACTACAGAAAGGAGACGTTTCTGGTTGGGAAAGCGAACACTGGCATGCTCTGTAACTTTGAAAGTTGAACATTTTCTAAAGACAGTTGCATCACGCCGTGCACAGTGTGGTTTTCAAAAAGGTATTTGGTTTGTGTCTGTAACTTTTGCAATTTGTTTGACCACTTTGTATTTGTAAATCTGCATTAGGTTCCAGTGTAACTTCAATCAGTAATATAAGATAACTCTTCAGTAACAAATCTGCAACAATCTCCTTAGTACCAAAAACTAATACTGCTAACTGCTCAACCACCAGAAAGAAGAAATCTGTTTTCTTGATTGCTTTATCCTGCTAAATGCTAATAAAGCTCATAAAACACCACAGCCAGAGGAACGAACTCCCAAACAGAGAAATCCCACCATCCAAGTAGCACCTGATGGATCATAAATGTATTATAATCAAAGCAGCAGCAGTAAAGTCACAATTTTGCAATGCTGGCGTCAACTATTTCACAGAGATCACATGAAAAAGATGATGCCGACCACTTACTTCCTTTTCCTTCACTTCAAAATACGATTATGTTGATGTTTCTGGTATTGATCCCTCTACAATTTAAACACTGTAACACTCACAGTGCGCACACGCACGCTCACCGTGCAGGACTCAGGTCAGAGCACCACATCCCAGGTGTTTGAATAACAAAAACACTTCATGAATAGTTAAAGACAGAGCCTGGGTTGGGTGGCAGGAGGGGAAATGTGTCAATGATATACAGAAAAACAGTCGACAGAGGAGAGAGAACCAACAGACGCTTCCCTATGATGCTGATCTTTATGAAGCCTTAACATACTCAAAACAAAATCTTCACATTTGTTTCCTCAAGCAGGAGGTGGCTGAGACTTCGCTGGCATGACAGATGAAATAACAGGAGAAAATAAATTAGTTGCAAGTAGTACAGATCTTCAAGATCATTCTCAGGTATCCTGTACTTTGATTTTTTTTTACGTCAGTCAATTCATGTTCCTTAATTTGTGAATCCGAATGCATATCTGTTTACTTCTCAAGGTAATAAGTAAGACGAGAAGAAAGCTTGAACATCAGTTCAATGAATGTGCTCAAAGGCAGTGGTTAAACACTGCTCTTGAATTAAAATACAAGTGTTATTCACAGTTCTTACACTAACTCCTTTAGCTGAGGGCTGCTCTCAGAGTATGAATTCTTTAGGCATGCAGTCACCGCTTATTATTCACAACACACTGTTTCAGGTATGTCCCCAAATACTTTAAGGTGGATTTAAAATGGTACAAATGTTCCCAAAAACCAAACAACAGAGTATTTGTGGAGCTGAAGGTGTTAAAACCACCACACTGAGCAAATAAATCAGAGCTGGATTAAATCAGGAGGTGAGGGAACTTTTTTTTACTAGTTACTTGAAATGAAAGGAGTTGTTTCAGTGAATTTATCAGCTTGAATGTCCTGATGACTGCCCATCAGAGACAGGAAAAGTGACTTTTCCAGCTACCCCCCACCTGGGCCCCATACGGGATAATGGCAGCGAGCTATGTGTGTGCGTGTGTGTCCCTCTCCCCCAACTCTTTCTCACACACACACACACACACACACACACACACACACACTAGACGTTATCTAGGAAGCTAGCAGGCTAACAACACTGTGATGCCGTTAAACTAGCTCAAAGCTCCTTTGGGCTCTTTTAGACGTTAAATAGAGAACTTAAAGCGACGAGAAGACGTAAATCAGATCCGTTTAATGCGTACTAGTACCGTAATGATTCTTCAGTTAGCGCAGGCAGACTGATCGGCAAACACATTGGTTTATGAAGACATAGTTTTGGCTTTTTGTAAGAAATAATCAATGAAACAACTTACCGACTCTGAGAAAACGGAGGCAGATAAAATCAACACGAGGCACAGGTTCAGCATGTTGTCCTTACAAGTAAGTTTTAAAAGAGTCTTGAAATAAAAGTTGCGTTGAGAGTTAGTTTGGTAGATTTGACTCAAAATCACAGGTGCGCGTCTTCACAGGTTCCTGTGTCCCGGTATAGTCCAAGAGTTTTAAAGAAGTGGTCCACTTTGTACCTTGACTGTCTGTTTGTGGCTCGGTTGCTCTTCTCTCTTCGGTGACTGATCGATGTACTGAAGCTGCCTCGGTTGGCGTCCTCTATATGATAGACGCGCAAACTCAGCCCCAGCTCTCCACCAATCAGAAGCGGGCTACCTTCTTCATAACTTACGGTAAAGCCCATAATGTTCAACAGGTTGGCCCCGCCCCCTGCTCCAGCTCCCCGAGCGTAAAGTTACCCGTATGTGAAGGCTTCAAAATAAAAGCTTTCACAATAATCAGCATTTTCGTTTTCGGTTCAAAACGTCATACATTTCATGAGTTCTTGGATTAAAAAGAAGGTGGTGGTGGTGGGGTTGGGGGGTCACAGAAACATGGGTTGGATTTGAAAATGTCTTATTTCAAGATATTAAAAGACAAACAAGAAAAAGTATTTGTTTAGTTTATGACAACCACTGTTCTCTAAGATAAGATCCACTTGATTAACTCTGAAGGAAATTATGTTTCCAGAGTACAAGATACAAAAGTTGATAAAGGTACAATATAAAAATACAAAATGTTTGTAAGTAAAGACTGAAAATACAAATACAAGCTCCTGTCACGAGATTTTGACAGGTCATAAAAACTCCTAGAATTAAGAGTTATCACTTTTTATGACGTAAAATAGCAACAAAAACCATTAGTGATTTGTTTTATATGTATATAAATATATATACATACATCATTTATTTTTATTAGTGCAATTTTCACTTCGCTTTGTCTCACTCTTTTTTATTTTCAATGCTTCATCTCATTTGTACAAATAATTTAATTTAACCACATTTCTTATCTGTATTATTATTTCTGTCCATTTTTCCCCCTGAAACACTTCCTTTATTTCATATTACATTGTACTATACGGGTGGTATTTAACTACGGACAACAGGAGGCTTTTTTAAATTGAAAGAGGTGTGGCTCACAGGATCAGTGATTAAATGCAGACATGGGGCAGCATTTACCTTCATTAACATGATAACACACTAATGACGGCTCATTTTATATCAAGTCTCTTGGCAACAAGCTACAGGGTGTTACCTCAACAACCACAGAGTGTGACCATCCGTGAGACTTTAATAAACAGTGTCACTTTCACCACCAGACAAAGTGATAAGCTCAGCTTTAATACCAGCTTTTAACATCACAGAGGGTTTCTTTTTAATCACGTGTACAAAAACCTACCTCAGGGAGAGAACTGCCTTTGTCACATTAAGTCTCAGAGGGGTTGAAATGTGTTTGGAAAATCTAACCTGGAAAACAAACAGATTCCTCCCTGTGGAGAATCCTTTAATGATGAGTGAACGGTGTTATGTTTCATTTACAGCACGCTGTGTCCTGTTTCACTAAAAAAGAGAAGCTGGTTGCCTGAGGGGCCTGTGCTGCTTCATGGAAATTCTTCAGTGACGACATCTTCCGGTAAAAGTTCCTCCCTATGCTCTGTTTTTTTTTTCTCTCTGTCTCTGAGCTCTGCAGTGTTTCCCTTTCCAACCACACGCACACATGATTTCACTCTCCTGAGTTTTTCCCTGAAAAGTACAACTTCTGTTTTCAGTTTCAGCGTACGTGACCAGTTGTTGCATCATCAGTGTTTCTCCTTTCTTTAGAAGTCTTGGGGGGAACTTTTGTAACATTATTACATTAAAAAAATGAGGGTCAAGTTTGTAGTGATTTCTTGTTGGTACAGGAAGTGTGAGTCTGTTCCAAACAAGTCCTACTCTCAGATGTTTTTTTCTTTTTTAAATATATGTATGACAGCATAATTATCAAAATGCTGACGTGCTGCAAAAAAAGCTCAAAACACAAACGATGCAAAATAAAAAATAAAAAAATCCCACACAAAATCACAAACTTGCAAAAGAAGAAAGTTCAATCATCATTTTATCAAGCCTTGTTAAGATCTGGTGAAGATCTCGTGGTATTTTTAGAACGAAGCGTTTTGATCAGTTTATCGACAGGTTCAGGAAATTTCTAAAATATAAGGAGGTTAAAAAAACTGCACGTTTAGTTTGTTACTCATTTAGTTTTCTAACTGAACTCAGGCAGACACAGAGCAGAGTGAAAATCAGTCAAACTTCCCCTCTCTGTCGCCCACAGGCTGAAAATGTGGGGATTTTTCCTCCTTCAAATGTTTCTGCTGTCACTGTGCCATTAAAGTCTGCAAACATATCAAACAACACTGTAGAGATAAGAAGTGATCGTACACACACGCACACACACACACACACACACACACACACCAAACACACCGACTGAAGATAAGGTGAATCTGGAAAACCCCAAGACAAAGGCATATTGTAAACCTGTGTGTGTTTGAATAGTTCTTTGTGTTTGTTTTCCATAATTATGCTATATTAATTCTTAGCTGACATGAAAGAAAAATAAATGTGAACGTCACTGTATACATTGTATACACATACAATATATACACTGTGTATAGTGTGTATACTGTTTGCTTTGTGTGTGCTGTTTGTTAAATGTGTATGGTGCAATGTTGTAAAGAGCTCTCAGAAAGGGGGAGTGGTCACTCTGGTGAGGCTGAGAGCTTGTCTGAAGAAGGCTGCAGAGATAACTGATGCCATGGACGCATCTCAAACCCTGAGACTTTTTAAGCAGCCCCTGTCTGGAATGCTTTGTTTCAGCTGCTGTCTCTTTAAGGCTCCCTGCTCCACAAACCTCCTTCACTTTGATTGGCCAGCTCTCTGGAGGCCTGTCAGGGGCAGAGCTATGAGCAAAACCTTGGTGTTTGAGGCCCATGCATCCAACATGTCAGGATCTGTTTACAATGATCTTGTGAAGATGTCGTGCTGTTTTTATAACCGAGTGTTTCATTATTTTACAAACAGATACAGGGATTTCTACAACATATGAATATCTAGAGGTTTGAAAATCTGCACACGCTCAGTCTGAACGTGCTGCATTGTTACTTTAAATCCATATTTAAATATCCGGAAGCAGAATACCCCCTCTTTAAATAGTTATAGAACATTCACTTTATTGGTGTTAAGTTTTTGACGAAGCTGTTACTAAAGCTTTAAAGTAAAGAGTATAAGCTCTCCCTTCTTTAAGGGGAGTAGAAGAAGTAGAGAGCATCATTAATTCAGTATATTCTAACACAAGACTTCAACACAGTTTAATGTCATCTGTCAATGATTAAAGGATCACCAGCACACCTGTAACAGGAAATATTAGATGCCTTTATTAATAAAGGACATGTTGTCTGGCCGATTCTGGTCTTAGAAAGACGAAGCAGGAGTTTCCAGCTTGTTTCCTTACCTAGCTGGTGACACCTACTCAGGTAAAGGAGGACTTTCCCAATCACAGTGTGTGTGTGTGTGTGTGTGTGTGTGTGTGTGTGTGTGTGTGTGTGTGTGTGTGTGTGTGTGTGTGTGTGTGTGTGTGTATATGAGAGGAAATTACACATCTGAATGTGAGTGTGTATTAAATATGGAGAAACTCATCATGGTGACGTGATGTGTTTCAGGTAGAGGACGGAAACATTCATGACCTAAATGGTCTTCAAGCACCCTGAAGCTGCCGGCCCTCGTGGTTTATGGAGAGAGTTTGATGTAATCTACATTAAATAACTGATTCTGTCTAAGCTGAATGGATTATAATGAATTTAATACACAGATTTACCAACTGAAGATAGTTATCCATACACAAGCATGACTATAGCCAGTGATGGAGAAACCACCAAAAGAGGGAGAAGCTGACTGAGCTCTGCAATCTGATTGGATAATCAGCTGCTCAGACAAGCTGCTGCAGGTCAGTTCCCTGAAGCAGGAGGAGAACCAGGAGCCTGTATATGTGCATGCATTTGCTTGTGTTATGCAATATTCCCAAGAGGTTACAGCTGAAATCTCTGCACAGGTGATGAGTGATCAGCCAGGTGAGTTTACCATGCGTTCCTGAGTAAACACTAAAAAAGTAAATAAAACCAAATGTTTGAGTGAGAGAACAGAACATGTATTTACAGAAAACAGAAACCCAGCAGGGTTTCAGAGAGAAACAAGAGAACAAGGTCAAAGGCTTAATATTTAAAATGTATGAACGACAGTACACCCCCCCCCCATCCCCACTTAAATGCTAAAACCTGAATTTTTAAGCTGCCAGCCATTACCGTCAACTGATAAAGAGTGAGTTGTTGATGAAGTAAACATTATTTTATCTGATTGTTGACCACAGTTACTTAAATAAAGAATAATTACTAGTGTAAAAAATGAAAATGAACTCAAAACAAATGTTTTTTCTATTTTTATCAAAAATGTCTTGACTTGTCTGAGACTTAGAATGAGCCTCCTTCTCCTGAAAAGTCCTGAAAATGCCTTATTTCAAGATATTAAAAGACAAACGAGAAAAAAGTATTTGTTTAGTTGCCGAGTTAGGACAACCACTGTTCTCTAAGATAAGATCCACTTGATTAATTCTGAATGAAGTTATGTTTCCAGAGTACAAGATACAAAAGTTGATAAAGGTTCAATATAAAAATACAAAATGTTTGTAAATAAAGACTGAAAATACAAATACAGAGCAAGTGCTGGTTAAATAAAACAAAGTGTCACAGTGGAGTTTCAATAAATAAGTGTCCAAAGTAAAAGTATAAAAGCAAAAAAAGTGCCTTAAAATGGTAACAATGAACAAATAAGAGTGAAACAGGCATAACAATAGTTCGATATCGATGAGGTTATACATGAATTAACAACAACTACTGCACTGTGAAAACTATTTCACATATTAAAATCAATCAATAAATAAACTGTTGAACATGAACTAATCAGTCTACAGATATCACACACAGCCTTGCATTGTTGACGGATACTGCACTAAGCAGTCTGAGTCTGTTTGATAGTGATGTGTCTTTCCTGCAGGAGGGGGAGGAGTTGTAGAGTCTGATGGCCACAGGTAGGAAGGACCTCCTGTGGCGTTCTGTTGGGCACCTCGGTGGTCTCAGTCCTCCACTGTAGGTGCTCTGACAGGACGTCAGTGCAGCATGCAGGGGCTGAGAGGTGTTGTCCATGATGCTGAGCAGCTTCCTCAGCATCTTCCTGAGACCTTGTTGAGTCTGTAAGCGTCAGCTGCCTTCAGTCTGCTGCCTCAGCACACTACAGCATAGAACATCTACCACAAAGTGATGGAACATCTGCAGCATGGCTCTGCAGACGCTGAAGGATCTGAACCTTCTGAGGAAGTACAGTCTACTCCGACTCTTCTTGTACACAGTCTGTCTTTTTAGTCCAGTCCAGTTTATCATCCATGTTAATAGTCAGATAGTTGTTGACATCCACAATGTCCACCTGGTGGAACAGGTAGCTAACGCTGATAAGAACACAGCTAATGGCTCAGCTCTGATGTCATTCCCAGTGCCAATCACTTTGGTAAACAAAGTACTTCATTAAAACATGCGTCAACACACACGGCCAAAATATTCAGCTTGACATCATCGGGATAGTTCCTCCTAGTACCTCTGTGAAACTTCTGCAACATGACAGGTTGAGCTAATGTGGTATAAGTCAGGAAACTCCACAAGGAGTGAGGAGGAGAGGATGATGGCGTTCATTTTTCCCCCCGCTCACCACCATGTTCTTCACACTCGTTTGTCAGTCCTCTGAGATTAAAACGTAGCATCGATCAAATAGCAGAAGGTATCATCAGCATATCAGACTTTGCTTGCCCTCCATCTTGGATGTCAGGTGAACTCTACGTGAAGACTGGAAATTTTCTAGTGTCTAAGAGGCTTCTTGTACAGCAGCACCAGACACAGCTTGATACTACATCAGAGCCAGTGGGAAATCAGAGCAAACATACAGTGTATCACAAAAGTGAGTACACCCCTCACATTTTTGCAGATATATAAGTATCTGGGTTTAGCTATTAATGGCTATATTTTGAGTTATTTTGAGGGAAAAATAAATTTACACTGTTATTTAAGCTGCACACAGACAACTCTTCATTGTGTCAAAGTGTAATTTTGTTAGTGTTGTCCCATGAAAAGATATACTTAAATAACTGCAGAAATGTGAGGGGTGTACTCACGTTTGTGATACACTGTATGGTTAATGATGGTTTAATTACTCCACCCTTTGAAGAACCCTCTCATTGTTACTCTGAAATTGTTGTCTTTGCTGCTTTTATTGTTTGTCTTGTGCAAGATGTGTTGTTGTGTAGAGCCAGGCTGAAGAAAGCAGTGGGTGGAAATCTGAAGGTAATTTAAAACACCGAACAGAAGAGAAGCAGCTCTGACAGTGAGATAAACGTGTGTGTTTATATTAACATGGATACACTCATATCTCAGTGACATTCAGAAAGGTCTCATGACACAGAAGTAACATTACCCTATGACTGTGAGGAAGTCCCAAAGGCCACCGGCCCAAAACAACAGAGTGACCTTAAAAAGAAATGTTGGTACTTCATCAGAAACTCAGCGTGTGGTCGGAGTGAAAGGGTTCAATCAGATGAGGAATTTCTTTGTGTTTGTGGTCAAAGTCAATGAAGGGGATGAAGAGATAATGAGGATTGAGGCAAAAAGCAAGAGTCATAGAGACTAAATCATGAGGTTGGGCTTTCATTAGAATTTAATGATAATGACTCAGCAAAAAAATGAGGAAGAGAACATGGCTGAAATTGTAGTCCAGTGTTGTGATCTGAGGGCTTTTAGTCTAACAATGAAAACTCTTTACTCAGGTAATAAACACGTTTAACCTTCAGACATGCTGAAGTACAGATAAATGCTAACTTCTGCATGCTAACATGGGAGTACCAGCTTTTATGACAGTTTAAGAGTGTGTCCAGTGCTGGATGTTCAGACTGAACGTGTGCAGATTTTAAAACTGCTGCATATCCATATGTTGTAAAACCCCCTTGATCAAAATCCTCTGCACGATACTTGCTGAAATGATGAGGTCATTGCGCAAAATCTCTGTACTGGTCCATGACCTGATGGAGGGGTGGGCCTCAAACATCAAGGTCTGCAATTTTAGAGGGAATATGTGCTTTTTGACTGTAGGATCTAGTGTCTAAATTTAGTTCAGGGGTAATAAATTTACCCCATGAAATGGTCCTGCTGGGGGTGGTACTATCAGGAGTTATTGTGGATGGGGCCTCATGAAATGCTCTGTGAGGACTATCCGGGAAAGCTGGTGTTTTTCCGGGACAAAGACTCTGTTTCCCATGAGCACTTGCACCCACTGATGTGAAATGAATGTGGAGCAGACCTTCTTTTTAACTCTACTTTTCTTAGTTCAAAACAACTTTTCTCAGGATGCAAAGCGACCAAATAATGTATTTAGTTTAGTTCTGTCTATATTTAGGGTTACTCACAGCCAAGTGCTCTGAGACGTGTCCACAGGGTCTGATTTGTTGGGGAGGTTACATCCGTACCTCTGCTCAATAAATTTCATTCTTGGCGGGGACAACCCTTCAGTGATTAAAAACCCAGAGTAGATTTAGTGCCATGAATTTCATCCTGATTGACATATACACACACTACAGTTTTCTCTCTATCACTGTTAATGGGCCAGATGTGTGTTCGTTCCCTGCTCAGAAGTTTGTAGAGATGTGAATAAAAGAAGGGCAAAATGCTCCAGATGACACACCAACAGAAAAGCCTAAACAGCCACATGAGGTCCTACATCAGGTCAAACTGTTTACTTTGTCTAATAAGATGAATTATTTTGTTCTCTGCCATGTTAGTGTGATCGGCCCTTTTCCAGGGTCCATGGTAATTGGAGCATCTCCCACATCCCAGGTGTGGCCATCACAGAGAATCAAATTGTTTCATGTCAAAGTTTGACTCTAATGTTCACTAAGGTTCAGAAGAAGCTTTGGCCTGTCTGAAGTTTGTTCTCTGAAGCCACTCTGAAGTTAGTGTTTCATGAGAAAAGAAACAAAGATGAGGATTTGTATTCTAGTGCTCTATCGCCCTCTGGTGGTCATACATGTACACAACAACTTTGTTTTAACTGAACTGATACGTTTCATAATTACTCCCATGTTAGATTCTTATTAATTGGGAGTATTTAACATTTGATCTTTTTTGATTGACTTCCAGTGTTTGAAGCTGTTATATTATAAAACTTTGCATGATTTCTGTCTGGTCCTGTTTTGGTTTTTTGTTTTTTGTTTTTAAACTTCTGTTGCAGCTGTGATGCCAAATCTTTAACTCTCGACTAATAAAACTTCTCATCTAAATTTACTTTAACCATTAATTACTCATCAGTTTCAGAAGACATCACACAAGGTTCATGCTGCCCATAGGACTGACCTGGGACTGAACATCAACATGTGCTACTTGCTATACTATAAATGATGGAGTATTAGAGGCACCAGTGAGGGAGAAACAGGACGCTGAGATAAGAGTCAGAACAGGTCAAATTTCAAAATATTCTACTATAAGTTTTCTGAAGTAAAATAGAGATCATGGAGCACCTTAAACTAAACTTTGCAGGTTTCAAATGTCACTCTGAGCCACGTTGTTATGAATTTTGTGGATTTTAATCAACTGAGCAACAAAAAGAAAGCACCTGCTGTACCAAAGGGTGGCAACAATAAAGCATACATGTATATGTATCTTTTCTAGCAGTAAAGCAAAATTAAACAACTTTAAGCTACATTTAGCCCCTTCGCTGATTAGCCAGATGTTTCTCTGCCTTCTAGGATTTCGTTCCGCAACAATTGTTAATGGTTTAAAGCTGTCAGCTGCAGTCTAATATTAACATACATTTTAAACCCATCAGAGAATAACCAGCAATTATCAGCTTTCTGTTCATCATGTATCTCAACTTCTTCTCTTGGAGGGGCTCGGTGAAGACTCTTCTCGCTTCCTTTTTGGTGTCATCAGCTCCGTTTCCTCTGTTTCCTCCTCCTCCTGGTTTACAGTTAGCTCTGTAAGCTTCTTCTTCTTCTTGAGCCCTGTTTGTGTTTAATTCATATGAAAAAAAAGGTGAAATATGAGCTGAGCCAAAGAATTCAACTTTGATGGTTTCCCACCTGGCAGTTCATAAAAAATTTATATTTAAAAAAGTGATTCATTGTTTCCTAATTTTAAAAGAAGGAAATATCTGTAACATTGAATGCTTTATTATTGCTGCCACAATAGAAAAATATCTAAACTGAAAAATTGATTTCTCACCGAGCCGACGTGAGGGAATAAAAACAGAATCATATTAAAACACTGAAATCATAAATCAGGTACTTAGGTACAAAGCTGGGTGACTGGCAGATGAAGATATACACTTGTGTTGGCACTCACTGGTGTGTTAGTCTCAGACTAAGGCATGATCAAGCCCAAAGATGACTTACTGTTTTCTTGAGAGAGCAGAAAGCATCTGTGCCTTAGACCAACAACAACCGGACAAAACAAAAGTCCGAAGTCAGTGGAGCAGCCTACAGTGCAATATAAGTCACTGCTGTGAGTCTGAAATCTACCTGGACTAACACACTGATATCCATCCATCCAGGGTTTTGATACAGAAGCAAATAAAGTGTGTTTCTATAAACCAAAACTGGCTGTGCAGTAGGCTGCCAGTACTTAAACTGTAGAACACGTTCAGTGTTCGCACAATTTGATGTGGACACGGTAGCGTCAATGAGTTCAATGCTCTGTCAAAAAGAAAACGTATATCTACTTTTTTAGAGGTTGGATGCACAGGAGCATAAAATGGTATCATCGACATAGAGATGAGATTATCTTTTTTTTCTTATGTTAATGTCATTATTTTACAAAGCAAAGAGAAGAGGACAAAGGACTGATCCCTGGGGTACTCCTTTGCTGACTTCCATAAAAAATGATTTTGCAATATTTGCAACTATGTACGTTCTGATGAAACCAGTTACATGCACTGTCATTCAGACAAAAACAAACTGTATCATTAACGGTGTCAAAAGGCCTTTGATGAGTCAGTGAAAAGGGCAACATATTTGGGTATGGGGCTCATTTAAGGATTCTGGCAGGTCAGGACGCCGTGATCCTACCAAGACTGTTATTAAGCTCTTCAAAATAAGTTTAACACACCAAAGTAAGAGTATTACCAAAAATACACAAACTGTACTCCTGAAAATATTAAAGCTTTAATCTGCCTGAGTGACCACTGATACTTCAGTTCATGAACAAACCTCTCCCTCTTTTGTTTCTTTTTCCTCTCCCTTTGCTCCTCCTCTTCTTGGTCTTCTTCAGCTCCACCTCCACAGGGTAGTGATCACTGATGCTGAGAGCCTTGGAAATGAAATAAAGCCATATTTTGAATGATACCTCTGGTGTTTCTGATGGAGACACTTCAAACTGTAAACAGATGAGATGTAAGCTGTCTCACTTCCTCATCAGTGAGGTTAAACTCTTTCTGGAAGTTGAACGCCTTTGCAGAGTCTGGGACGATGGCATTCAGCATGCGCTTTCCAAACACCACGATCCTGTTGGTGTAAAATTTATCACAACCTCTGACACCACTTATGTTATTGTAAAAAAAAACAAACAAACAAAATCCGGTCATCCAGGTGTCCTTACCTGTCGTAGGTGTTGTCATTGCAGTGACTGGAGGTTGTGTCAACATCATCTTTGATCAGCCAGTAGTAAGGAGGACAGCAGATCTTGGTCCTGCTCTTCTGCTCTTGGGAGAGATAACATCCATCTGCATTGAAGTCTCCAAGAATCATTACCTTCTGTAAAAGTGAGAACACAGGTGAGCTCACAGATTCTCATGATGTTCTCCTCCATCTGAAGAGGAGGTGGAAACAGCAGCGCTGTGAATCATCAGTCGGTAGGAAACAAAGCTGGTCCGGTCAAAACATGTATGCTTCATCTCTCTCTCTCACACGGTTAGAACATCATGTCATGTCTGTCATGTTTCCTTTATTTTACTCATGTATGTTTCATGCTTCTTGTCTTCTCTGTTTTATTTCGAAATCACTAACCCTTGACTCTGCCCTGCCCCCATCTGGTCACATCTGCTCCCTGATGGTCCCTTCTCACCTGTTTCCCATCACCCTCGTTACCTCTTGAATTTAACCTCATGTGAGCTTGTTGTATTTCAGCCTTTGTCCCAGTTGTTTTTCTTTGTCGTAGTCACAGCCTTACTCTTGCCTGCCTTTTTTTTTTTACCTCACCTTTATGCCCCACCTCTGCCCGTTTCCTCTGACTGATTTGTCTGCCTTCGTGTGTACAAACTGTGCCTGGATTTGATGAAACCCTATTGCCTTTTGGAACTCTGGTTCTCCATTTGTGTCCGACACATCAAGCTTACCTCTGTCTTCCATTTTTTCCTCACAGCTTGGACCACATAATACAGATCGCTCAGCTCCTTCTCTGCATCGGCTGGTTTGGTGTGGACCGGGATCAGAACCAGGTTTTTAACCACTGGGATACATCAGCACAATATAGAAACCACACCACCATTAAAGCAGGGATCCACTGATCTGTTAAAAAAATTATCCATCCATCCATCCATCCATCCATCCATCCATCCATCCATCCATCCATCCATCCATCCATCCATCCATCCATCCATCCATCCATCCATCCATCCATCCATCCATCCATCCATCCATCCATCCATCCATCCATCCAAGCAGCCTGACTTACCTGCCTGAATCAGTGGACAGCTGTGTCTTCATGTAATACTTTCAGAAAACCTGAGCGTCCAGGACTCACCTGTGTTTGGACAATAGAAGCGCAGGATGTACGGCTCTCTGGCGAAGGCATCAACATTCCCAACCTGATCATCAGGATACTGATAACAGGCTTTCAGGGTCACATCGGCCTTCCTGAGACATCATGAATAAGACTCAGACAATGAGACTGTTTGCTGGTTCAAAATGAACTAACTTCACAAAGACTGAGGCTGCTGGAGACATGGCTGATTAAAGCTCAGACTGGAAAGAGCTGAGAGTGGTTTTATCTCTTCATCAGGAGAGGTTGAGACTTAAGGTGTCAAGTTTGCAAAGTTTTCAAACCAGCTTAGTTTTTTCCCCCCTCAGTTCTGTTCTGTTAATGTTTTCTTGACTGTGTCTACAGTGTGGGAAATAAGTATTTGATCCCCTGCTGAATTTGTAATTTTGCCCACTTACATAGAAATTAACACACTCTAATTTTTTAAAGTTGTTTACTGTTTATAAGGATAGACAGAATAGTATATAATACTTATAACCAGTAAACAACCATAAAAAATTAGAGTGTGTTCATTTCTATGGAAATGGGTAAACTTACAAATTCAGCAGGGGATCAAATACTTATTTCCCACACTGTATATTCCTTCCATTGATTTCTTAATGTTTTCCTGTTGTGCAGTTTTTTTAACCTGTTTTTTAAAAGCTTGCAAACCAGACGCCCTGATCGACATTAACCAAGGCTTCCTTACCTGTAGAAACAAACGTACCGCTCCTTGTAGGTGTTGTGCCCCAGCCGGGTGCTGGCGGTCATGGAGAAGTCATTGTTTTGATTGCAACTGAAAGAAACAGAAAGAACATAAACATTCATTGATAAGGAACTTTGTGTTTCAGATATGTGATAGTTTTTTTTCAAATTTTACTTTTAAGTCTTAATTGACCCTTTCTCCAGCTGTACTCCCAGCATGTTTTTTCTTCCTATTTTTAAGTGTGGTCCTGTGATCTCTAAATTTTTTTAAGTTAAATCAAGTCCTCTACTTGTGCCTTTTATATCAAAACCTAAAAAAATCCACCCCTCTCTATGTAGAGGGTTTTCATCCAGGATGTCTCTACATTCATCGTTCCCTCAATCCTGACTGGTCTCCCAGTTCCTGCTGCTGAAAAACATCCCCACAGCATGATGCTGCCACCACCATGCTTCACTGTAGGGATGGGATTGTCCAGGTGATGAGCGGTGCCTGGTTTCCTCCAAACATGACACCTGGCATTCACGCCAAAGAATTCAATCTTTGTCTCATCAGAGCAGAGAGTTTTCTTTCTCCTGGTCTCAGAGTCCTTCAGGGGCCTTTTGTTAAACTCCAGGCGGGCTGCCATGAGCCTTTTACTAAGGAGTGGCTTCAGTCTGGACCCTCTACCATACAGGCCTGATTGGTGGATTGCTGCAGAGATGGTTGTCCTTCTGGAAGGTTCTCCTATTTCCACAGAGGACCTCTGGAGCTCTGACAGAGTGACCATCAGGTTCTTGGTCCCCTCCCTGACTAAGGCTCTTCTCCCCTGATGGCTCAGTTAAGACGGGCGTCCATCTCTGGGAAGAGTCCTGGTGGCCCTGAACTTCTTCCATTCACAGATGATGGAGTCCACTGAGCTCATTAGGACCTTCAGAGCAGCAGAAATGTTTCTGGACCCTTGATCAAGATTTATGCCTGGAGACAATCCTGTCATTTACTGAAGTTACAGCTTAGGTTAACTATTGTCAGTTAACATCAACTGAAACATCTTAAACTGATGTGAAGCAGAAACTTATTTGTTTATTTTATTCACCAATCAGTAGTTTAGAGTCATATGCATAGACTGTATAATTAATGGATGTAGTCTCGTAGTCTTGGAAATGAGGCATGCTGTTGGTCTCCACAGTAACAACCATAGGACACTCCACAGTCACGTGATCTGAGCTGTGCCTCTGATTGGACGAACTGGCGAGCTTGATATTGTGGACACTGCCGAATAAGAAAAAAGATTCACTCCCCGTACAGTGCGTGCCGTTCGTGAATTTGGCGATTCAGACGGGAGACATTCTTTGTACCAGGCTGTAAATGTGCTTATTTTGGCCGTGAAAATGGCTTTTTTTGGCTTGGTGTGTTTGTGACTTCCGGTACTTCCGGAGCCAGCCTCAAGTGGACACTCGAGGAACAGCAGACTTTAGCACTTCCGCGTTGCCTCATATTTTCAGACTGGAGGTTGCCGCTTGGTCATATGTAGACAGGTTTGCTGGTGTAGGGCGATTTTCAGATACCCTAGAAAATCTCTCTGTTTTCCACCCCTGAATGTTGGCAGGTATGGTCCCTGACAGGTGATCTCACCTTAAGCTGTTGAGCTCTTGAAGTAATATCTTCATGGCCTCGCCGCTCTTATCCCTCACCTCCAGTATCACCACCACACTGTACTGAGACATGATCTGCAACACAACACGCTGTTGAGTCATTCTGTCATCATCACTGGTGTGCTTCTGATGAACTCATGAAGAAGAGTTACCTTGACGAGGTAGCTGACCACGGTCTTGTCTTTGACTTTCTTCTTTCCCAGGTTCTTTGCATTGAAGGCTGCGATCTTCATTTTAACTTCAGGTTGCTAAATCTTACTTTAGAGGGGAGTAACAGTAAAAAAAAACTGTTAATCAATGGTGTGACAGAGCAGCTCCGCGCACACACGTCTAACTTTTATTTCCCTGCACTTCATTCACCGGGTCAACACTGCCAATATCCTTCCCTCCCTCTCCGTCTACAGTTTTCAGTGGCGCACACTTGTGAGCTCCATGTCACTGCATAAACAAACATTCACATTGTTCAGTTCATCCACCGACCCAATCCCAATCAAGTCCGGCTCTGAATGAGGAAACAGAGCATGTCATCAATACTGATGTAACGTGGACACATGGCTCTGAGGGATTTAACCTCTTTGTTTTACTTTGAGTAAGTATGTTTGTTAATGGGTTGAATTAAATTTCAGCATAAATGGTTAAATTTTCATTGTATTAAAGGAGTAATGTTTGGAAATGCAATAAATACAGAAATACAAATGTTTTGTTGAAATTATAATATTTCCATATATTTCCTGTGTTTGTAATTATTTCAATTTGTTTTTTAAAGTGTGTTTCAGGGTTAAAATGGGATTTGGTGCTCATTGATGTCATTCTAAATAATTGTAAATCCCATTTTCTTTTCTTCCCTTTTCTTTTTCCACTGGGAAGGTCTGCTACAAATAAATACAATAATATATTTTTTCAACCACACCTGTTTTTTTATCATTTTTTTTTCTTGAATATGCAAAGAAAACCCTTTGAAAAATGGCTAATTCTAAAATTTTAACTAGGGTTGGGCTCACCTTTAATATGCATGAAAAACAGTAATGACAGCAAATGAAATGGTCAGTATCACGAAAGAGTAAAAATGAATGCGCTCTTATTTTCATTCTCTGTGCATTCAGCACGGCTAATGTTGCTGACAGTTCACACAATTCGACAGCAGAAGCAGTGCACTTGAGACCGGCGGTGGTTTTGAAACATTTGCACACTTGAATTTTCTGAACAGATCACAAATACAGAGGCTAAAGGGACAAATTTTACCTTCTGTAGTGAAAAAATGACCGTTAACCAGCTAGCTCATTTTCTGTGAGAGTCAGTATGAAGTTTACTCTATCTTTAAATTTCCCAATCAGTTAAATTTAAGAAAAAAAGGCTCTGACAAGTGCAAAGGTGAGAGTACATTCAGAATAACAGTCAAACTAAATGCCAACATTCCTGCTTCACTAATTTCTGCATCAACAGTCAAGATCTCAGTTTCATTCTGATGTCTTAAATTTAAAACAGGAAGGAAAGATCACTCACTGTCAGGTTGAAAAGGTAAGAACGTCCCCTTAAAGCACCAGCAGACACAGTGAGACTGAACGCTGCAAAAAAACAAACAACTGACAGAGAAATTAAAGTCAGGCAGTTTATCTAATGACCACAACCACATCAAAAACACACTATCTCTCTTAGCAGCTCTATCAGCAACTGCATGTGACCCACAACCAACGGTCTCCGTGTTATCAGGACCCTTTCTGGAAGACCTGCCAGACCAGTTTAAACCTGATAGACGCTGCTCATTTCAAACTCCAATGTAGTTTGGACGTTGTGTAAAATGTAAATAAAAACAGAATACGATGATTTGTAAATCCTGTTTAACCTATATTCAACTGAATACAATACAAAGACAAGATATTTATTGTTCAAGCTGATAAACTTTATTGTTTTTTTGCAAATATTCACTCATTGTGAATTTGATGGCTGCAACATGTTCCTAAAAAGTCGGGACAGGGTCAACAACAGACTGTGAAAGTTGAGGAATGCTCCAAAAACACCTGTTTGGAACATTCCACAGGTGAACAGGTTCATTGGAAACAGGTGAGTGTCATGATTGGGTATAAAAGGAGCATCCCTGAAAGGCTCAGTCGTTCTCAAGAATGGATGGGGCGAGGTTTGTGAACAATGATTGTCTCAGCTTTTACTTTGAATATAATACAAAAACTAATAAAAGCTAAACCAAACTAGAAGACCTGCTTTCAGAACTAATTAAAGCTGAAACTGAAAACAAAAAGTCAAAACAAAATACAAATAAAAAATAAAGGACAAAGCAAAACTACAACAACTTTGATCTGCACAACCCCTGATGTGTTGTTTTTGCAGTGAGTGATGGATCTAGCACATTGTCTCATTTCTCATGAAAGTGGGGTCAGATAAAGAAAGTGACCGCTCACATTCATGGCCGAGCTGAAACACAGCAGGGGGCTGACAAAGCCCCGCCTTTAAAGAGGCTTCATTTGAAACCATGCAGGAAGCAGGTTGTGGTTTTTGATCCCTTCACTCTGAGAAATAATTTACAGAGAGGACAGTAAGATTTACTTTCTTCACAAAGTGGTTTCAGAAATACTGCAGAACATGATTTGATTTTTAGAGACTTTCATGACTTCAGGATTTATGTATTTAGTTAAAGTGAAACAGACTTTAAACTTTCAGCTGCTGATGACTAAGAATCCATCAAAGGCTGCAGCATTTCAGAAAAATTCCACTCTGGAGGGCGTTTTAAAAAAGTTGCGTTTTAGGTCGGCTGAAACTGCGTTTCCATATAAACAAGAGGCTAAAACGCAACAAAACTTTTGCGTTTCACCCTGATACCGTTGTCGTATAAACGGGGCCTAAATGGCTTCACCATCAGAGGAGGATCTCTGCTGTCCAGTCTGTAAGGAGGTCTTTAGAGACCCTGTTCTTCTGTCATGTAACCACAGCTTCTGTAAAGTCTGTCTGCAGACCTGGTGGAGAGAGAGACCAACACAAGACCAGTTTGTAAGAGGAGATCTTCAAAGCCAGATCCACCTCGCAACCTGGTCTTAAAGAATCTCTGTGAGTCCTTTTTGGAGAGAGATCAGACTCCTTCAGAGGATCTCTGCATTCTGCACTCTGAGAAACTCAAAATCTTCTGTCTGGACCATCAGCAGCTGGTGTGTCTCATCTGCAGAGATTCAGAGAAACACACCGACCACAGATTCAGACCCACCAATGAAGCTGTCAGAGAGCCCAGGAGGATCCTGCAGGAGACTCTGGAGCCCTTAAAGAGGAAGTTAGAGGACTTAAAACAAGTCAAAGAGAAGTTTGATCAAACTGCAGACCACATTCAGGTCCAGGCTCGCCACACAGAGTGGCACATCAGAAAGCAGTTTCAGAATCTGTACCAGTGTCTAGAGGAGGAAGAGGAGGCCAGGCTGTCTGCACTGAGGGAGGAAGAGGAGCAGAAGAGTCAAAGGATGAAACACGCTCACCATCAGATCCACACACATTTCTCTCAGAGCAGAACCTTCTCCAGAGGGTCAGAGTGAATCTGGACTGGGACAGAGGAGAGCTGACCTTCTCTGACCCTGATACTAACACACACATACACACCTTCACACACACCTTCACTGAGAGGATGTTTCCTTTCTTTTGTACTGCAGACAAGAAGATTTTACCTCTGTGTGACATTACAACAGGTCTGATGGACTCTTTGGTTTGAAAGAGGTCCAAGTTCACGTTTGCTACAATGTAAAAAAAGAAAAGTTGAGAGAATTGTAAGGCGACAAATGTTCGCCAAATATTGAGTTAAGCTCATAAACTTAACCTTTCAAGTTTTGGTTCTGAGTTAGCTTAACCAAAAATTTTAATTTTTGTTTTTTCAACTAGAAGTTGCACTAACTTGTGTTTTCATGTTGTAGTAACTTAAAATCTTAACTTCTGTTAACTATTTTATTTCCTGTGAGCTAAAAAAGAAAAGGCTTGTGTCTGAAGTCTGACTGATCATTGACCAGATTGTTGAGAGGAAAACTTAACAAACGCCACATGTTTCTATCTTATGAGCTCACACTTGTGCTTTCGCTCCTCCTCCTTCTCCTCCTTCTCCTCCTCCTCCTCCTCCTCCTCCTCCTCCTCCTCCTCCTCCTCCTCCTCCTGACAAATAGTTCAACATCTCAGACACTCAAAGCTGAGACCTGACTGAATTTTATGAGTGAAGAAAGCCAGATTCCAACGAATGATCGATTTCAAGCGTATCTTTTTAATTCATGATGTAACTGTTCCCGTGATGGTCTCGGTGGTTGAAATCAAGTTTAGCATGTAGCTCTGCTTTATGACTTTACTGTCACTGCTGGAGTCCCAGAGAGCAGATCGCTTGCCGAGCACCGCTCTGAAGCTGGTCCGTGCTCGTCTGTCCGGCTCATCTGCTCCAGAACGGTCCTGGAAAAAAAAAAAAAAAAAAAAAAAAACAGCCCAAAAAAAAAAAGGGCCCAACAGTTGGTGAATCAGCCTGTGATCATCTTCAATGAAGAGTCGGCGATTGCATCAACCCACACCTGGATGTGTTTCGCCTAGGCAAAATTGAATTAGAGATATCTTGAATTTTAATTATGGATGTGTGACTCATTGAATGACGTTTTTGTCTACGTAATTCAAGATATCTGTAATTCAATTTCACCTAGTCAAAATTGAACTACGGTTATCTTAAATTCACATTTTGCCTAGTCAAAATTCAAATTTCGGTTAGTCGAACTCAGCTTTTAAATGTTAAAACGGCTTGCTATACCCGTCTGTTTCTGAAACAGATTTTTGAAACAAATTGGCTGCCGCAGCCTTTGTGGAAATGCGGCAGGCTTTGAGTCTCCACACTATCAGCTATAGGGCACCCAGCTGTCACATGAGCTGAGCTGATCAAACCTGGGCAAACTTGCGATCGTAATATCTTCTAAACTGCCAAGTTAGAAATAAACCACCTCCTGCCCCACCCCGCAATACAGTGCGTGCTGTTAGCAAAATAAGCGATACAGATGGGAGACTTTTTTTTGTTTGTTTTAGGCTGTAAACATGTTTATTTGGAACTGCAGATTACAGTCCTGGACACCCTGATCCCAGGACCAAGGTGTTAGATCTTCAGTGAGTTATCCAAGTTACTAAGTTACCAAGCTACAGCCATTATACTAATGAATGTCATAAGTGGGAAACAAAAGATGTTTTAATATTCCCTCATATTGCATATTTTACCATGTTTCCTGTCAACGTTTGCACTCTCAGGAAAAAAAAAAGGGATTCTTCGTCACAGGTTCACCTTCCTTTTGGCCCCAAAGCCCCTTTACCTCAAAGACATGTTTACATAACTAAAATTCAACCTGGAAAAAGCAGCTTTTGTTTCATTTGAGTTCTTCAGTTTGGTGGATAACCAAAGTTTTTTCAAATTGGTGTTAAAATCATGGTGGTCTGGCACCATCAAGTGTTTCTCTGCCACTGTCATCCAGAAAAAAAACACGTCAGGGGAAAAGGATTTTTCTTTCCTACAAGCTCAATGATTTCTGTTGACACAGGCTGTGTGTCACTTGAATGAAGCCTTCATTTGTGAAACTCTTCTGCCGGTTCGATGCAACAGGTCCTAAATGAAAGGGAGCAGAAATAAGAGGTGAGGTGCTCTGACAGTGATGACGCCTTCGTTCATTCTCTCATCAGCTGTCCTCCATTTGGTTCACTTTAACACCAAGTGTGCCAGCTTTGTTGTTGTGTGCAGTTCATGTCATTTATTATTCACAGAGTCATGCTCACCACATACAGAGATATTTCATTCATTATGGTGTTTGTTATTCACTCCCCTATGTTGTGACAGAATCTCCCTGATAAAAGGTAAAGCTATTAATATCTACAGTATTTGTTTCATTAACTATTAAACTAAAATAAATGATAAATAATGACATGTGGTCATGTGCTTTGGAGCCTAAATCAGACCTGTAAAGTACTTTGGTTCATCCTCAGCTGTTAATTTTGAATCCTGAATGATCAGCCTGGTTCTTTGTGAGTTAGATCATACATTCAAAGCTGATTTTATTCTCTTAAAGTTTGAAGTCTGAGTCAAACTGTGCTCTTCATTCTGGTTTTATTTTATGGTCTAATCAGACACAAGTTATCACAGCAGCAACATGTAACTCTAGATGTAATTCCTACTCTGAACACTAGGAGAAGCCTCAGAGTTAGGTGTTCAAAAGGCCTCAGGTAATCTGAGACAGGTGTGTGAAATAAGAGTTCATCCTGAGCTTTCTCTTCCTGTTTTACTTTGAAAACGTTATTGAGACTTTGATAAAATCAAAGTAGGAAACTAAGAAACTAAAACCAGCTTCATCAGTTACTGCTCTGTAAAAACACGCCACCTGAAGTCGTTCCTCAGCTCATCCCTCAGTGGTTCTTTACAGATAAGTTACATTCATCTCCTTGTATGTGTTGTACATAAAACCAAGGTTAAATGTTCCGTTCACACTGATTTGTTTCTCGCCACGTAGGACTCGTGCTCATACATCCAAGGATTTCTTTGAAAGAGAATTGCTTTGGAATCTGCTGAACAAAAAACAAAACAAAACAAAAAAACAACTTTACATTAAAGAAAGCCCCCAACTGAGCTGATCTGACAGACCCAGCTTCAGATGCTCTCCACGTGTCTGAAGGTTTGAACATAGAATCAAGCTATGAGGTTGTGCTGCCTGAGTAAAGTAACAACTTCCCTCGAATGATCAACCATCTATTAACTCAACCCAGAGCTTAAAATGTGTTTGAACAGACTCTGAATCGCTGAGAGCCATGTGCTGTTTCCCCTTTAAACAGAGCTCTCTGAGTGTAAACACACACTGAACGCTGCATGTCTGAGGAGACAAAACTACACACAAGAATGCTGGACTATATTTTTTTGCATGCAGATATTTCTAGATTCATCTCTAACATCACCTGAAGGTTTAAAGAAACCTTCAAATTAAGAAGATGGAGATTTGAATGTTACAAAGATGTTAAATAAGAGTTTGTTCTTCAGATTCATCGATACACGCACACATTCCTTGGTTAGAGGTGGAGGAGTTTGAATAATTTGAGGTGCTTTGAGGTTTCAGTTTAATGGTTTATCCACAAAGAGACAGAAATTTAAGGCAACAGGATGCAAACAGAAAGAAGAACATCGAGGCGTGTGACCCAGGATGTGAGGTAGCACTTCAGGGGAAATATAAAGTCTTTAGAGAGTCCTGATATCTTACAATCTTATCAAAGGTCAAAACCCAAAATAGATCAGTGATTTGAACATCGTAAGATTTATTAGCTGATCAGTGCGCTGCATGAGGGGAATGATGTGTCACATCCAGTCATGGTGCAAAAACAAATCTGATTTTTGATGGTAACATGGTAAACACAGCAAAGTAGAAGGATGACAACTTTTCCAAACAGCGAATGACGTAAACCAAAACAAGAGTATGGACTGGAGTTTTTTTTATTTTTTTTTTAAATAAGATGAGTTACATGACAGAGCTGGTCCCTCTGATCCAAAACTGTAATCTGCTTCTTTTCTGCCGGTCTCTGTGCTGATCTGGCTGGCTCAACACTCTCTCCATGTTGCTTTTGGGTCCAAACTAAAAGAACTGTTTAAACAACCGTCACAGTGTTGCTGCCATTAAACTCACAATGGGCTGATATTTAGGGTGAAAGTAAAATATCTCACTTTAAAATTGTAATAATAATGTGCTATTGTGAATAAAATACAGGTTAATGAGATTTGCAGATCATCACATTTTACTCAACGGCCCATTTTGGAATCGGTGTGTCATGTTTATAGCAGGTTAGATGAAACTAAAAGCGTTCTGTGTTAATAAGCAGTGATAATAATATGCTGCGTCTTTGGAGTAATGCAGCGTAATCATGATGGGGTTATAGATGCTGCTCTCTGGACATCCTCCTCCTCTGAAAGTCCTGGTTAACCTTTATTTACACACAAAGAAAAAGAAAGAAAAACAGACCGTTATTTTCAGGACCAGTAGCTGGTGGTATAACTTCATAGCAAACAGATGCAGAGAAAAGAAAATGTCAGACTGACTGTTAAAGTACTGCTCATTTTCAAACCAATATAAACTTTTCAAAACTTGTCAAAAGTCCAGTTTGAATGAACATTTGATGTTAAACTTGGTGGTTTATAAAGAGTAGAAGGAGCAGAGGACTGAATCAACGGGGTGGAACAATAAGAAAGGTGCTGCAAAAACAGAGACAGGAAAATAAGCATGATATTGCCTGAAGTCAGTCATTCTCAAATGGGGTTTCGCAGGAGTGCTGTGAGAGGTATGTGACAAATTAAACAAAAAAGTAGTCACACAAAAAAAAAAAAAAAAAAAAACTTTATCAACATCATTTAATTTCTATGTCCATGCAACACATATTTCCAAACTGAGCTTATTTATTTATAAAATACATTATTTGCAAAGCCGCTTGAACCAGACGGCCTCCGTCTATTGACATTAACTGTTCAGCGAGCGAGTGCTAACATTTGCATGCTAACAATAGCGCGGCGAGAAGGATAACAATGGACAGGTGGTTGAAACGAGACAAATCATTTGGGGGAAAATGAGGTGGATGACAAATAACGCGTCAAAAAGAAAAGAAAAAGTAAAATGTGTTTAACTCTTGTAACTGTGATACATCTTAAAGCTTGTTTGACAGACATCGATGTGCATGTGCTCCTTGGGCCGTCAAAGGTACTCGCTGCCTCACCCTTTGATTATTTCTGAACAGTGTTGACAACAAAAGGAGAGGATTTGTGTCATCTTTCATTTCAGTGTTATTATGACATTGTAAAACCACATGCACACAGTCATTCATGTTCATTAACCTCATTATTTCCTGAAATTTTTTCTCAGCCATACAAGAGGGTACACAGCTGAAACTGATTTTGAAAGGGGTACACAAGCCAAAAAGGTGTGAGAACCCCTGCCTCAAGTGACGTAGAGCAATAATGAAAGTGGTTCAATAACCTGGGGTGAGATAAGCAGCAGGAGGCAAGAAATGAGGTCAGTCTGGAAACAGGAGAGTGCATCAGAGCAGGTAGAGTTGCAATAAACAGGAAAGTTTGGTAAGCAGGGTTTGAAAGTTTACACATCATTCATCTTCAGTCATTTTTTAAAAATCAGTGATTAAGAACATTTCATTTGGTCTCCGGTGGATCCAATGGTTCTATTTACCTTCCCTCAGAGTCCAATGTTAGATCTCCTGAAGCTGGACCTCCACAGGGTAGTGGTCACTGATGGCTTCAGTCTGGAAAAGAAGTTCAGATTATTCCTGAAGGCCAACACTGTAAAAACGTGTTGGTTTGAGTTATGTAAGAGTCTTTTAAGCGGTCTTACAGCAGCATCAGTCAGGCGATACGCTCTCTGGAAGTTGAAAGGCTGAGCTGCCACCGCGGCGTTGTACATCCTCAGTCCGTAAACCACGATCCTATCAGCAGAAAACATCACTTAACATTTATTCATTATCAACGGAGGGTTAGGATCAGGGTTAGAGGCTCTAAGGGTGGTATGAGAGGTCCAGCCTTCTGTTATTGGGCTCCTCTCCATCATTGTTAAATGAGGATACCTGTCATAGGTGTGGTCTGTTGAACGACTGGTTGTAGTGTCCACATCATCGTCTATCAGCCAATAGTAAGGAGGGGAGCGGAGTCGAACACTTTCTCGTCCTCTTCTGCTGAAGTAACGTCCATCTGCATTAAAATCTCCCAGAATCATGATGTTCTGCACAAAGACAAGATCAGCACATCATCCATATAATCCACTCTGATCACCAGCCTGCTGTGTTCAGGTCCTACTCGCTCACACAGGAGGCGGCTGAATGTGCCAAAACAATAAAAACCAACTAAAGGTGGCAGAGTTTCTGATATGAACTGTTTTTGCATAATTTGACCAGATTAAAGCTGTTGGACCAACCATGAAAACCACAGAATATAGGTCAGAGGGACACAGCTGTATTTGTCCACATATTTAAAGAAGGTTTATAGAGACTTTTAAAAAGAAACATGAATAAAACCCTGAGTTAGAAGAGAGGAGCAATACTCCAGGATTAAAGACACAAGTCTGTGAGAAAGAAGTGAAGTGTTTGCAGTTGTTTCTCACACTTAATGAGCAACTTCTTCAAAATAAAACTCACACAAGTTTGTGAATTTAGTCAAATTAGTCATTTTTTTAAAATCTCTGAGCTAGCTCGTATTGCTACCCATCAAAGAGAGGACTGAGAAGAGATTAGAGGAATCAGAGGAACAACTTGCATTCTTATTGTTCACACAGCATCATATCATGTGGATCTACAGACTTCAGCTCCTTGCAGCCTCGCTGCTCAGGCTCTAACTAAACAAGGTATTGAAGTTGTTCATTTCCAACCTACGTCAGTTCGCCATCTTTTCCTCGCAGCTGTGACCACTTCATGTAGGGCATCAATCTCAAGCTCTGCATCCTCTGGTGTCGTGTGGACCGGGATCAGCACCAGATCTCTAACAACTGAAAGCACAAAAATCTCCAGTATCATATGACATAAAGTCAACAGATAAACAGCTCAGAATGATCTCAATGTTTAGAGTTACCATAAGCATCCCCAACATCTGAGGTCAAATTAACACTCAGTCACTCCGCTAACAGAAATCAGAGAGCTCTGAGCAGCGTTGCCACAGTTACCTTCAAAGAGTAATCTGATTACTTCTCTAAAAAGTAACTAAGTTAGATTAAAATTCACTTCATCAGATACATACAGCAGCTGCCGACAACATCCCCCATCACCTCATAGAGCTTCACCAATCGGCAAAATTGTGCGATTGTGATTTTAATAAATTATAATGAGTCTACATGCTTTGTTATAAAGGGACATGCAGAGGTTATTTACAGTTTTGAAATATTTACTTCACAATTAAAAACAAATGTTAATAATATATATTTTGAATTTCAAAATACAGCTAAAGACAGCTTGTACAGTACTGTTTTTGGAGCACTACAGTACTGATCAGTTCAATTCTAGCTTTAAATTTTCTTAAAAAATGCTTAGCTGGAGTTACGTTTGGTTTTTATCAACTTCATTTTATTGTTAAAGCTGTGGCCTGTTGATCCTGTGAGTACACACACACACACACACACACACACACACACACACACACACACACACACACACACACACACACACACACACACACACACACACACACACACACACACACACAGGTGGATAGGGTACCTGTATTTGGACAGTTCAACCGCAGGATGAAAGGCTCTCTGGCGAGCACATCTCTACCTTCCTCATGATACTGGAAGGAGTCAATCACGGTGACCTCATTCACTCTAAGACACAAACACAGAGAGAGAGAGACAGAGAGACAGAGAGAGAGAGAGAGAGAGAGAGAGACTTTTGTTAGTAAACACATAATGACCTTAATGCCACTGACATTACATCTGCATATACAGATACTGCATCAAGTTTGACGTAAACAATTTTTCAGCTGCTACTTCTTTGCAGCAGGTACTACCCCCCAAGCACCAAGAATGAAAAGCGGTATCTGGCATGCATGCCACCTGTAACTAAGTGGAATACGCCAGATCCCTAGTGGCATATTCCAGTTTGAACACTGGCATGCCAGTTCCATCAGTAGTATGCCACTCTAATGCCAGGTGCTGCTCTGAAGAGGCATGACTTTGTCAAACAGACTGTCATATTTTGTTTGTTGTATGTATAAATTGCATCTGTTATTGTATAGAATCTTTTTCTTTTTGCAGCTTCAAATCACGTTTCACCCACTTTTTAAACTTTTTGAGAAAAGGGCCTTAAACTGCTCTAAATGCTTTGACACGGCACATGACCTAATGAGGCGTGGTGCTCCGTCTTTAACGATAACGGCTTAAAGAAAACTTGTTCTGCAGTTTTAAACTGTATGAAAATAATACATTGTTATTATGATTTAAGTACAGTAGGTAGGGGTGAGCAGCTAAGTTGTTTGCAGTCAATAAAGAAGAAGAAGAAGTGATGCTCTTTTTTATATATTCAGACTGGACACGGTGGCTAGGCTAGGCTATGCTAGGCTAATGCTAACCAAGTTATCGGATCAACCATAACCAACTACTTACTGTAATAAAAAATTGATAATAGATTTTAACTTTCAGAACACTCAGTTACACTGCACAAGAAAAGACAACTAAGGCAAAGGTTTGGTCATAATAATTTTGAGATTAACACACATCAGCAATACAACAAGACCACATGACACTTTTGTTTTTCATTACTGCTAAGATTATACTGTCAAATAAAACAAAATATGACAGTCAGTCTGACAAAGGCATGCCTCTTTAGAGCAGCAAATAGTCTGAGAGAACAGAACATTCCAGTCTTAGATGAATGGCATACCACTGATGGAACTGACATGCCAGTTTTCAGCTGGTATATGCCATTAGGGAGCTGGCGTTTACCACTCAACCACGAGTGGCATGCCTGATACCACTTTTGTTCTCGCTGTCATTCACAGGTTTTGTCGAATGGTGATGAGCCGTCTGTAATAACTGACCTCACACATCCTCCTGTTGAGTATGAAACTTTGCTGCTTGCTGTTTCACACTCAGTGCACCAGCAGCAGTGCAGGAACACTCTGTCTATACTGTATATGGTTATGCATCAACATCTGCACACTGCACAATATCTCTGACATGAACAGACGTCTCCCTGAGCTTCCATTAAGGAGTGAACTTTAACTTCATACCTGTAGAAGAAGACAAACTGCTCTCTGTAGGAGCTCCGACCCAGAGATGTACTTCTCTCCATGGCGTACGGGTTCCATCTGTTCTCTCTGACATGAAACAGAAACCAAACACAGCTTCAGATGACATTTCTCAACATGCTTCAGCTTAGTGCACAAGAGGGCCAAACCAGTTGTTGGGAAACCCGCTTAAGTGCCCTCTTGAGTGGAAAAAAATGACAAAGTGCCCTCTTGGGTAATGAAAACTAACGTTACAGTGCCCACTTGGTAGGCAAAAATGTGTGCTTAGTGTCATCGAAAACATGCAGAACTTGGTGCCCTCTTCAGTGGAGCGAACAAGCTGCACATGCCTTTTTTTTTTGTTTCCGTCCCTGCTCTTCAAAAAGTCTGTGCATGCCACTGACGTGCTTCAGGTCTTTTCTTTTGTTTTAGTTTAGATCACTTCCCCATCAGATCAAATGTTTGATGTGAGTAATAACAGTCAGGTCTGTGTTTACCACAGCATACAGTTAACACAGCTTTCACCTGTGGTTGTTGAGCTCTTCCAGGAATCTCTCCATGCCCCGACCACTGCGATCCAAGACCTCCAGAAAGACCATCACACTGTAACGAGACACTATCTGCAACACACACACACACACACACACACACACACACACACACACACACACACACACACACACACACACACACACACACACACACACACACACACAGTGCCTCAGAGTGAGCAGCATGAACACCAAACTGAAGCTGATTAAACAGATTCTCTACAGAGCGCGTGTCTCTGGTGTTCAGCACAGTGTGTTACCTTGATGAGATTCTCCCTCACAACATCATTGTTAACTTTTCTCAGACCCAGCCTCTGGACATTGAAGGAAGCAATCTTCATTTTGACTTAGAAAAAAAAAGAATCATTCATGGTTTAAATTGATATATTGTTGGGTGACTGCTGGTTATAGACAGAGACTGCTGAAAGCTCACATGTTGTTTCAATGATCAGTTATCAAGATGAGTTTTGATGGTGGCAGCCATATTTAAAATGCTGAACTGAATCTAACTTTATTTGAGTTCGGCTGAGGTAAAGAGTTGGGTCTTCAGCCTTATATGGGCAAAACTTGTAACTTATACAAAAAATTAAATAGCTAGCTAGCTAGCTAGCTAGCTAGCTAGCTAGATAGATAGATAGATAGATAGCTAGCTAGATAGATAGATAGATAGATAGATAGATAGATAGATAGATAGATAGATAGATAGATAGATAGATAGATAGATAGATAGATAAAATCCAGCCTCTGTTCAGTGTGAGTTTATAGACACATGACCTGTTCACACTAAATCAACTGTTTGAACCATGCTGTTGTAAACATGTTTACTTCTGCTTTTTTGAATGGGTGTGTTTGTGCTTTATGTTGTTTCTGCCACCAGCCTCAAGTGGACACTCGAGGAACTGCAGTTTGTAACACTTCTGTTTTTAATTCTCATGATGGCTTTTACAGTATAAAGAAATAAGATTTAAAGACCAAAGCAGTTTTTCACAGTCAGTACATGTTTAGTACTGCTGTAAAAATGGACTCAGATGAGGTTCTGTTGGTAATTGCGGCCTCGAGTGGACACTTGAAGAACTGCAGCTATTCAAGCTTCAGCAGTGGCTTCATTTTCTACAATGCAGTGCAGGCCACCACTTGGCTTCACAGGGTAAAATTAGTTCACTGGATAGAAATATTATTATTCAAACTCCTGACTCAGACACAAGGTAACTCTTAAAGGCCCCACAGTGATATTTACAACATTTTAAAGATGGCAGATGGAGTAATGGAGTCTGACATCATCTTATATCATCTTACGTGTTACTGGACATAATTACAGCATCAGCAGACGAGTGGGAAAGAACTTAAAGGTTCACAAGCTTATACGGAAATGCAGTTTTAGCTGACCTAATACACAACTTTTTTAAAACGCCCTCCAGAGTGGAATTTTTCTGAAACGCTGCAGCCTCTGTTACAAGCTGGAGTTTTCAGTGAAAACGCTGATGTCATGCTACATTTTGCACGCATTTCATCCTAAAACTGTTTCTGTGTAAACAGCCCATGATGGTGGACACTGCTATTGTAGGAACCATCAGTTTTAGCTGACACGTCATTACCCATCCACACATCTCTGACCAACAGTGGGAGCAATTTAGGGTACAGTGTCTTACTCAAGGACACTTCGGTATGTGACTGCAGGAGCTGGGATCAAACCCTTGACTTTAGGATTAAGAGATGAGGACTCTTCAGCTGAGCAACAGCCGCCCACAGCTGCCCCACTGCAAAGTTTGATTAAAAAGCTGCGGCAGCTAAAGGCAGCTGACTGGTTTGACATCTTACAACATCTTAAGCACACAGCTGAGAGGGAGAAACATGGCTCAGTGTATGATACACAGGACCACCACAGCTCACAAACACAGGAAGGACTCAATGAGTCATTTCCTGTCATGAGTCCGCCCCTTCCTGTTGTCAGGCTGTAGTGCTGGCAACAAAACAAACAATAATTTCTGAGCGGGAAACTTTGAGCAACTGGAACCCTGACTGCACAACTTTGAATGGAGAGGAGCAGACGACAAGACAAGAGCAGGGCCGTGCAGAGACCTCTGGAGGGGCAGGGGCTCAAAGTGGAAAGAGGGCACACAGAGTAAGAGTAATTTACACGCTGCAGATCACTTTCAATAATAATAATGATATTAATAATACTGAGTGAAGCCTGCTTACATGTCAATGTTAATTACTCTCCACAATTTTTAACAAATATTCACACAGTGATGAGGAAATACACATTAGAACATGCAACCTTTATTTATCTGCTCTAAGTAGTGCTGCAGGATTTGGCAAATTATTATTATTATTATTATTATTATTATTATTATTATTATTATTATTATTATTATTATTATTATTATTATTATCACCACTTTCTGTTAAAGCTGTAGCCTAATAATCCTGTGTTTTTAATACATACAAATAATCAAAAATAAATGCTATTTATTGAAGTGTGGGCTCACATAATTCATGCCCTCCAGCCATATGAGTCAGTGCCCTGGTCGGGGTACCCCAGTCCAAAAAGCCTGGACACACTCCTGCTTGTGTTGCAGGAGCTGAACGGGGGTTAACTGAACAGAGGGTTCAGTAAAAGAGGAAAGACAGAGTTACAGTCATAAGACAGATCTGGGCATGTCAGGGCACTGAGGACACGTGGATCATGTGACCGACTAAGAGTTGATCTGAATTATTACTGTATTATTACTGTAGTGACCCTGCAGGACTATTGGTAGATTTGTAGGGGTAAGGAGTTGCCCAGAGTTAAGCCTGATTGGCCAGTTTGGGATGAGGGGAGGGGAGCAGATAGGTGAAAGAAGAAGGAGAGACTGTTTAGTTAGCATTCCAGCTAGTTTCCCGCTACCAGCTTTTGTTGTTTCGGGCACTCCTCCAACACAGACAGATTAACACACACACACACACACACACACACACACACACACAGAGAGAGAGAGAGAGAGAGAGAGAGAGAGAGAGAAAAACACTTTGACAAAAGGGCGCTTTGGGCCAGGACAAGAGCTCTGTAATATTATTCAAACTTGAATCATGATAATCTTAAAACAATAAAAACAAAGAACAGTTTTACATTATAAAGTGTTCATCATAACTCTGATTAATCTGGACATCAGGTTTGGAAGATGATGGTGGTTTTGTTTAACATGCTGCTTTCTTGGTTGAGAAGTGAAAAGAATAAAAAAACAGAAGCAAAACTTCACGCCAACTGTCATGTTGCTGATCTTGGTTCAAACACATTAGCATTAGAATGCTAATCTTAGGAAACAGAAACTTGCAATGAATAAACCTGGAGAACAAAAAACAAAACAAAACAAAAATCTAAAAGTCTGTCACACTCACCTGATCAGTATCAGGTATGTGTTTTGATTTGTTTTATTTTAGGTATTCATGTAAATAATAATAACTCAGACAAAAATAACTCAGTGTGACTGTAATAAAGAAGAAAAGGAGAGATTAAAAAAAAGAAAAAAAAAGAATTAAAGGCACAAAAAAATGTAGATTTTTTTTTACCAGCAACAATTTATATTATATATAAATAAATTAAATATTTAGAGTTTTATTTGTGCTCTCTCTGTTCAAGAAGAAAATAAACAAACAAGCGGAGAAATAAAAATTAAAAAAAAAAACTCACCTGAAAATTAGATGTTCACAGGAGGTGATTTCTGGACTCGTCCTGCTGCTTCTAAAGTCAAACGGACTCTGAGGAAGGTAACTCCTCTGCCCGCCAAAAATCCTGCATCCAGACAAACAATGAGATGACTCACAGTGACTCAAACTAAAACCAGCCTTCAGAAGCTCCCAAGACAAGTCCAATCTTTCCTTTTTCTTCCCGCTCTAACGGCAGCAGACGAATTAAACTCCCATGACGAGTAAGTTTCAGTTAAACATTAAATCGAAATGATCAGATACTTTTTTTTTCTAAAAAAGGCGGGCAAAAAAGGCGGGAGGAAATCGTTCAACATGACATGGCCAGAATTCAAAAACTATCCCCTCCTTATTTCCCTCCTGCTCACGCACAAACACACTAATATTTCCATCATCATCTATAAGCAAAAAAGGACCCCCCCCCCCCCTCCAAAGTTTAGAACAACAGAATTAAATGTTTTTCTTTTACCTTCCTGAAAGTCAGCAGTTTATAAAAACAGAAACACTTTCATGGATCAGCTGGGTGTTATCATACCTGGCATGAAATTGCTGTTGAATTGATTAAATTATTTTATTTGTGCCTAATTATGTGTAAGGTTACATTTTTAGTCTTGTGCTCTTGTCTCTCTAAACTCCATCTGGACTGCTCACAGGCTGCTTGTATAAAGCTCTGCACATTCTGCAGGAACTCAACTATTCTTACAAATGTTTTTATCATGATTTGGAAATGTGAGACTACGAAAAACACGTCAGAGGACACGAGACAAGATTAAAGTTATGAAAAGGAGCAGAGAGGCTGTTATAATCAATATTTAGTTCTACAAATGTTTTCAGGTCAGAATATTCTGATTATGAAAAACAATCCTGATCAAATCCTGATCCTGATCCTGCCACACAAACCTGCTGACATATTTGTCCCACATCGCCCCCTAATGGAGAACACCTTCTTTGCTCAGAAGCAGAGTTTGCTGATGTTTATGCATCACATACAGAAAATAAATCTGATAAAGAAAACAAAAGGTTTTTTTTGCTGTGTGTGGTGTTTTGATCAGCACTAAGTGGAAACATGAGTGACATAATCCAGGTTTCACACAGTTTAAGTCACACCAGTTAATCTTCTGTCAGTGCGAGGCACTGAAACCATTCAATGAGCCCTCTGAAGTCATATATATATATATATATATATATATATATATATATATATATATATATATATATATATATATATATATATATATATATATATATATATATATATATATATATATATATACAGTGGGGGAAATAAGTATTTGATCCCCTGCTGAATTTGTAAGTTTTCCCACTGCCCTGAGAAATTAACACACTCTAATTTTTATGGTTGTTTACTGGTTGGTACTTATTTCCCCCACTGTATATATATATATATATATATATATATATATATATATATATATATATATATATATATATATATACAGTGGGGGAAATAAGTATTTGATCCCCTGCTGAATTTGTAAGTTTTCCCACTGCCCTGGGAAATTAACACACTCTAATTTTTATGGTTGTTTACTGGTTATAAGTATAGACAGAATATCAGTTGAAAATGCATAAAAACACACAGTATAAAAGTTATAAATTGTTGTGCATTTTATCAAGTGAAAAAGTATGTTAGTATCAGCAGGGGATCAAATACTTATTTCCCCCACTGTGTATATATATATATATATATATATATATATAT
Source organism: Labroides dimidiatus (assembly GCA_030710495.1). Lineage (NCBI taxonomy): Eukaryota > Metazoa > Chordata > Actinopteri > Labriformes > Labridae > Labroides > Labroides dimidiatus. The sequence goes on along the minus strand of CM061143.1, from coordinate 36,205,824 downwards.
ATATATATATATATATATATATATATATATATATATATATATATATATATATATTTTAAATAGTTTAAAACAAGCACTCTTGAACAGCTGAAAGAGAAATGATCTGTTCAGACTGCAGCCTGCAGTTTTGAACCAGGCTGTAAACATTTTTATTTCTTCTTTTTGAATGGGTGTGTAAGCCCTGTTTCCACCAAGCAGTCTGGTATGGATCAGTACAGTTTGTACCAGTCAGATTGGTAAATCCATCTGTGCCCTTCTTGCTAGGTGTTGTATAAGCCTGATGCTGATACCGGCACCAGCTATGTAATAGCGTGACAGTGTGACAGAGCCACTTTAGAAAATTAGAGTCAAAAGAAGTTAAAGAATGATTGGTGGTCAAATCAAAGGGAGAAAGTGGTTTGTATCAGTGTGATAAGAATGTTTTTTCTCTGTAAAGAATGGGTAAAGGTGGAGTTCAGAGTCATGATATGAAGTCATTCATGAACAAGAAAAAAACACTGTGGGAGAGCTAAATGAAGTGTGTCAGAGTTTGTCTGCAGTGATAGAGGACTGTTACGCCCCAGCTAGGGGTGTCCTGAGACATAACAAGAAAGGCCCCCATCTTCCCTCAAGTCCCAAATAGCCACAAGACAGTATTGGTAGTAAAGTAAAATAATGTGTATTTATTCACAATAACGAAATAATATAACTGAATCAGACTTCAGGGTGGACTAAGGCCAAAATAACAAACCAAGGAATCCTGTCTAGAAAGTAATCAAATAACCTAACAACTCAGGAGAAACCAATGACAAAGACTTACCTCCCTAACTAAATAAACAGGAGAAAACTGAGTTAAACCAAACTGGCAGTCCACCCCTACCACTCAACAGATAATACTACAAAGGATGGTGCAAACAAAGCAACATGTGACTGGTTGAGAGAGGAGGGAGATGAGGAAATGCCGCTGCCCGCGCACATCCGCCATCTTGGCTCATTAAATAGCAGGTGCAATCCTCGGCTGCAACCAATCAGGGTCATGCACCGGAACTCTCCCCCAGTCACCGCCTGGCTGTGGCACACACTAATTTACATAATAAAGCACATAAAAAAGAACACAGGCACAGGAGGGTAAACATCACACAAACTTATGACGTCAGTCGTAACAGGACACAGTGAGTTAAAGTAAAGGAAACTGTGTGTCTGCATATGTGAGGTACAGAGAAACAAAGAGCTGTGTTTAAAGATGAAGCTGTGGGGGGGATTTGCTCCCCTCAGCAGGCTGGATCTTCATCACGTTTCTCAGTAAGTTTTTCTAGTGGCAACCTGATGAACTGCAGTTTAAAACCCCTCTCCATCAGCTTTATAATTTAGGAATGGAGGTTGCTCTTCTACCTCACATACTTTTCTGACACATTCTTCCTTCTTTTTCTGTTTATGGCGTTGACACACAGTCATAGGTGTACTGCCAGCTTCTGTGTAACCAGCACTACTACAACACTACCACACAAAGAGTTACGGGTCTGTTACATTTCTAGTGAAGTAATGAGAAATAACGTTGGGGAATCGTGTCACCTCCAGTTATAAAAATGATGATACCCGTCTCACAGGTAACTGCTCACTTTGAGAGAAGTTATTTGTTCAAAAGAAAAAACCCCAAAACAAAACAAAAAAAGAGGAACTTATTAACTTTAAAAATAAATAATCATATAACATCAGCAGGTGGTTTTTTAAAATGCCTGGAAAGAAATGTGGTAATCACAGAAAGAAGACTGTTTTTTTGGATGCTTTAAGAAACTTTCAACTGCAGTCGCAGATAGTTTGAGCTCAGTTATTTTACTTCTGCTCAAAAGTTTTCAGCATCTATTTTTTCCCTCATCTTGTTTATTATTATTATTATTATTATTATTATTATTATTATTATTATTATTATTATTATTATTATTATTATTATTTATCCACTAAATCATAAGGTTTGGATATCATGACTATTTTCATCAGATTATTTTTGAAAATCTGAGCCCAGCAACGTGCAGCTGCTTGTAATGTTGATGAGATTCCTGCAGGGGGCAGCTGTGTCTTTCCCCAGAGAATGAAAGCAGGCGTCTTTAGAGTCCCCCCAACCCTCACCTTTTTAAAACCTATCTCATCTTAATAGATTCAGCTGCAGCTCACCTGTATAGGTGTTCTATTTATAGATGAGAGTTATACAAACATCAGAATAATGTTAAGTTTAAAACTACAAAAGTATAAAAACTGAGAAAACACTTGACATGAATAAAAGAGCAGCCCGACCCCAAGCCTTCAGTCTGATTATTCATGTTCCCTTTCAAAATAAAACACATGAAATTGACAGACTCTTCTGTCCACTGACTGAAAAAGTAATCTGTTTTGTCTCTGTTTAACGAAATGTTAAAAGCTGTCTAACAATGTTGACACTTTAAGAACTTGTGCACTGAGATGAGTGAGGAATCATTTTTGCGGTAAATGACCTGATGCATTCTTCTTTAACATCTCTTTTCTGTGGTCTCAGGTTTATTTCATGAGAAATGATGAGTTATCTGTGGGACAAACACTGGACTCTGGGTTGTATTCATGTTGAAATGACTCGACTTTATATCATTTCTTATTCCTCTGTACAGTTTTTGGCTCACTACCCCTCCAACAAACTTTCACCGATTTTCACTGTTCAGATTTTAAAAGGTTCAGCATGTTCAGGAGAAGTGTGAGTGTAATGTTCAAAATTTTTAACTCTTGAGCTTTTAAAATATTCAGCATTGTCCAAAATATTTTGGCTCATTCAAACTAATGGAAATGATTAATCACCATGGAAACCACACAGCTGATGATGTCATTAGGGGTTAGGGTAAGGGTTCTGAACAGAGGAATGAGTGAATGAGTCACTGGAGTTCAGCTCTGCCCTCCATCACCATGGAAACCTTTCAGCTGATGATGTCATAAGGGGTTATGAGGTTATAAAGAGAACAGGTGAGGCTAGGGTTAGGTCTCAGCATTTTAACATCCAGCATTTTCTGTGAGAGGTGCGTCCACACCTCTAGTTTATTTTGAAATGCTTTCAAAACAGCCACAGTACAGAAACATAAACTACTCAGATTTAATTTTCAACTTTCATTCCGGCTTTTAAAAGTTTGAACGTTATCCATCTAGATCGCTGCGTTCCCAGCATGCAGGCCTGCTCGTTGTACCTCGGGTCCCTAAAGGTAGTCTGGGAGGTCGAGCCTTTAGTTATCAGGCTCCTCTTCTCTGGAATCATTTACCGGTTGAAGTTCGGGGAGCAGACACCCTCTCTACTTTTAGGAGTAGACTTAAAACTTTCCCCTTTGATAAAGCTTATAGTCTGAACCAGCTCTTAGTTATGCTGCTATAGGTTTAGACTGTCTGGGGGGAAACTGACACACAAGGCTCCTGTTTCCCTCTCTTCTCTATCTGTCAGTCCAACTTCTAATCTTAATGTCTCATTAAAGTTATTAACCATGGATCTCTCTGGGAGTCTCTGAGTTTGTCTGTTAGGTTCCTCTGAATTGTTGCTGTGGACGGCCTGCTGCCATGGACCTGACAGACTCCAGCTGCTACGGCTTCTTACAGTTACAGTTTCTCCATCATCATCACTACAACACAGAACTATGGACTCTGTGTCTGTGCCCCCCCTCCTTTCTCTCTCTCTCTAATCCCAACACAGTCTCCTCAGATGTCTGTCTAACATGAGTCTGGTTCTGTCCGAGGTTTCTGCCCGTTAGAGGAAAGTTTTTTCTCTCCATTGTAACTTGCTAAATATTGTAAAGGTCTGTACTCATGGTGGGTTAAGATGAGATCAGACTTCTTATCTAGTCTTGATGTTGGGTTTCTGTTAATAAAATTTTATTATCATTTACAGGTCTAGACCTGTTAACGCTTGGAAAGTGTCTTGAGATAACGTTTGTTATGAATTGGTGCTATATAAATAAAGACTAATTGATTGAATATTGAGGGTCCATTGATTGGGTGATCGTAAAACTAAAAGTTTCTAAGAGGAGTTTGGAGCCATGTGTGAGGAAAAGTCAACCTTCAGTTGTTGTTTAGTTGAGTTTACCAGATTTAACCAGGAGGGTCTGAAATCCTGAACCTTACTGTAACAGGAAGCTGACAGAATTGGCACGAGAAACAGCGGAGACATGAGACTGACAGCTGGATGGGGCTGTGGCTGCATTGTACAACAACTGTAAGTGATTTAGTAAAGAGGAAGTTACAGTTCTTTAAAGAAGAGAAATTAAAAGTGTTCATGAACATCTGAAGGTCCACAAACGGTCTGTGAAACTGAGCCTGATTTGTTTCTTAGCTGCAGGAAACAGAACTGGAAGAGGTCAAAGGTGACAGCACTGACGAATGACTTCACATCCAGGTGTGTTCTGGAGCCACAGTGGACATCTGAATTGTCTTTGTGCTGACATTGACCCACACACACACACACACACACACACACACACAGAGCAGGTTGCCATTAGTGGACAAGTGGAGGTCTGCTCTGACTCTTCATCGACCAGAGGAAAAAGACGTCTCCTCTTCCTCTATAAATACTCTCTCTGTCCTTGTGCAGTCCTTCTCCATCCTTACCTCCTCCATCTCTCGTGCTTCTCTCTGGTCCAGCTATTTCTGTCTGATCCGTAACCTCTGCTGGTGTCGCGTTGCCGGACAGACCAACAAGTGACAAACACACACCAACACACACACACACAAACACACACTGTGTGAGAGAGAGTTGTGAAAGGAAGCCGTCCTTTGTGGTATCCGATCCTCCTCATTTAATCACAACCAAGCGGCACCATGCGGGGGTTTTCATGACCTGGAGTTCGGGTGAAGGACTCCACAGCTCAGGTTTGATATTGATGATGATCCAACAACATTATCTCTGCTCCTTTTAAGGACAAAAAACCCACTGAATCTGGTTTGATATTCTCACAGCTACAGTTCAGATCTCACTGAGTGTATTTATTTATCATGAGTCATACAAGCCAATACAAACCTGATCAGAACTTTAAGACAAGCTGAAATATGCAAGACTTCACGTTTTGCACTGCTGGATCTTATGATGGTTTTAAGTAGAGTTTCAAAATGCAAAAAGAAGAAATGGGAGTGAGACACAGATAACTCAGTAATTTATTGCAAACAACAATCAAAGTGAAATAGTCTGTTCATCAGCTGAGCCAAAATTTAAGACCACAGCTAAAAAAAACAAACAAAAAAAAAAAAACATGAAAACCCCCTAAAATAGAAGGTTGGTAGAGGACTGAGTCATGAGGAGCTCCATCGTTCCTGTTGATCTCTTCAAAAACTGGTTTGTTCATGCTTGATGGGAGTGTTTCCAGAAGGCTCATGGGAACGTTGCTCCAAGTGGTGAAGATGGCTTCATGGAGGGCGTCTACTGTCTGGAACTGATGTCCATTTTTGTAACCTTCACTCTCCATCCATCCCCAAATGTT
>CM061143.1:36030371-36195371 GCA_030710495.1 Labroides dimidiatus | reverse complement strand
GATTTACTCCAATAAACCGTCTGCAAACCTGCTAAACTCCTGCCATAAACTCCACTGAACTTCAAAAACAAAAGCTTATGGAGACTTTTCTAGTGTCATATTTATGGAAAGAATTTCAAATCAAAATTCAAGTCAAAAGTTTTATTTTTTCAGGACTTGTCGGGGTCATATCTGTAGATTCAGCTTCAGCTGCTCAGACTAGTCAGGATCCGTCACAAGAGAAAATAAATCCACACAATGAGCTTTAGCATTAATTTACACATTATGTTTCAAAAACGGTAAAAGTTACATTTTCAAAAGAACTAAGATGAATAAAAATTTTACATTTGATTTGCTGAACGTGAAAACTAAAAACCAAAGTTACACAAACTTTTTGCTTTGGAATTTGTATTTTTTTTGAAGACCTCAATGACTGAATCATAAAGAATAAAACCATCCTGAAGTGAACCTCTCAGGTGATTTTCATCCCTCAGGTCCGCCTGCTTCCTGGCGGTGACAGCGCTCTCGATCAGCAGCAGAATAATCCATACAGCTGCTGAGTTAGCGCCCGTGCTAAGCTAAATCTGCCTGAGAGCATGAAATATGTATCGAGGTCTGAATCGGACCAAGGTCTGCTGCCCACAGAGCTGCAGCCATCAGCAGTTACCACACAGCTGACTCACACACACACACACACACACACACACACACACACACACACACACACACACACACACACACACACACACACACACACACACACACACACACCTTTCTGTGCGTAAAGTATTTATATATCAGATATACCGCAGTGTGTGTGTGTTCTGCTGTTATGTGAAAACTCTTGTGTGTTTGACGTGTTGAGATTCAAGGACAGATATAAAGAAGGTAGGTGTGTGTGTGTGTGTGTACGTGTGTGTGTGTGTATGTGTGTGTGTGTGTGTATTGATGCGGCCTTCAGGTGAACAAAGCAGCATCACCTCTGAGGCTGAAAGCAGAAAACAAAGTAAATGTTTGAGGAGGTTTCAGCTCCTGCAGAATGTGGGAACCTGAAACAGAATGTTTTTTAATTTATCGATAGATTAAAATATTTTTATGATTTTTAAAAATTTTCTCTCTGTTTGTAAAAAAACCCACTCAGCTCATGTTGTGAATGTTTTAAGGATGAGAGAAACCCACTCTGAGTTCAGGCTTTAGAGCAGAGATCACTTCATATTTGATGCTTTTATTTTGACATCTTGAACCCCTGACACTGAAGTAACCTCATTTCCTGTTTTGATTACTGATGTACTTATGAAACCCTGGAAGCTGCCTCCATCTCTGCCCCCCTTTTTAAGCTACAGACAGAAACAAGTTGAATCAAATGAAAACAGCGCCCCCTGCTGTTTAGAATAAGCATCACTTCTCTGTTTTCATCTCACTTAGCCGGGTTTGCATGTAAACGTAGTGAGTTGGACTCATCCTGTAGGTCCACAGATTTAACCATCAAACACTGAAAGAAACATCCTGAGGGTTTGTGATCTGGTTCTTTCTTTGAATGTAGTGGCAGTGACTGTGATTTATTCAAAAGCAGACAAACCATTTTTTTGTGGTCAGTCTGCTGTGAGTGAGTATATTTTTTAAAGTATTTCACTTAAAAAAATCACAAATCATACTTTAAACTAAATGTAATCAAATGTTTGTCTTATTTTCAGTAAAAATCCTCATACTGGACTTTATATGAACCCCATTCACATCTGAAGTGTCTGTAAAGATGTAAAAAATCTGCTGAAGGAGTAAAAAGTATTTACTCGTTTGTGTTCAGACATTTAAAAAAAAAAATTAAAAAAGAAAAGTGTACATGTTTTTTACCCTTATGGTGGATTTTTTTACTCTTTACAAATAAATCAGGCTTCATTTTTATCTTCTAATATCTTAAAATATAACATATTTTTCTGGACTTGTCAGCTGAATGTGGTACATTTTAAGTTTAATTAAAAAAATCCTACTAAAAATAAGACACGAACACTTGATTTCAGCTTTTGCAGCACACATGAATTGAATCCCTGAATGCCTGACTGTGATTAGTCTAATCATAGTGTGTTATTTCCAGGACACCCTGATCACGACTCAGATGAAATCAGTCTGCAGAGAGGAGTCGTCACTGTCAGCGTTCAGCGCTGCCTGTTGACACTGTGGCAGAAACATTCACACACTCTGAACCTGTAAACATGGAGGATGTTTTTATTATTACTTTGAGGTAACTTTAAGAGCACAGCGTCACGTCTGCAGTGAAGTTGTTTTTTATTATCTCCCTTGTGTTTTATTTTCACACTCACACTCCTCTTCTGTTTCAGGTCAGTTGACTTCCTGCCCTGCTGTCTCTCCTCTTCCCTGGTGAGTCTCACCTGTCTTGTTATCCTCAGTTCGTCTTTTACTTTCCATCATCATGTGTTTTTGGTCCCTGTTTTTTGATACCTCTGCCCGTTTGTTTTCCTTCCTGTGAACCGAGCCTTGGATTGATTAAAATGTTTGGAACTTTCTTCCTGACTCCTGTTATCTTGGGTCCACTTTCTGTTGTGTTACACAGAACTTTAGAGCGGTGGTTAATGTCTGACCCGTTACGAGCAGAGAAGAGAAGAAACGAGGAGAACATCTCAGAGACAGAGAAAGATTAAAACATACGAGGAGCTGAGATGAAGATGAACTCATAAATGTTGCGCAGTTTGCAGAGTTTTATGAACAAAACAGGAGCTAAAAACAGTCATGGTTTTAGAGAGGTGTAGCTTTTTGAGATGAACTGAATATAAGCTTGTTTAAGTTTTCAAAGCTGCAGATTTTTCCTCTTTAATTGGGATTTTCAGTTTATGACTCGATGGTGGTGCTTTTGTTTAAGTGCTTTTTTGTCTGTGTGAAGTGAGCTTTGAGCTTGTGATTCATGTGAAAACATGAAGCTGGATTTTAGGGGTTTGAAGAGGATCTGACATATCTGAATTGATTCTGATAAAGCGTGAGAGGTTTTTGTTGGTTATCTTGGACAGCATATGTTCGTATCCTACTCAAGTGAAGTGACAAAGAGGCTTGGATGAATCGATAAACACTCGTATCTCTACGTTCCCCTGACGGCAGCGTAAATAAACTCACCTCCTGTTCCTGCACAACAGCCAAAAGAAGAACTTGGACACAAACTTCTCCTTCAGGTCGTCTGTGTGTGTGTGTGTGTGTGTGTGTGTGTGTGTGTGTGTGTGTGTGTGTGTGTGTGCTGGAGAGTGAGCCGGAGATGAAATGTGTGTGTGGGACGCATTGTGTGTGTGTGTGTGTGTATTTGTGGACTCACTTGCAGGACTTGTGGGAGCAGGGCTTGAAGATGGCAGAGATGGAGTGAGCGTAGCAGATTGGACAGAGGTCTTCTTCACTGGTCGGCTGAGAGAGAGAGAGAGAGAGAGAGAGAGAGAGAGAGAGAGAGAGAGAGAGAGAGAGAGAGAGAGAGAGAGAGAGAGAGAACAGGTTATTTTCAAATGTTGGAGAGGATGCCTGAAACTTTCTCTGCTAAAAACAGATGAAGGAACAGTCCAGGTTGAAATGTCTCCTCTGTTTTTCAGCTGCTGAGCTCAGCATCAAGACTGGAAACAACAGAGAACTTTTAGGATCCAAACAAAGAGATAAAATCCTCCTCAAAGGATGATGGGTTTGATCCTCTCTTTGTTTAACTACTTCACCAAACACTAGACAATAAAACAGTGAAAAACTTCACACGTTGTCCAAATTTTACTGCTCCCCCCTCAGAGCTGCTGGGTCATAAAAGCAGGTTTAAAGATCAGATGCCCCTGTGAAAAAGCTGTTTAATAAACTCTCAGGATATTACAGCCTTTATTCTGAGCTGGATGGGTGATAACAAATCGACTGGATGCAGCTTTCTTTGGATATTCCTGATATACACAAAGACCCTGAAAGTGTCACGAATGATCAGATATGAAGATCAAAATTCTGAAAGTTTAAAACCTCGTAGAGAAAAGAGAAACCAGAACACTGTGACCATGAATCTACAGCAGAACTGCTTAAACGCAGAGGCGATGTTTAGAAAAAGGGTCGAACACATGGAACAGCAATGCCACGTTTCAAGAGTAGCAGCAGTTTCCTGTAAGCATCCTCAGCCCCAGTGCACCATGGGAATCTGAGTTAACACCCCAGGTGCCGAGGGAAACACCATCACACTGCTTCTCACACTCTCAGCCTTTCAGTCTTTTCCTGTTCCTCCTTCTCTCCTCTCCTCACCTTCACCTTCTCTGTCTCCTTGATTCTCCTCTCTTCATCTGACCGACCCCCCCCCCCCCCCCCACCTCCCACCTCCCCCTTCTTCACACACCCTCCACTCCTCCTGCTTACAAAGCACCACCTCTCCTTTCACCTGCGCCGACACTCACCACCCACAGACACATTTCAGCTTCATTACCTCCAGATCACAGAGTCCAAACATCACACTTACATGTTTGATTTTCACCACACAGCTTCACATAATCATCATTTAAACATCGGATCGAGCTCTGCAGCGCATCGGAAAACAATCAGCGCTCAGTTCAAAGCTTTTTGAAGTAATTCTTTCAGGAAACCTGCAGCAGTTTATGCATGTTTAGCCCTATAGCATGCTCTGAGAGGTATCCGTAGGCTAACGTGTAACATTAGCCAATCCTTGTGTCCTGCTAATCAACCAATCAGAGCTAATGTAACCTCACTCTTCATTTTATTGACAGACTCTCAAGTTTGATCAGATCACTGCAGAATAACTGCTGCATGTGGGTTGGAATGAATATTATCACAAACAGTTTAGCCTGTGTTTTAGCCTTTATCTCGTGATTTAGCCTGTGCTCTATCTCTCTCCTGTTTATCTTTCTTCTTCTCTTCTGTCCTTTTTCTGTCTGTCAGTTCAGCTCCAGTCTTCACCATCTCTACTAAATTAATCACAGAAATCATTTTCAGCAGAGAAAAAACACAGATCTCTCTTCTCACTGCTAAACTTCATCAGGCGGTGTGGTGTTGTCATAGAGACTTCAACGTGCTGTAAATTAATTCAGTCCTGCCTGACCCGATCAGGAAGCTGAGATACAGCATTTAGAAATAACCTCTATTGGTGCTGATAATCTCATTTGAAGTTGTGGATTAGGATCAGGCAGATATCTAGAAGAGAGACTTTTTCAAGACCACTTAGACAGTCCTCACAGAGACTTCAAGAACATTCTTACTCGAGATGCACTGAAATTTCAGCCACCAAAAATTCCCAGCTGAAAACGGCTCAAAAGTGCATTTTGGGTTTTCGGCCAAAGGACTTTTATCACCAAAACAACACAGCAAAAACAGCATGTTTTAATGATGCAAGCTAAAACTGCAGCCGGAACACTCTTGTCTGGATAAGGGACGACCAAGTCACTGTATCTTTGTATCCTCTGTGTATCACGTGTGTGTGTGTGTGTGTGTGTGTGTGTGTGTGTCCATCACTAAATGAAGCAGGCTTTATTTGGAGGGATGGTCCTTCTCTTCTCCAGGTGTCACCAGGTGTTTGTCGTGTTCTTGTCTGCTCTCCGTGTTTGACCTATATCAACTCTCATCTCTCCGTCCTCGGCTCGGTTTATCCCGACATCAAAAAAGTCAATTTTCCTCCCGTCACTCTGCTCTCTCCTCCTCTGTCCACAGCTGATTGTTCACTGATGTCCCTCCTCAGCTTGACCTCTGACCCCTGAAGCTCTCTTTGTCATTTTGACGGCTTGTACACACAATGTGTGTGTGTGTGTGTGTGTGTGTGTGTGTGTGTGCGTGTGTGTTTGTGTGTGAAGGTGGACTCCAGATTATTGATGGAAAAAATTTTCTGTTGTTGGAGCCACTTCGGTTTTCTAAAATCTCTCCAATCTGAGGAACACTCTGTGATTTTCTGCTCCTCTTCTGTTTCAGACAATCTGTGTTCAACATCGACTCGTCCGACAGAGGTACATTTAGAAAACAAAGAGTTATTTCTTTTAAAGCTTTTATTTTTGTGTTGTTGGTTTAAAAAAGAAATGTAGTAGCATGTCTTTAAAAAGAGCTTTTGCTTGGGTGGGGTGGGGGTGGGGGGTAGTTTGGTATGAAGTAAAGACTGACAGCGACTCCAGTTCTGATCTTTGTAAAGTATTTTACTGTGAATAGGAAGTATGTCACGGGTCATATGTGAAATTGAAATTTTCATTGTACAGAGATCTGTTGATCTGTCTGTCAGGCTGGGCTCCTTCATTCATAGAGGGCAGAATAAGGTGGTTTGGTTTTTCCAAACGTAACCGTTTCATCATCTGAGAAACACGTGAAGGTCAAACTTTATGTCATTAATGTTAAATGTTACTGTTGCTAACATTTCATTATCAACTCTGACGTTAACATTAGGGTCATTTTCACAGGCTTGAGCTTAATACTGGTTAAAGTTATCCTTGCTTAGGTTCCTCTCTCTCGCCCTTTTCCCTCTCCCTTCACTCCACTCTATCTATCTGGCTCCCCCTCACCACCAGCTTCCTCCTCTCTCATCATTTTGTTTTAAAATAATCAACTATAGACCTCTTCATTTGCACTGTAGGTTTTAACAACAGTGCTCTCTTCAGAAAAGTTTGGAGTGCAGGTGGAGGATATAGTGAGTGTGTTAGAGGAAGCAATAAAACATACACACTTGCATGAACGCCACCAGATGAAATTCTGACTCGCACATGCTTAAAAAAGGTCATACATGCGACCATTTTGGTCTCTGTCCCCAGCCCTGCAGTGAGCGGCAGAGACACTCTCTTTGTGGATGTAGTGATGAACTGAGTTCATGGACATGCAGTGGTCTCCACTACAGAGTCATGTCTGTCTTTATTAATGCAGTGATCTCCACTACAGAGTCATGTCTGTCTTTATTAATGCAGTGATCTCCACAACAGAGTCATGTCTGTCTTTATTAATGCAGTGTTCTCCACTACAGAGTCATGTCTGTCTTTATTAATGCAGTGATCTCCACTACAGAGTCATGTCTGTCTTTATTAATGCAGTGATCTCCACTACAGAGTCATGTCTGTCTTTATAAATGCAGTGATCTCCACAACAGAGTCATGTCTGTCTTTATTAATGCAGTGATCTCCACTACAGAGTCATGTCTGTCTTTATTAATGCAGTGATCTCCACTACAGAGTCATGTCTGTCTTTATTAATGCAGTGATTTCCACTACAGAGTCATGTCTGTCTTTATTAATGCAGTGATCTCCACTACAGAGTCATGTCTGTCTTTATTAATGCAGTGATCTCCACTACAGAGTCATGTCTGTTTTTATTAATGCAGTGATCTCCACTACAGAGTCATGTCTGTCTTTATTAATGCAGTGATCTCCACTACAGAGTCATGTCTGTCTTTATTAATGCAGTGATCTCCACTACAGAGTCATGTCTGTCTTTATTAATGCAGTGATCTCCACGACACAGTCATGTCTGTCCTTGTTAATGCAGTGATCTCCACTACAGAGTCATGTCTGTTTTTATTATTGCAGTGATCTCCACTACAGAGTCATGTCTGTCTTTATTAATGCAGTGATCTCCACTACAGAGTCATGTCTGTCTTTATTAATGCAGTGATCTCCACTACAGAGTCATGTCTGTCTTTATTAATGCAGTGATCTCCACAACAGAGTCATGTCTGTCTTTATTAATGCAGTGATCTCCACTACAGAGTCATGTCTGTCTTTATTAATGCAGTGATCTCCACTACAGAGTCATGTCTGTCTTTATTAATGCAGTGATCTCCACTACAGAGTCATGTCTATCTTTATAAATGCAGTGATCTCCACAACAGAGTCATGTCTGTTTTTATTAATGCAGTGATCTCCACTACAGAGTCATGTCTGTCTTTATTAATGCAGTGATCTCCACTACAGAGTCATGTCTGTCTTTATTAATGCAGTGATCTCCACTACAGAGTCATGTCTGTCTTATTAATGCAGTGATCTCCACTACAGAGTCATGTCTGTCTTATTAATGCAGTGATCTCCACTACAGAGTCATGTCTGTCCTAGTTAATGCAGTGATCTCCACTACAGAGTCATGTCTGTTTTTATTATGCAGTGATCTCCACTACAGAGTCATGTCTGTCTTTATTAATGCAGTGATCTCCACTACAGAGTCATGTCTGTCCTTGTTAATGCAGTGATCTCCACTACAGAGTCATGTCTGTCTTTATTAATGCAGTGATCTCCACTACAGAGTCATGTCTGTTTTTATTAATGCAGTGATCTCCACTACAGAGTCATGTCTGTTTTTATTAATGCAGTGATCTCCACTACAGTCATGTCTGTCTTTATTAATGCAGTGATCTCCACTACAGAGTCATGTCTGTTTTTATTAATGCAGTGATCTCCACTACAGTCATGTCTGTCTTTATTAATGCAGTGATCTCCACTACAGAGTCATGTCTGTCTTTATTAATGCAGGGATCTCCACGACAGAGTCATGTCTGTTTTTATTATGCAGTGTTCTCCACTACAGAGTCATGTCTGTCTTTATTAATGCAGGGATCTCCACGACAGAGTCATGTCTGTTTTTATTATGCAGTGTTCTCCACTACAGAGTCATGTCTGTCTTTATTAATGCAGTGATCTCCACTACAGAGTCATGTCTGTCTTTATTAATGCAGTGATCTCCATGACACAGTCATGTCTGTCTTTATTAATGCAGTGGTCTCCACTACAGAGTCATGTCTGTTTTTATTAATGCACTGATCTCCACTACAGAGTCATGTCTGTCCTTGTTAATGCAGTGATCTCCACAACAGAGTCATGTCTGTCTTTATTAATGCAGGGATCTCCACTACAGAGTCATGTCTGTTTTTATTAATGCAGTGATCTCCACTACAGAGTCATGTCTGTCCTAGTTAATGCAGTGATCTCCACTACAGAGTCATGTCTGTCCTAGTTAATGCAGTGATCTCCACTACAGAGTCATGTCTGTTTTTATTAATGCAGTGATCTCCACTACAGAGTCATGTCTGTCTTTATTAATGCAGTGATCTCCACTACAGAGTCATGTCTGTCCTTGTTAATGCAGTGATCTCCACTACAGAGTCATGTCTGTCCTTGTTAATGCAGTGATCTCCACTACAGAGTCATGTCTGTTTTTATTAATGCAGTGATCTCCACTACAGTCATGTCTGTCTTTATTAATGCAGTGATCTCCACTACAGAGTCATGTCTGTCTTTATTAATGCAGTGATCTCCACTACAGAGTCATGTCTTTCTTTATTAATGCAGTGATCTCCACTACAGTCATGTCTGTTTTTATTATGCAGTGATCTCCACTACAGAGTCATGTCTGTCTTTATTAATGCAGTGATCTCCACTACAGAGTCATGTCTGTTTTTATTAATGCAGCGATCTCCACTACAGAGTCATGTCTGTCTTTATTAATGCAGTGCTCTCCACTACAGAGTCATGTCTGTTTTTATTAATGCAGTGATCTCCACTACAGAGTCATGTCTGTCTTCATTAATGCAGCGATCTCCACTACAGTCATGTCTGTTTTTATTAATGCAGTGATCTCCACTACAGAGTCATGTCTGTCTTTATTAATGCAGTGATCTCCACTACAGAGTCATGTCTTTCTTTATTAATGCAGTGATCTCCACTACAGTCATGTCTGTTTTTATTATGCAGTGATCTCCACTACAGAGTCATGTCTGTCTTTATTAATGCAGGGATCTCCACTACAGAGTCATGTCTGTTTTTATTAATGCAGCGATCTCCACTACAGAGTCATGTCTGTCTTTATTAATGCAGTGCTCTCCACTACAGAGTCATGTCTGTTTTTATTAATGCAGTGATCTCCACTACAGAGTCATGTCTGTCTTCATTAATGCAGCGATCTCCACTACAGTCATGTCTGTTTTTATTAATGCAGTGATCTCCACTACAGAGTCATGTCTGTCTTTATTAATGCAGTGATCTCCACTACAGAGTCATGTCTTTCTTTATTAATGCAGTGATCTCCACTACAGTCATGTCTGTTTTTATTATGCAGTGATCTGCACTACAGAGTCATGTCTTTCTTTATTAATGCAGTGATCTCCACTACAGTCATGTCTGTTTTTATTATGCAGTGATCTCCACTACAGAGTCATGTCTGTCTTTATTAATGCAGGGATCTCCACTACAGAGTCATGTCTGTTTTCAATGCAGTGCTTCCTGAGGGTCTGGGGAGCATGTCCATTCACCATTTTTTATTTTACAAAACTTTTTCTGTTTCGTTGTTTGTTGCTTTCACTTCATATTACAGACACATGTTGCCTTTAAACAATTTTCAATAATCAAATTGAAATAATAAATCATTAGACAGTTGGTTTTTTTTCATCCTCACAGTTTGTCTTCATTCTGCCTTTTTCACTTCTGTTGTTTCACTCCTTCACTTTAAGGCCTGAACTTTAAACCAGACGCTTTTTTGTTATATTGACTTGATGAAACCATGCGGTTGTTTCTTTGCGTGTTTCAGATGACATATGACAACCTCCAGGTGTGGTTTGTGACATTTAAATGAGCAAGAATTCATCCCGTTGAGAGGGGGCAGACATAAATGATTAAAAACAGATTCATAAATGTCACAGTGAATCCAGGAGTCAGAACTCAAAGTCAGCCTCAAATCATCTTTCAAACACTCACAGTTAATCTCTCATATACTGAGACATGCTGCACACAAAAGCTTCTAGCTCCAGTGTTTTATCCAGAAAAATAAATATAATTAAAATGCCTCCAAAAGCCTGATCAGATCCATCACATCATAAATTCTTACTTTTTTTAATGAACGAAAAGTTAAACTACAGAGAAACAAAACAGACCAAAACATCCATCATACCAAAAACTCAAAGTAAAACAACCACACAAAGATCAAGAATTAAAGACAAAGTGTCAGAAAAATAACTTAAAGAGCAAATAACACTTTAACTTGGAGTCCCAAGAATACTCTCTCCAAGACAAATAGACCCCAACAGGCAGTCTGAGCCTGAACCCACCTCACAATAACACGAAGGAACATCAGCCAAAATTTACGTAAAATTCGGGAAAGTTTCCTGAAAACTTCCATGGGAATTTTAGCTTTTTAAAAAGAGTGAATTAGTGGTTTATTTGGGCTTTAATGAATTTGTAGAAGTAAACACCTCTTTAAATACCAGAAGTGAGAAGTTTTAGCAGTGTTTCTTTCACATCACTTCTTTCTCACAGACTGTTTCACATTAGTGTCGTTTTGTAGTTGTAATACTGATTCATTCCAGTAGGTGGCCGTTATTCACCTAAACCTGCATAGACAAACAGCATTAGCACGGTGCATTGTGGGAAACAGCATGTGAGGTAGACTGGTTCCATGTATACTGAGAAATCTTCCAAGATCAGTAGAACATCTGGGAATTTTTGACACACTGCAGATTTTGCAAGTTTTGGAATACTGCCGACTACAAACTGAATTTCAGCCAAATCAGTCGACACTGCTGGTGTCAACACAGTCAACATGTTCACCTGACAGACCCCGCCCACTGACAGGTGAGTCTGTCAGAGATGATCAGTGTTATTCACTCCACCTATCAGACGTCTTACTGTGAAGAATAACACTGAACATCTAATTAAACAGTGCTTCAAAATCTCCATTAAATCATGCAAAAAAAGACCATTTGTAACCAATCACTTTCCAGTGCATAATTTTATGTTTGGACTCTTTTCTCAGTAACACATTATGACTCCTTGCTGTCAGAGCAGTCTGCAGGAAACAATAACAACAGCACTGAAACTGAACATCCAAAAACATCCTCACTGCAGGCAAAACCTAAATCTATACCCCAGGAGAGATGGATGACTAAAGAGCAGTCACAGCTGAGTTCAGAGAGCAGGAATGAAATAAAAATCACCACCCAAGCTGTCACATACAGCCATACAGCACAGAGAGCTAGAGGGAGGTCATCGCTCTGCCTGCGGGCTGCTTGTTTGGATCTTTGAGCCCAAAACTTGGAGTCCTGACAGCAGACCGTTTGAGGGTCACTGTGATTGGTGCAGAACCATCAAAATACTGAAGTATCAGAGCCATGAGGAAAATGTGTCTGGTCTCACGGGCAGGCCGAAAGATGCCAGAAATAGATAAGTGTAGCAGCTTGAGGAGGAGAGAAAGGCAAACATGGACAGCATGAGTGAGGAGAAAAACCAACAGACGGGACAGATGACCGGAGATCAGAGAGTTAAAAAAAGTTCATTTGAGGTGACCAAATCCAAAATAGCCTGAGCCCAAAATGCAATTTAGAATCAAATTATAAAATGTAAAAATATATAACACTGAGGAGGAAAAATTTGGATGAATGTGAGCACTGAAGTCTTTTCCCGCCCGGTGGAGAAAAGCTGTGTGAGTGTGTGTGTGTGCATGTGTGTGTGTTTCATTGTGTAGATGCGTAGAAGTGTGTATTTGTAAGCTGTGGACTGTGGAGGCAGAGATAAGAAGGTTTAAAGTGTCTGCTCTTAGAAACTGAGTGCTGTCAGATATCGTTCTGGATGTAGAGAGCGCTCGATCCGACACCAACACGATGAAGGTGGATCATAAAACAGAATGTTACAGATTGAATCCACAGAGCAGGAGGCAGACTTACTGCTGCTGTTTGATCTCACACTCCTGCTTATTTTAACAGGTATTCCTAAACTTTTGTTTGTTTGTCCTCTATAAGAGATAGATTTAGCGCTCTGTTAAAAATCTTTCAGTCCCTGCTCCCTCGCACGCAGAGGGAAAACTTTAGAAAGCAAAATCAATGAATGACAAAACTCTGAGCAAAGCAACATCTTTATCAGCCTCATCCACCACAGTTTGACAGAAACTTGATCGATCAACTGTTCTAACTCACACACACACTAATAAAGTGATTTCCTCCTAAAAAACATGCAAAATAAATGAAAGTTAGCACAGATTTATTCTAAACAAAGCTTTGATCCTCTCATTACTGTGCACTGGGTTAATGAGGCTTTTCATGGAGTCTGAACTGAAGTTGTCACCGTGTTGTTTCAGTTTTTAATAATCCCATAAACAGTCTGAAATGTCAGTGGACCAATAACTGAGTCTGGGCTGATGGTGCTCTTTTTATGACTTTGATTTGAGTATTGTCTCTATATTGTACATAACTGTATCATATTATATCAGATCAGAATCAGAAATACTTTAATAATCCCAGGGATAATTTGGTATTACTGTTGCTCTTCAAATAGTACAGCAGTTGGAAGTAGGATGGAATAGGGTAATAAAATAAGTGATAAGATAAACAAGTATCATCACAAAGTAATCATAAGATTGTTACGCTTCACATTAAAGTGAATGATATCTCACAGTATCACCATGCTTTGTGTCACATACTGTATGTAATTGTCCTGTATAGTGCCGTACTGTAGAGTAGCATACTGCTTTGATATACTATCATACAGAACTGTAGCTTTACTGTAACACAGCTTGTTGGATTGTATCCCGTCTTACCCAAACAGCAACCTTGTCTGAAAAAATTAGGCAACATGTAGCTGCTAAAATCTGCACGTTTGTCAAGTGTCTGCTTGAAGCTGCCTCCAGAAGTACCAGAAACCACAAACACATCAAGCCAAAAAGCTGTTTTCATAGCATTTTCAGTCTGAATAGCTAATTTCTATATCAGCACACACTGTATGGGGATTCTTTTTTTCTAACTTGGCAGTTTAGAAGATATTAAGATGACGAGTTTACCCAATCAGAGGCAGAGCCCAGCTGACTGTATTGTAGTGTATCGTATTGTATCTTACAAGATCGTACTAGGCCCTACAGTATCATACTGTAATGTTATGAACCCAAAACAACATAAAGTAATGTACAACCCCCACTCCAAGGACGTTGGGACATTGTTTCAAAATGTAAATAAAAACAGAACACAATGATTTGAAATTCCTGCCTAACCTATATTCAACTGGAACCACTACAAAGGCAAGATACAGTATATATTGTTCCATCTATCTTATTGTATGGTATCTCATTTTATCATATTATACAGTTTGTTTTGAATAATTTGTTTTTTGTTTCATATCTAATTGTATCATATGGTATCATGTTACATGGCATCCTATTGTATCTTTGTGTTTGTATCTTATTTCATATTGTATTATTTTGAATGCCATCGTATCATATCTTTTTTGTTGTGATTAGTTTCATTTTTTGTCATCTCATATCACATCATGCTGTACTGCATAGTTCTGTATCATACTGTATTGTAGATATACTGGATTCATCTATATTTGATTTCATTCTTTTGCACCATAGTGTGGTGTGTATTATATAGTAGTGGCTAACCCTGAGATGATCATCTCTATTTGCAAACTTTAGAAGAAATGTTTGTTATGATCCAGCAGGAAGCCTCTGCAGTGAGTTTATTGGTTTTAATGTTTACAGAAATATTCTCTGTTAAAGACTTGATCTGTTCACTTTAACAGGCTTCAGATGTGCCTGCAGAAGCAGAAACAGCTGCTGCTTCACTTAAAGACATTAAGTAAAGTGTTTTAATTTTAATTCACTGAATATATTTCATCTGCTTTATATAATCAAAATAAAGATGCATCTGGGAGTTCAAGAAAGGCGTTAAAATATAAACAATACCAGAAAAACAAACATGAACTGTTTTCATTTTCATCCTAATTATTCATAAGTTTTCAAATCTGACAGCTGAATATTTATCAGGAAAAGAAATAAAGTTAAAGATGAGAAGCAAATCAGCAACCATCATCATCATCATCATCATCATCATCATCATCATCATCATCGTCCTACACGTCCATTTTTAGAGTCTTTCACCTGCAGTCAGCTACCTGTAATCATGTGTCATTACGTGGTAATTATACAGCGTTCAGGAGGGAAACATCTCATTGTTCTTATCCTCTGATGTGTGGCTTCAAAGGAAAATAAAGAGATGAAACCCTCCTGTAATCGGAACATGACAGCGTTATAATGGTTGTATTATGTCCTCGTCCTTGCTCGTGTTTTCTGTAAGCGTCTAATGTGGCTCAGGCGTCCTGTTGGTGTCTGAGATTAAAAACGAGGCTGTCGACGCGTCCGCTGTGGGGTGATGATAAAAAATGCAGACAGGATGTCGGGGTAATCGGTTTGTGAGCGCTGACAGCTGCAGAGGTGGAGAGGAGAGGGATGTCAGGACTTATTGTTGAGCTGTCTGGATTTGTCATGAGCCTGATTTAATGAAACGCTTGGACAAAAGAAGCTGACTTAATTAAAGTGTCACCATTTTCTGTGTGTTGGCATTCAGAGAAATGAAGTGATTCAAGCCTGATGGATTAGTTTTCTTCATCCTGACTCTACTTTTTGGGGTCTCAATGACTGAAAGGCATAAAAAGTTTATAAATCTCTGCAGCAAATGTCTTCATCCTGCAGCATGTAAACAGTCTGCAACATAACCCTTAATGGATCCAAGTGTGTCCACTGCTAGTTCTCTTTTTGTCCCTCAGGGGTTGCAGGTGTGCAGCTGCTCTTGCACAAACAAGCTGACCAATAGAGAGACAGGTAGACCAGCAGCTTGTGTGTTGTCTGTATTTGAACCCCTGGACCTCACTTCCTGTCCTGACCATAGACTGTATAATTAATGGACGTAGTCTCTGCGACGTCACCCATCTGTTTCTAAGCGGATATATTGGAAATGAGGCGGGCTGTGAGTCTCCACAGTAACAGCCATAGGACGCTCCACAGTCACATGAGCTGAGCTGTGCCTCTAATTGGATAAACTGACGATCTTTATATTGTCAAATCTGAAAAAATTTCACCCCCCGTACAGTGCACTGTACGGGGGGTGTTTGCTGTTGATGCAGTGGTCTGGCTTTCTGCAGCACTGTCTCTTCTTTTGCTGCACATTCCCGTTGCTGTCTTTGTTGTGGACTTTTGCAGGTTGCTCTTTTGCAGGTTGCTCTTTTTTTTCTAATAAAGATTATACACTGAGCTGCAGATGTCTTCATCTGGTGTGTCTTGTTTTTGTTTCATCTTTCTTGTGTGACACAGAGACATTGGTCAAATCCAGCTCTCAATAAACCAACCGTTTGAGGCAGAGGTAGACCAGTAACTCCCGTTTTCTGCAATGTAGAATTTCTGTTTTTTGGACATTCTGTAATGCTTTGTTTTTGAGGAGAGTGATGGAGCAGCTGTTAACCATTCAAAGAATAAAATAAAATCACTTTTGTGCCAAAGAAACGGTAAGGAGCCACCATGTGATGTTGTCACACTTGTAGAAAAAAAAGAAGCTTAAAAAAAGATTTTTATGAGGAATTGCTTCCAACAAATAATTTCATAGTATTGTGTTTTGAGCGCACATAACACTCTTTAGTTTGAAACTCTTTAAAGACAAACTCAGGAACATGTTTCTTGGATTTCTGCCCTCTTTCAGATCTTTCAGAGCATTCCTGGGTCAGAGGTAAATAACAGACCGCTTTTCTGCAGAACTCTTCTTCTTTCACTGATTTTTGACTTAGCAGGAACTTTGGATTTAATGTTAGTAAAAATCAGAGACAAGAGGTCAGAGCAGAGGCCAGAGAAACTCGTGTGGACAGCATGAAGAAACATGTCTGATGAAGAGAAATGAATGCAGGAGCTGTTCCTCCCTGACCTCACAGCTCAGACCTGTTTTCATGTGTGGTCTTGTAATGGGAGCTGAAACTGCTCTGAGGCAGAGGTGAAAATAAGAGCTGATGCTTCACTAATGGCCCTTCCTCTGCAGTTCAGGTCATACAACAGAGACATACAGACTGACAGAGAGACGGATAACAACGCCTCCGAGCCACACCAGCACACGGCTCCCCACTCCCAGTGAGTTTCCTAAACATGCTTTGACTGCTAGAAGGAAAAACGTCCTCAGAGTGAAAACAAGGCAGGTTAACAAGCTGACGTCAGGACGAGGAAGTAAGAGGGAGGGTTTAAAGGCCAGACCGGCTCCTCTGAGATGGGGTCAGGAGCTCAGACAACCAGAGGGAGCCACTCCTTCACATCAAGAGGAAGTCAGGAAGGTTCAGGTTCAGACACTTTAAAATAAGTCACCTGACTCCCACCTTTTCTTCTGTAGCTCCTCCTGAATGTGTTAACAGAGATGTCAGCCAGGGTGTCAGAGTCTCAGCTGTTCTATTGACTCATCACATGTTTAGTTTTAGCTTTCATTCATGTTTGGGCTGCAGATAACTGCAGGATCTGAAGCAAGAAAACTATTCTTCTGCTTCTCAGGATCACAAATGTGAAACACAGACATATTTACGCAGAGGTCAACTGCCACCATGTCAATATATGACCATCTCTGTATCAGGCCCAGCTGGGGCATCTTCAGCCCACAGGCTCAAGGCTCTAAGAACACGGTCACACTGACCATCCAAACTGTGCTGAACTCAAGCAAAGACTGCCTCCCTGCAGCGCTGCTCCTCTGCTGGTCAGTACAGCCAGCAGTCACATGATCCCAACATGGACCAGACTTTAGACACATGCACAGCTGGCCTACATCAACATGAAGCCTCTGTTTACATGCAGCGCGGTCTGATCAGAGTCAGCACAGTGAGACACAAAGAACAGGATTACAACTTTAGAGACTTTTTGGCTCATGTTGAGTTGTTTTGGTCCCACACAGCCCTCTGACACCCCGTTATTGTTTAAATAACTGTTCAGAGGAGCGGTCACGGCGATCATGGTTGCATGCTTGTGCATGAAGTGCACCGTGCTGAAGCGCAACTCTCTGCCAAAGAGGAGAAGTGAACCGTGCTCAAGCGTGGAACACATGTGGTCACATTGAACAAACGAACTTGACTTTAGGGCTGAACCGTGCTGGAGCACAGTCCGACTGGCACCTTAAGGTTGCAGTCAAATTTCTTTAAACAGTCCAAGTTATATGATCGCTTGATTTTACTGTTCATTCATTAATAGGAGTGCAGCACATTCTTCTTCTTCTTCTTCTTCTGTTTTTGGTCTTTTTTTGTATCAATCAATCACAGCTTCTAGAGGACTGTTTCATACCTAGAATCGGGGTCAACCACATCTCCTCCTAAGATCAAAGTTTCAGTCCCCTCCTTCCTCAGAGTTGCTCTCAGAAACTTCCTGAATCACTCTGAAACTCAGACTCCTTGTTAGGAGTTTTTAGGCTGAGTTCGTGTAAGTCTGAGAGGACTCTAAGAAGTTCTGTGAATACAGACCCAGGTCGTCGTGACTGCTCAGGCCCGGTACACTTCATGCATGAGCATGTGTACACAACTCGGACACGAGGTATAATTACCACGGCCGCTCCTCTCAACAATTGTTTTTAACAATAAGGGGGGTGTTAGAGGGCTGTTGGACCAAAACAACTTAACATGAGACAAAAAGTCACAAAAATCGTGGTCATGTTCTTTGTGTCTCATTGAACTGACTCATGAGACCATGCTCCGTGGAAACAGATGCTTCATGGTGACGTAGGCGGGTCGTGCTTTCAGTCTGGGTCACTCTGGAGCAGTGTGAGCACGGGCTGTACTGGCCAGTGCTTGAGTCAGTCGTGCTTGAGTACGGCACGATATGGATGGCCAGCGTGACTGAGCCCTAACTGTGATCCATACACACGTCTGGAGCAGAAACTACTCAACAAATTCTTCTAAAAATCTGTTAAAAACATCAGGAACACTCACGTAAATCAAGGCTTTGATTAAAGCAGGCATCGCAGGGCTGTGGAAGAATTTCAGCGTTTGTCTTATTTATTGATATAATTAACATCTAAAGACGCTTGTTTTTATCCCCATTGAAGTGTTTCTATCCAATTCATTCAAACAGAGTGGAGTAAATTTATTTTAAACTTTATCCTGATCAGTTTGGTGGAGACTGTGTTGTTAAAACGGTAATAACAATAACATTTAATGGAACAATCTGCTGTGTATATGCAAAATTTCTCGATTAACTGCCAGAATAATCTGATGCTGCAGCCCTAAAGTGTTGGCAGCTGACCTTATCACAAACATGCATTTGCATCTCAGACATTAGAGAAGTATTTTTGCTGTAACATCAGATTATAACTCATTTTCACACAAGTATTTCCTGAAACATTGAACTTTTGCTCTAAAGGGATCAAACGGTGAACTCTGAAGCCACAGGCTGCTTCCTGTGATGGAGGATCCCTGCAGCATGTGAGAAAAGAGACATTTCAACAGCTATCTCTACATTTTAATGAGGACTGATCCTAAATATCAGTCTCTTTGGAGCTTTAAATGAATGATTCAGTAAGAGAAGAATAAACTAGGTGTTTTTGGCTGAACAGGTACTGAAGCGCTCAGGTGAACATGCTGTCCAAACCTGAACAGATCCATGTGAAGCTCAGCAGAAAGGTCAACACATTGGTAGTCATCAGACAGCAGCCCACACACACACACACACATATGTACACACACACATGCACACACTCCTGTTTGTCTCCTCCCCTTCATTTAGAGATCTTTGGAGCTGTGCCACGTGGCTCTGGATCTGGTTGCCCTGACACCCCGAGCTGTTGTCTTGGCAAACAGAGGCAAACGAGGAACCTCTGAGAATATAAATGAGTGTTTGTGTGTGTGTGTGTGTGTGTGTGTGTGTGTGTGTGTGTACTCTGTGTGTGTGAAGGTGTTCATCGTCTGTGGAAACATCCTGAGAGAACAGCGATCAGACACAGGCACCGAACCAACTCGACAGCTTTTCAAACACACCAGTGATTTAACAACAACGGGCAGCCGGAGTGGACGTCTGCAGCACAGACCAACCAGGACCAGCTCAGCTTCTCCTCTGTCTACACCGTGAGCTTTCCCCGACTTCAAGGAGACAGAAACACACGACTCTTCCAACAAGGTTCTTAAAAATCTGTATCAAACTTCAGAGAAAGTGAGTAAAACTCAGTCTGAGATGTAACAGCGTATCGTCGGCCTTCAAGTGAAGCTTCAGGTGAAGCTTCAGGTTGATCCGAAAGACTCTGAGACATTAAAAAAGTCCCAAACATTACTTTCACTCTCCTCCCAAAACAGGAATCCTTAGGGATGTCCCCCTCCTCCATGATAAAAGTAGGCCTGTCATAAAAAAATTAAAGGCTCTGTGTTGTTCCTCTGATAAATCTTTAAAATGACAGAAAAGTTTGGGTTGCATAAAACATAAGGGTAATAAGAGTGAGGGGTTTTCTGGGTCAGAACCAGCTGTAAGCGCTCAGAGACAAACAGCTGTGTCCGATGGGGATGCTGTGTTCTGTTTCTAACTCTGCCACAGGAGGATTGATGCAGAAATATGCTAAAAATGTCACTTTTCAAAGGTTACACAGACAAAATTAAGACCCAAAGCAAGGAGGATAAAATCAAACGGTCTGATTGGAGCACAGCAGCCTCGGCACTCCCTCTCTTTTACTCGGTGTGATTGACCCTGAGGATACTTTTTCAATCATGTAGCAAAAACTTTCATTAGACAGAAAGTCGTTTCCTACTTGGAAGCGAGTGCGAGCGGAGAGTGTCTCCTCCTGCGGAGGACCATTAGTGGCTGTGTGGAAACACACCTCAGGCTCTGAACTCTCTGCACTTCAACTCCAACCATCTCTCTGTTTTATATGCACTTCTTTTCATCTCCTGCAGAAGATCCTCACACTCTCATGTTTAACTGTACGAGTCACGATGTGGTTATTATAGAACCTCTTATCACACTGACGAGGCAGTTTGACCACTTTTTGGATCGTGATGAAGCAGAAAAAGGTGATTTATACGACTCCATCTCCTCCCTGGCTCCTTATTCTCCCCCTCCTCCTCCTCCCCCTCCTCCCCCTCCTCCTCCCTCTCCTCCTCCTCCTCCTCCCTCATCAATAATAAATCCTTTCTCTGGCTGGTGCAACTCTGTGGTGGAGTCTAACAGAGAGTAAAGATCAGGTTTCCTCTGTGGAGAGGAAGAGCAGGATGGGCTGGGTTAACAGGACCAGGTTCACCCTGAAGGACAGCAGGATTCAAGGCCTCCATCTAAAAACTTGGTCCTGGATCTCTTTATTCTAAACTTTATATCATGAAGAGATAAGCCAACATGTTGTGCTTTTTTTCTATAGTTTCGTTCATAAACTCATAGTTCATGATTCCTGTGGTCCAGTGTTGTCTGGGTTTGCAGTGAGGCCTGATGCCCCGTGAAGACCCTACTCATCAGACCAATAAATTCCAGTTCCTGGAACTTCATCTAGCACTGCCCTCAGGAACTTTTCAGGGGGGAGATTAATTTCCCAGGAACTAAATTTAGAGTCTAGTTCCTAAAGCATCTTTAGTTTCTCTTTGTGTGTCTCAGTTTGTCCGTCAGCCTAAAAACTTCAAGCTGTTCCTATTTTTAACTTCCTGTTTTTAAAGCTCTCTGACAGACTTCAGGGCCGTGTGTCTTTGATTAAGTGCTTAAAGATGATGATGGGATTTATCTACAGCAGCCTGCGAACTGACAAAACTTTCACAGCTCTGGCATCAGAAGCTAAAGACGGAGCGTTTCATATCTGTCACAACAAACAGAGAATAAGGCTGTGTTTACCCGGCGATAAGTCTGAAAACACTGAAGCATGCAGCACACTCAGCTGCAGAGTGCCTGCAAACTGCAGGAGCTCTGAGGTGTGTGTGTGTGTGTGTGTGTGTGTGTGTGTGTGGACCTGACAGCAGCAGTAGGAGAGGCTGTGCAGGTGTTTGCAGAGACGTGAGGAGGAACTCACAGCTGTGCTGGCTGCAGCCTGTTTGGACTCTTCAGTGAGGAACGCCAGCATCATCTCCACCTTCTGCTTCTCCTCCTCGCTGATGTAATCTGTGTCTGTGGGGATGAAACACACACACACACACACACACACACACACACACACACACATTGTTGAAAATACATGGTAAAGTGGAGTGTAAAACTCTCAGCTTCCTCAGAGACAGAAGATTTTTCTCGCTTACTTTGACGCTGACTTTACAAATCATTGAACCATCCAACTGATCATCTCTGACATCATTAACCCTTTAAATCCTGCAGGAGAAATCTCCTCATAAAATAGTTTTCCTCACAGTGATTTCACTTTTCAGAGTATCTTTAATGCTTGTTTCCTTTAAAGGACCTTGACACTGATTTTTTAAGATGACAGCTGAGACTGAAGTGTAACAGCTGCACTCCACCAGATCTGTCTCTGGTCTGTCTCTGCTCCTAAACGGCACCCAGGTGATGGACTTTAACTTTTGTCTCTTGTGTTTGTCCCTCTGACTCTGCTTTTTTTTTTTTTTACTTCCCCTAAACACCACACATCACATTTTATTTTTTGATCCTCAGAGGAGGAGCTGAATGCTATCAGGCTTCAAGTCCCCTCATCAAAACCAGAAAACATGAGAGGCAAAGGGTCAAAAGGAGGAGAATTAACAGTCAGACGGAGGGTAATATGAGCCAGTGAATAATCCACCACATCGATCGTTACGGTCTCCTCAAAGAGAACAGGATGAAGTTCAGAGAGGGTTGGAAAATTCAAGGTATTTTTAAAGTTGGAAACTTTCCATGGGAATTTTCGGGAGTCATGGAGACATGCATGTATACATGTCTGATGCACTAAATCAAGTTAACTTAAGTTCATAACAAGAAAAAAAAATTCCAAAGTTTCCTCAATTTTTGATAACAAAAATTCATTTAAGTTGACGGCAACAAAACCCTGAAAATTTTCAATATTCCTGAGCTAAAAGTCCCATGGAAATTTTTAGAAAGCTTTAACTGAATTTACTGGAAATTGTCTATCCTTTTGTAACCCTAGTACAGAGACATTTACAGTTACGGGAGGAACAGGGACGACTCTGCTGTTTGAGCTGGATTTAAAGATGGAAACAAATATTAAAATCAACCATGAATGAACATCTTTCCCCATCACTTTATAATGCATAAAAAAGTCTGTTTTAAGCCATATTAAAGTTTTGTGTGGGTGGACGGTCCATTCCAGGTTGGGACAGAGTCTCCTCCCACAAGTTGAGGAGTGTAAGTACCTTGGGGTCTTGTTCATGAGTGAGGGGAAAATGGAGCGAGAGATTGACAGACGGATCAGGGCGGCCGTGGCAGTGATGTGGATGCTATACCGGTCTGTTGTGGTGAAGAGAGAGCTGAGCCAGAAGGCAAGGCTCTCAATTTACCGGTCAATCTACGTTCCAACCCTCACCTATGGTCATGAGCTGTGGGTCGTGACCGAAGATAACGAATACAAGCAGCTGAAATGAGCTTCCTCTGCAGGGTGTCCGGGCTCAGCCTTAGAGAGAGGGTTCAGAGCACAGACATCCAGGAGAGGCTCGGAGTAGAGCCGCTGCTCCTCATCGAGTGGAGTCAGATGAGGTGGTTCGGGCATCTAGTGAGGATGCCTCCCTGGGGAGGTGTGCCCAGGGGATGCCCAGCTGGGAGGAGACCCCAGGAATACCCAGGACACGATGGAGAGATTATATCTCTTGGCTGGCCTGGGAACCCATTCTTTATTAGACTCTGGCTCTGAACCAGCCCTGGAACTGGCTTGGTAAAAAAGGGGTAACAGTGAATTCTCAAGCAAGGGAAGTTTTTATTACTTTGGATGAGATTAAAACATCAGCAGGTGGTTTGATGGGCTCAAAAATGATGTCATGGGTGAGGGGAACTGCAAAACCAAAATGTTGGAGCTGGTGCAAACTATGACTTTTTCAGTTTTCAATAAAAAGAATTCCCAAATGGAGGGAGAACGGCAAAAGGAGGGTTAGGGCGTCATCTCTCAGAGGATTCAGAGTTAAAACGATTCCAAACAGTGAAGGTAAAACGAAACAAATCTGGACTCTTTGTAGAAACCACTGCTGATACTCTAACTGTGAGAGCTGCACTTTGAGACCTGCTGAATAGCTTCAGTAGTGATATCTATAACCACGAGCAGACCATTAGAACAGGACTGTGGGATCCATATCTGGGAAGCAGAGCCTCTTGTGTGCAGCTGCAATCATTGATATGGAATCTGATATCAGATCAGTGTTGGTCAGGGAAGTCGACAAATGACATGTGGGAAACACTCAGAGATCCTGTTACAGCTGCAGCACCAAATATAACCCCGCCAGGTAAAAACTGGAGGAAACAAGTAGGTCACAGCGATCCAATGACAAAAAGAAACACAAATAATCCCTCATTGATTATCTGTTGAATGTAAAGTATCTGATTCAGCTCACAGAAGAGCATGCTCGGACATTTTCTACACTCAGCTATAAAAATAAAAAACCAACATGGATCCCTCAGCACTTTGTTTTTGTACAACAAGAGACAAGAGACGAGCTAACCACAAGCTGGTGAAAGGAGCGGAAATGGAACACCCACGATAAAGAGCTACTTTAGGCCCTAAACGTAAGAAGCAGGGATGGAGGATGTGGAGGGAGCTGAATTTCTTAATGCAGACATGAAACCTCAGAACACACCCTGACCCCTTCCCTTTAAAATGACTCTATCTCATCCATCCAAATGAAACTCAAAACAAGTATCTGAACAAGCAAACTTTTATGTGAAGGAAACTCACACCAGTCTTTACATGCTGCCTGTAAACCCACTGTTAAAGGTACCTAAAAACAGAGACTTGTGTTTCTTTTTGTGCCACTCAAACAGTCACTTACTGATCTTGAAACCTCCAGGTTTCTTGCTCTAGGTCATGAATGGTACCTTAAACAGACCCTTTAACTGAATTTACTGGAAATTGTGAGAGACATTTACAGTTACAGGAGGAACAGGGACGACTCTGCTGTTTGAGCTGGATTTAAAGATGGAAACAAATATTAAAATCAACCATGAATGAACATCTTTCCCCATCACTTTATAATGCATAAAAAAGTCTGTTTTAAGCCATATTAAAGTTTTGTGTGGGTGGACGGTCCATTCCAGGTTGGGACAGAGTCTCTTCCCACAAGTTGAGCAGTGTAAGTACCTTGGGTTCTTGTTCATGAGTGAGGGGAAAATGGAGCCAGAGATTGACAGACGGATCAGGGCGGCCGTGGCAGTGATGTGGATGCTATACTGGTCTGTTGTGGTGAAGAGAGAGCTGAGCCAGAAGGCAAGGTTCTCAATTTACCGGTCAATCTACGTTCCAACCCTCACCTATGGTCATGAGCTGTGGGTCGTGACCGAAAGATAACGAATACAAGCAGCTGAAATGAGCTTCCTCTGCAGGGTGTCCGGGCTCAGCCTTAGAGAGAGGGTTCAGAGCACAGACATCCAGGAGAGGCTCAGAGTAGAGCTGCTGCTCCTCATCGAGTGGAGTCAGATGAGGTGGTTCGGGCATCTAGTGAGGATGCCTCCCGGACGCCTCCCTGGGGAGGTGTGCCCAGGGGATGCCCAGCTGGGAGGAGACCCCGGGGTATACCCAGGACACGATGGAGAGATTATATCTCTTGGCTGGCCTGGGAACCCATTCTTTATTAGACTCTGGCTCTGAACCAGCCCTGGAACTGGCTTGGTAAAAAAGGGGTAACAGTGAATTCTCAAGCAAGGGAAGTTTTTATTACTTTGGATGAGATTAAAACATCAGCAGGTGGTTTAATGGGCTCAAAAAATGATGTCATGGGTAAGGGGAACTGCAAAACCAAAATGTTGGAGCTGGTGCAAACTATGACTTTTTCAGTTTTTAATAAAAAGAATTCCCAAATGGAGGGAGAACGGCAAAAGGAGGGTGAGGGCGTTATCTCTCAGAGGATTCAGAGTTAAAACGATTCCAAACAGTGAAGGTAAAACGAAACAAATCTGGACTCTTCGTAGAAACCACTGCTGATACTCTAACTGTGAGAGCTGCACTTTGAGACCTGCTGAATAGCTTCAGTAGTGATATCTATAACCACGAGCAGACCATTAGAACAGGACTGTGGGATCCATATCTGGGAAGCAGAGCCTCTTGTGTGCAGCTGCAATCATTGATATGGAATCTGATATCAGATCAGTGTTGGTCAGGGAAGTCGACAAATGACATGTGGGAAACACTCAGAGATCCTGTTACAGCTGCAGCACCAAATATAACCCCGCCAGGTAAAAACTGGAGGAAACAAGTAGGTCACAGCGATCCAATGACAAAAAGAAACACAAATAATCCCTCATTGATTATCTGTTGAATGTTCAGTATCTGATTCAGCTCACAGAAGAGCATGCTCGGACATTTTCAACACTCGGCTATAAAAATAAAAAACCAACATGGATCCCTCAGCACTTTGTCTTTGTACAACAAGAGACAAGAGACGAGCTGACCACAAGCTGGTGAAAGGACCGGAAATGGAACACCCACGATAAAGAGCTACTTTAGGCCCTAAACGTAAGAAGCAGGGATGGAGGATGTGGAGGGAGCTGCATTTCTTAATGCAGACATGAAACCTCAGAACACACCCTGACCCCTTCCCTTTAAAATGACTCTATCTCATCCATCCAAATGAAACTCAAAACAAGTATCTGAACAAGCAAACTTTTATGTGAAGGAAACTCACACCAGTCTTTACATGCTGCCTGTAAACCCACTGTTAAAGGTACCTAAAAACAGAGACTTGTGTTTCTTTTTGTGCCACTCAAACAGTCACTTACTGATCTTGAAACCTCCAGGTTTCTTACTCTAGGTCATGAAAGGTACCTTAAACAGACCCTCTACCTTTTATGTTTTAACATTTCTGCTACATCATGAGTCTGCAAAAAAAAGTATGCAAAGTTGACAAAACGTACTGTAAAAACTGCTGACTTAAAATTATTAATTATACCTGAATAGATGCTAAAGGGTACCTTAAAAAATACACTAACTGTAACTAACTGAAATGTTACAGAGGATACCCTGACACAAAGGCTTTGGACACCTCAAAGTGAACTGAAAGAAGTCCAGATCCTACCTATACACAGACAGCTAAACCATTACTTGAGATGAATGCATGAAATACAAAATGGTAACTAAAAAAAAGCAAACAACCTTAAACTGTTAGCTTCAGGGAGCTTAAATAAAGTTGTAAGAGGTAACATGAAACATCCAAGAAGATGACATAAAAGCTTGACATAGATTCTTATAGGTATCCAAATTAAAGGTATCATGAAACATCCATCTCCTTTTTTCACAGTTTACAATTTTTACAGAAGATTTTGTTGGATTCTTTTTGCCAAAAGATTCCTCAAAAAATTGTGACAAATGATGCACAGAAACAGATGCATATGTTAACCTTAAAGCAGACTAGAAAGAGAAGCTTTGAAATTACACCAAATTGTTGATATATTCAGCTGCTAAAGGTACCTTGACACGCACACTTTAGTATTAAATTGATCTTATTCCCTTCATCTGTATGAAATGTAAAACTCTACCTAAAAAGGCCCCAGAGAATATCTTCTGTAATGGATATGCAAAAGGGAAGTTTAAATCTACATTGAAGGTTACCTCGAAACAAACACTCAGATACCTTCAAACAGATGAGACAGGGAACCTTGAAACAGACCAAAAAGTTAGATGTGAAGAAGTAGCAAGAAATACAAAATTAACTACTCGCTTTTAAACAGATGCTTTCTAATGCATTCTTGTATAACAGAAAAGGGCACCATAAAACAGACCCCAAACAAAATCTGAATATAAAGAGTTATTAAAAGGAACAAATACTGAACAATATCTTTATAATGATGCCAGAGGCTACTCAAAGCAAGACGGGGGGGGGGGGGGGGGGGGGGGTGTACTTTCAGACAGTTAGCTTAAAGACACGAGCTATAAACTGAGCTGAAATGACGAAAGTTAAGAGTAAAGTAACACTTATTTAGCATCCTGCTAGCTTGAAATGCTAACCCAGCTAACATTATATCCTCAGTGACTAAAGATACTAAAGCACTGCTACTATAAGAGCAGCTTACGCTATAGGCTGTGACTGTTTTTGTTTTTTAGCAGTGATTTCAGGCTGATGGCTGAAGTCTTGTGGTGGTGGGTCTCTGAGACAGAGTCTGGGTTAAACATTACCATCTGTGACTAAAGAGGCTGAGCGGCTGTCAGACTGAAGTGTTTGTGTCGGTGTTGGGGAGGCATTGCTCACAGAGTGGAGGCAGCTGAAAATGAGCTGCTTGCTGATACAAACCAGGACACTGCAGCGAGTTATATTTGGGCTCAGTCACATCATCGATCACTGATATGTTCCCCATTCAATTTGCCAACCCACTGGCCTGTTCCACAGCACTGTGCAGCTGTATATGAGAGACAATTATGCAAATGCAGGGTTAGGCTGAATGAGTCAAGTAGAGATTTAACCACAAGCTCAGCTGGGTGGATAGGTACAGACAGCAGCATTACCAAGACAGCTTGGTGTCTGTCTGTCACCACAGAATTATACTAACTTTGGTTATTTTCAGACTTAAAGTATCTTCTTCTTCTTTTCTTTCATGTATCGTCTTCAAATGTCCAGCTCTGTGTCATTTAGCCATGCTCTTGTGTCAGCTCCCACTCTGAAGAGGCCCTCCTTAGAAGATGGCCTGTACAAGAGGCAGGTCGTGATGGTGTGGTATGCAGTCTGTGGTCTGCTCAGGCTTTCCACATTCAAATGCTGCATTGTCCAACAGGCCCCACCTCCTCCTGGATCACCCAAAGCAGCCAACCCCTGTGCAAAGGTGGTTGAGTAGGGTCCATTCTCAGCGAGGTAGCAGTTCTTCTTCAACACTGTCCCCAGGACCCCAGATGTACCAGTGAGAACACATCTGTCCTGCCAACTCTTGCTTTCAAGTTGATGCCAGCCAGGCCTTCAACAGACAAGTCCTCTGGGATGGAAGTGAGCAGCTCCTGAGCTGCCATCTTGAAGGAATGGCAGGACTAAAGCGTGCTTGGAGGGGGTGGCTGTGTTGCTGTGGCATGAAGGATGAGCCAGTGGTAATGTTTGGCTTTCCTTGCCAGGCCGAGGGTTGCCGCCTCTTGCTGTAGGCTGATTCCTACAAGAGCTGGTAGATAGAGCATTGGGGTGGGCATCAGGCAGTTGGTCATGATCGAGGGCATTGTTGCCTGACTTTGAGCAGGGCCTCGCTCATGGGACCAGAGCTCGCTAAGGAGGATGGGGGCGCTTGTCTGGCACTTTCAGCTGTGCACAACTCTCATTCTTACTCTCAGTTGCAGGTACTGCAACAGGCTTACTGTCTACGTTGACACAACCAGCACCCACAATCAGGGGTGGCAACCCTCTGCTGGCACCACAGGTGCTGTAATCAACTCCTGCTCCACCAACTGGCTAATCAATTTTTTAACTCTCTCTTTAGAGCTTGTCTAGAATAAGCGTTGTGAAAATGGTTTGCAATTTGGACTAGATCATCCTTACTGCAATTTTTAATTTTCACAAGCGAAGGTTGAGCAAGAAATTTATCGAGGTTAAATTGCTCCATTCTCCGCACACAATTTACAAACACAAATGAATCTTTCTGCTAACTTTTAACAGTCCCCCAGGAACTTTAATATCCCGGACAAGCCCTCAAGTATGTTACAACGACAGCTCTTAAAGGAGTTAAGAAAGTAACATGAAACCCTAGGCTGTGGATCAGTGAGACCCTGGATGTTACTTTGGATGCGACATCTTCAAGATGTTGTGTGAATGTCAGTGTTCTGTCTAGGTGCAGGACATGCTACTTTGGGGCCAGCTGGGACTTAAGGCGTTGGTGAAATAAGAGTTTTCTAAAACACCAGGGAGAGAAAAAAGGGATGCTTCATGAGCTGTAAATCATGTAAAAATACTACAGGGGCACCTGAGGGATAGAATGAATACTAAAAAAACACATTACCTCTCTTTAATTGTTTTGTAAGCAGACACTCTTGAATGCAAAACAAGTCGGTGCTTGTTGGAACGACATGACTCTGTGCTAGTAAATCATATATAACAGAAAACTTTTTGGAGCCAGAACAATTGATTCAATAGTGTTCCTAAAAGTACTTCTTTTTGCTGTCTGTGGGCAACCAGATCTCTATGATTCATTTCTTATTTTACCCTGGAGGGGCAGAACAAAACGTTGCGTGTTTGGAAAAGTGAAACAGGAACCATGTGACTCTATAGAAAGCTCTAAATATGTGTATGAAGTACTTCCTCACTTTCAGTTTTACTGAGCTAAAAACAAAATTAGCCTCAGTAAGGGTAAAAAGGGTAAATGTTGTGGGAACATCAGAACATATTATCTTCAGGGTTCAGCAAAGAACAAATCAGCATCTATTTAAATGTTTAATGAGCCAAAGAGATCCCAGAATACCATTGAGTTCCATGTGACACAGATTGTGTGCATGCTGATGGACGTCCAGTAAACCACACAGCTGCTGGTCTCCTCTGGACTAACTTTAGTTCTGTGGATCTGCACCAATTAACTCAGATATGACTCAACATTCCTGCAATGAATGCTGGGCTTCATATTTGTTTTCAACAAAGAAACCATCATCTGATGTTGACTCTGAATAATGCAGAGGTCTCTTCCTGATGGAACAGTCATGTTAGTGCTGATATGAAGCATTAGATGACATGAAGGATGAATAAAATTGAATAAGGACAAAAAAAGGACACACTCTCCTTGTTTTCCACGAGTTTCGTATCTGACTGACACACGAGGTATCAATAAGTCTTAGTTTAAGGTTATTATTTGATAAAGAGCCTAATAGTGTCTGTTTCACGGTGCCTTTGTGGTCTTTGCTTGATTGAGGTACTACTGTCTGTTAAGGCCCTGTGAGGACTAACTTTATATATTTGCCTGTTCACAATCCACAATGTAAAACAAGATTATCAGTGCTGAATCAGTTACTTCTAAATGACATTTCTCAGTATTTGTGGTCAGTTTTTGTCAAGTCAAGGGTGCGGTCACACTGGCCATCCAAAAAGTGCCGGCCTCAAGCATGATTCCACACAGAAAGGCACACCGGGCCCAAACCTGGGTTCGACTCAACAACCTTCTTGCTGTGAAGCAACAGCACTAACAGATTGAACAGAATCAACAGCCTTATGGTATATTTATCTTATTTACATGACAGGATGCCATTTCTGTCTCCATATGGATGTGCGTTCATTCTCCTCTGCTCTCTGTATCGCACACGGTGAAGTTTTGCCCCGATGCACACAGACAAATGCACGTGCTCTCATATAGCGAACAGAGAGTCAGAAAAAAATGTTACTTCAAATGTAAAGTCACCATAAGAAATGTAGAAATTAAACCTTTAAATGCTCCCAGGGCCATCTCTGTGAAGATGGCAAGATGGCACCCACCTCCACCCACCTCTGCCGCTACCCCAAGACTATAAATGTAGGATAAGTGCGGGCATGACATGGTCATCTAACAGCTGCATGACCAGTGCCCTTCAACCAACAGAGAAGCGCGTATCATGGAAAAAAAAAAAGGTGGAAAAAAGGAGGCTTGCGTGTCAATCCTTTTTGGATTCAAAACGGCAAATTTCACTGAAAGGCAACAAGTTTGAACCCCTGAATGAGACACAGAGAACATGACTATGACTTTAGTGACTTTTTGGTCGCAGCAATTATACACTGATTTTACACCATATTCCCACTGGACGCAGGCTTGTGCATGCGTACAGTGGTACACCTCACCTTTGGCACACCTCTCTGAAGCATGCCAAAGAGGAGGACTGAACTGTACCTTAGCACTGTACACTTGCAGTCACACTGGCCAAACTAACTGGACTTTAGGGTTGAAGTGTGCTTTAGCATGGTACGGATAGACAATGTTACCACGCCCATACTGTCTGTTTCAGGGACCTTAAAGCATCTATCCAAAGACTCCTTTAGCATCAGTACCCTTTTGAACTTTTTTTTTACATACTGAATTGCTCTTCACAGTTACTCAATGGGACAGCTTCAGAGAGAGAGAAGAGAGAACGGGAGAACATTGTTTCAAGAAGGATGTAGCTTTTGATTCAAAGTATGACATTTTTAAAGTATCTTCAAAAGAGAGGGAACATATTTCAGTCCTGAATCTGACAGCTAGATCATGCTTAATATTCTGATTTCTACATATTTTTGCTTTAATGTACCCCATACTAAAAACCAAAGCAAAGGCGAAACTTAGACCAGAGATTCATGTCCCTCTGAGGATGAAACTTGACAGCTTTCAATCCAACACAAATATCTGGTCACACATAAATAAGCTGAGTAAAAACAGGTGGAAGCTCTACAGACACTCTTATTCTCCTGAAGATGTATCATAAAAACTTTATTGATGTTTAAAGCTTCAGCAAGTTCAAGGTTTGAATATGTCTGGTGGTAAAGAGGAAATACCAGTAAATAAAACGACAACAGGAAGTGCTGAAAGCTAATCCCACAGTTTTCTTTCCTCTCCCCTGAACTTTTCTTCTCAGCTCTTTCCCTCCTGACTCATGGCTCTGATGAACAGAGAGAGGGTAAACTGGTAAGGACATATTTACCATTTCTCCTCCTTAATGTCGTCATCAGTCATGAACCTCATTAACTAATTAACCAAGAGCTGAAAATGTCAGGAACATACTTCTTCCCTTCTGCTTTCATTTAACTTTCAACCTCTCTGCTCCATTTATTCACCTCCTCGTCCTCGTCCTCCTCCTCCTCCTCCCTCAACATTCACCCTCTCACTTGATGGCTTTCGATTTGTCTTTCCATTTTCTCTCTCTATAGCTCTCCACCTCTCCCCCTCTCGTTATCAGACGGATCCTCTTTCAGCTGAGGAATGGTAGCAGGCTTGGTCTGGGCTGGGATATTGGCTTGCTGGACAGCTGCCATGGTGGTCTGCAGAGAGAGATTACAACCACTACACGAGATGCTTGGAGGGATATGGTACGAGAGCGAGTGAGGAAGAAATTAAAAAAACAAAAAAGAGATAACTAAAGGAGTATAAAAAGAGATTAAAATGAGGTTTTAAAGTGGAAAGTAACACTGGAAACTAAAAGTAGGTAATGAAACTATATTCTTGTTTTTTCCAGAGCAGATTCATTCAGACTTCAAAAAAGCTTCGATGTCACTGAACATGAAATGTTTTCAGACAAAGACAGGCTTCAAAGGTAAACTAGTCAGCAGTTTTTTAGATGATGGTGTTTTCTAATTCAGGACTGTGTTAGTAAACAGTGTGTGTGTGTGTGTGTGTGTGCGTGTGCATGTGTGTGTGTGTGTGTGTGTGTGTGTGTGTGTGTGTGTGTGTGTGTGTGTGTGTGTGATTAAAGACAGTAGCCTATCGGTTAAAATACACCAGATGCGTCTCTGGTCCTGCTCTGTTTCGTTGACTCCGCTCAGTCTGTCAGTCTGTGTTGTTGTAATCAAGCTAAATACGATCTTGTTTTAAAACGTTTTGTTTTATTTTGAAAGTCACTGGGTGTTTATAGGTATCCCGTGTAAATTTTCCTGTCCTGTTGGACCTGCCCTACGGTAAATTGAACAGAAACCTGTCTGATCAGATGCGGCGACAGAACGGCGCCAAACTGGAGGAACGTGGGGTTTTTTTCTGTTATTATCTCCAGGTTACTGTTTCATAACACAGAAGGTGTGGAGTCAAAGCAGTTCTCTGTAGTAGCTTCAATTCCTTTCAAATAAATAACTTTATTAAGTGAACTTTTTTTAAAGATATAATAGTATAGATAAGAAAAAGTTTTTTGTTTTTTTTTCTTAAAAAGGAAAGAGTTTTTGCCTAATGAAGATGTCATTTTGGCCTGCCATCGTTTTGGTCATGAAAAAAATTTGCCTGAAGTCAAACTTAGTTGTCAGGGGTCTCTGGCTTAGAGTCACAACTTTATGATAATATTAGTAGTTTATTGTTTTCATTTTTTTCATTTAGCCTTTATTTAACCAGGAAGAGGTTCGCTGAGAAAAAAAAATCTTTTCCAAGAGTATCCTGGCCAAGACAGGCAGCAGCACAGTTACATAATAACAGCAGAGACAAAAACAAACATCACACTCAAAACACTTATACACAGCAACTACCTCCAGGGTTCAAAACATCAATAGATACATCTGGCAAAACATCTACAGACAGATGCACCTGCATCCAAAAGTGCCCAATGAGCCCAGTGCACCAAGTTTCAGTCTCTGTAGGTCGTTCCAGCGACAGGAAGCAGCAAACCTGAATGTTTTTTTCCCTAACTTTAGTTGTGACCCTCTGAGTAATATAAGATCCTGTGAACAAAGATTACGAGTACTTCTATTTTTCTGAACAATGTACAGTGGGGGAAATAAGTATTTGATCCCCTGCTGAATTTGTAAGTTTGCCCACTGCCCTGGGAAATTAACACACTCTAATTTTTATGGTTGTTTACTGGTTATAAGTATAGACAGAATATCAGTTGAAAATGCATAAAAACACACAGTGTAAAAGTTATAAATTGTTGTGCATTTTATCAAGTGAAAAAGTATATTAGTATCAGCAGGGGATCAAATACTTATTTCCCCCACTGTAGGTGAAGAGATAAGAGGGGAGCAGACCTAAGATACACTTATAAATGAAAAGATACAGATGTTTTAGTCGAGCTGCTGAATGTGAGGAGTGAGAGTTAGAGAGTCATCAGTTAAAACCCCAAGGTATCTATAGAGGGAAACAAGTTCAACCTGCAACCCCTGAAGGCTGCTGACTGATGGCAGGTTTAGGGGCTTTGGGTTTTTCTGAAGAACAGCATGGCTTTTGTCTTGTTTGGTTGGTTTTAAGTTATAAAAATGTTGTTGAATTGTATTAAAAGCAGTTTGTAACTGTGTCAAAGCCCGGTCCAGAGTGGGTGCAGAGCAATACATTATGGTTTCATTAGCATAAAAATGGAAACTTGCATTTGGCTTGGAGATGGCATGTTTGTTTCAGTGTTTTTCCACCTCTGCATTTTTCTGCACTGGTTTGCATATTTTCTTTGAAGACTGATACTGGGAAGTTTTTTACAACTGAAATCAAAAACTTGCTTAAAAGCCAACTGCTGCATGCTGTAAACAGATTAAAAATTCATTCTCTCTGGCTGAGCCTACAGTTAGCCTTTTGCATCCAAAAGGCTAACGTTTTGCATCCAAAAGGCTAACTGTCAACAGCTAGCTTTCAATCAATCAATCAATCAATCAATCAATCAATCAATCAATCAATCAATCAATCAATCAATCAATCAATCAATCAATCAATCTTTATTTATAGAGCACCAATTCATTACAAACGTTATCTCAAGATGCTTTTCAAAAGCGTTAACAGGTCTAGACCTGTAAATGATGATAAATTTTATTAACAGAGACCCAACATCAAGACAAGATAAGAAGTCTGATCTCATCTTAACCCACCATGAGAACAGACGTGTACAATATTTAGTGAGTCACAATGGCAAGGAAAAACTTCCCTTTAATGGGCAGAAACCTCAGACAGAACCAGACGCGTTAGGCAGACATCTGCCTCGACTGTGTTGGGATTTGAGAAAGAGAGAGAGACCAATTTATTTTGAGGGTTTGCCTCTGTTTTCATGTATGTTAAGGGTTACTGTGCTCAGGAGGGATCAGGAAATGTAGTTGAGTTTGTGTTTACAAACGTCCCACTGTTGTATTAACCTGAGAGTATTACTGAACATGAAGCAGGTGTACAGACACAGGAGCTAACACTTTCAACAGACAGTGGGGAACATGTACATGATTCCACACCCACTCATGAGACCAGATGTTTCTCACAGTTAGAGCATTAGACGGCACAGTGTAGCTGCTGTGTGACAAAAAACAACATCTGTCTCAGTCAGCTCGTCAGTCTTCATACAATCAGCATGTTGTTCTGCACTACAGCTTTAAGAGTTATCGTGTGCGGGAGTAGTATCTGTTTCTGCATAAAGGTCAGCAGTGTTCCCACGCTTCAGACGTTCATTCATTAACACCAACGCCTACTCCTTCACTCCTCCAGGTCAGACTGAGGAGCAGGTTTTTACGCTGTTATTAGGGACTGATGAGCCAAGTGTTTTCAGCTTTTTTTCCACAAACATTGATCTTAACATCTGAAAAGTAATGGTATGTAACACATTAAAAGTAAATAAAATGAAGGTTAAAGCACAAATATGACAACTGGATTTCAGATGCTTACAAGTCAAGAGCCCTGTCATGCAAAAATACTCAAGTAGAAGTTATCCCCTCAAATTTTCCAGGTATAAGACTTCAGTCAAATCCCTCCAAACAGCAGCAGCAGCAGAACAGAACCACCTGACTTAAGAGGAGACCTGACAGCCAATAAATGAACAATACTCTCTTTATCAGTTCTCCTGATGAGTGGGTTTATCTGGGTAAATAGATCATCTTTACACTCTGTAGTAAATGAGCATTTGGATGTTAATGTGTGTGAGTGTGTTTGTGTGAGAGAGAGAGAATGAGTACAGTGTCTTTCTCTCTT
This sequence comes from Labroides dimidiatus, assembly GCA_030710495.1. Lineage (NCBI taxonomy): Eukaryota > Metazoa > Chordata > Actinopteri > Labriformes > Labridae > Labroides > Labroides dimidiatus. Next base: position 36,159,098 of record CM061143.1, on the reverse strand, counting down.
CCATCTGTGCCTCTTTCACTCTTTAGCCTTCCACAGAAACACCATGCCTCTACGACAGCAGAAAAATCTCATCCATAATGCATTCAAGGCTGCAGGGACTTGAGTGCTTCCACCAACACACTCACATTAAGACGAACCACACACACACACACACACACACACACACACACACACACACACACACACACACACACACACACACACACACACACACACACACACACACCAACAAATCCATGGAAATCAAAAAGAGAGGAGTCCTGACATCATGTCACACAGCACACTCAGGCTGTCTTCAAAGAGATGAACTCACGTCATCCACATGTGAAACACTTCATGTTCGGGAGGGATTTTTGACTGACAGCAGCTTATTGAGATTTTGTTGAAGAAAAAGTATTTGTGACTTTGTAAAATGATCCATAAAAGTGTACAAAATGTGTAAAAACATCCAGAAAGATGTACTGTGGCAAAGCAGGGAAACTACCCCTCCTACACTAGAGAGCAGGGCCACACACTCAGGCTGGAGGGTGGGGTGGAGACACACACTTCCCAGTGTGTGTCTTGACGCTGATGGTCACATGGAGCTGGACCATACCCGCAAACACTCCTAATTTCTACCAGTCATTTAATCCTGGTGGGATTAAATGACTGGCATTTACAAACCATTTGTCTAATCGAAGAACAGAAAAAAAAAACTGGAGTGATCATCAGATTCTTGAGTTTCTGAGGGTACCTGAATGTTTCACACATGATGTCAGCAACATGTCCAAACAGACCAGAGAAGATGGGAGACTTTCATCAACATCGCCTTGATTCTTGTGTCTTTTTTGAAAATTTAAAGAAAATGAACGGTTTGCTGTAGATAAATTCTGTAAAAATCAAATCTGTGCTCCTTAGTGCTTTCAGCAAGCCCTAAAGGATGGACGTACACCCTGTATTGAATTTGGCTTGACCCCACAGAGGTACAGGATTTCATATTGCTTTGAGAAATGAGACCACAGTGAGTGAAATACAAACCCCATCTGCGGTGAAGTTGGGACGTTGTTTAAAATGTAAATAAAAACAGAATGCAATGATTTACAAACCATCTGTGACCTCTGTTTAATTGAATGCACTACAAAGACAAGATATTTGATGGTCAAACTGAAAACTTTTATTGTGTTAAATTAATATTTAATCATTTTTATTTTAATGTCTGCAACAGGCTCCAATGAAGTTGGGACAGAGCTATGTTTACCACTGTGTTACATCACCTCTCCTTTTTACAACACTCAATAAGCGTCTGGGCACTGAGGAGACTAATTCTTTAAGCTTTGCAGGTGGAATTCTTTCCCATTCTTCCTTGATGTACAGTTTAAGTTGCTCTACAGTGTAAGGTCTCCTTTGACGTATTCTTCGCTTCATAATCCGCCATACATTTTCAATTGGTGACAGATCTGGACTGCAGGCAGGCCAATCCAGTACCCGCACTCCTTTACTGTGAAGCCACGCTTTCGTAACTTTTGCAGAATGGGGCCTGGCATTGTCCTGCTGAAAGATGCAGGGGCGTCCCCGAAAAAGTCGTTGCCTGGAGGGCAGCATGTGTTGCTCCAAAACCTCGATGTACCTTTCTGCATTGATGGTGCCTTTGCAGATGTGCAAGTTGCCCATGCCATTAGCACTAATACACCCCCATACCATCACAGATGCTGGCTTTTGAGCTTTGCGTTGATAGCAGTCTGGATGATCCTTCTCCTCTTTTGTCCGGAGGACACGACGCCCTTGCTGTCCAATTACAACTTGAAATGTGGACTCATCAGACCACAACACACTATTCCACTTTGACACTCTCCATTTCAAATGAGCCCGGGACCATAGGAGGCGTCTGCGCTTCTGGATGTTGTTGATGAATGGTTTTCTCTTTGCATAGTACAGGTTTAGGTTGCACTTGATGATGTAGCGACGAATTGTGGTAGCTGACAGTGTTTTTTTGAAATGATCCTGAGCCCACATGGTAATATTTTGAATAGACTGATGTCGGTTGGCAATGCAGTGCCTCCTCAGCATTCTAAGGTCCCGGGCATCCAACTTTGGTTTGCTGCCTTGCCGCTTCTTTGTTGAGATTTCTCCATATTCCCTGAATCTTTTGATAATATTGTGCACTGAAGAGGGCGAAATACCTAAATTCCTTGCAATTGCACGCTGAGAAACATTATTCCTGAACATTTGGACAATTTTCTCACGGAGTTCTTCACAAAGTGGTGTGCCTCGCCCCATTTTGGCTTGTGAACAACTAAGCCTTTTGGAGATGCTCCTTTTGAACCTACTAATGACACTCACCTGTTCCTAATTACCCTGATCACCCCTGGGATTCTCCAAACAGGAGTTATTTGAGCATTTATCAACTTTTTGAGCATTTTTTTGTCCCTGTCCCAACTTCATTGGAGCGTGTTGCAAAAATGACATTAATAATGATTAAATATTAATTTAACACAATAACAGTTTTCAGTTTGACCATCAAATATCTTGTCTTTGTAGTGCATTCAATTAAATAGAGGTCACAGATGGTTTGTAAATCATTGCATTCTGTTTTTATTTACATTTTAAACAACGTCCCAACTTCACCGCAGATGGGGTTTGTAGTTCCAAACATCAAAATTTGTAATGTAGAGCCACCACCAATATTTTTCTATGTTCCTTGGGTGTGAAGCTACTTGAAAATGTGCTGTTTACACTATTTATATAAATTTATAGCTTTTAAATTTTGTTAGTCTGCATGAAGACTTCATTGACTGACATCAGTCTATAGCCATGGTTGTCCTGAAACTATAGAAGTGCAGGACTTCACTGTGCTGAGAAAAATGAGACCACAGAGAGTAGAAAGCTGATAGAACCAAAAAAACGACCAGAAACCGCCTGGGACCCTGAGGGTCGTTCACTTCTGCACTTAGATAAGATACATTTAATATATACTCCAGATGATCAGCCCACCTCTTCTTCAGCAGAGGGCTACCAAAAGACTCTACACTTATATCACCTGCTACAGGCCTGGCATGCAAACTACAGCGTTTTCAGTCCCTCAGAGTTTCTGTTTAAATGCAGATTTTTTTTGTATTTCAGTGAAACATTCTTGTGTAAACGGGGCCTCAGTCACACCATTGTCACAGGAACTGGTTGCAACACAGTGTTGAATTAAAAATCTGAAGGCTTACTCCCCCCAGTAAACCAGGCATTCTGAATCATCTGAGGCTCACAGCTCTCTGCTTTCCTACAGGAGCAGAATCAAGCCCTCTGTGATGGAGGAGTCATCCTGAAGACCCTGAGCAGGAACAAACCTTGGCTGGAGTTCGACCCACCCCCCTTCCCTTAAAGTTTACATTTTTGTTGGCGTACTGTCTCAAGCCTTCTATTTTATTGTGGGTTTTTCATGCAGTCACCCCTGGTTGACCACAGTGTGAACTGATCCACAGAGACACGAGCAAATCTTAAAATTCACAAGTACATGAGTCTACAAAAGTATACACAGAGCTGGTTCACTTCTTACCGGGATGAATCACCATGGTAATGTATGCTGAATAACTAACCCCTCTAGAGCAGGTTAAGATCTGGATAAGAGATCAACGAGTAGAAAAGCACCACCTCCTGACCAATCAGCTTTCTTGAAAAATAGCCTGCCCATTTTTAGAAGATCCTGTCGATGTTGGTCCGCAGATTGTGAGAGGAAAGACAGAGGTTTCAGGGGTAGTGAGTCAATATCCAGCTTCGTAGTACTGCTTATCAGGATTGATAATGTCTCGTTAAGTTAAACCAGGTAACAGAGGGAGATCCTGGATCTGTTAATCCAGCTTCATAGTACAGGTCTCTGGTGTCTCTTTGGATGTTGAGGATGAATCATCTTTGTTATTTATAGGCCTTAAAATACACACACAGTCATCTCTTATATCTGAGGTCTTCTTCTCAGCTGTCTGTACACATGCGACTTTTGCTAAAGTACCAAACCATTTTTGTGAGATTCACAAAAATGACTAGTGTGAGGCGATGGTTTTAATGCCCTGAGCTCTGACTCACAGGCTGCCAGGCCACATCTATTATTGCTTGCACGATGTAATACTCTGTACATACAATGAAGTTACACTTATCTAGCTGTGTGCCACACAGTATACTCATATCTTAGGGTGAATTGACTGAGCTAACGGGCTAATTGACCTGAAAATGAAGTTACCCCCTGAAAAAAAATAAAAAAAACAGAAAAAAAGTCTTTTTTAGGGGTGTCCTGATCAGATATTGATATCCAATATCCGTCCGATATCAGCAAAAAAAAAAAGAGAGTATTGGAATATATGGGCCTGCATCTACAATCTCCTAAATACAAGCAGTCGAGCAGTCCATTTCAGACTCTGCTCTGGTGATGCTGGCTGCACTGTAAGCCCAGATGAGTTAAGTCTACTTTAAAAAAAAAAAAAAAACACCTTTATCACTTTTCCCTTTTTATGCCTATCCCAGCTGTCTCTGGGCACAAGGCGGGCTACATCCTGGACAGGTCTGCAGCCAGTCACAGGGCCAACGTTTAGAGACAGACAACCATTAAGGCAAACTCTCACACTTACAGACAATTTAGGGGGACCTGATGAGCATGTTTTTGGACTCTGAGATGAAGCTTGAGTACCCAGATAGAACCGCAAACTTCACACAGAAAGGCACTTGTCTGGCTGGGGGATCAAACAAAGAAACTCAGTGCAAACCACTGCACCACAGCAGCATGGAAATGATTGGTTTGTGTTTCATACTGGTAATCGAGTTATTGACACCAGCAAACTTTAAGAGTTAACGAGTTATTATTGTTTAAAGTGAAAGTTAAGGTGACAGCAGACTGGAAAACTTGCACCACCTACTGGCTGGGGTACAAAATGCATTTAATGAAATGCAAAACGAAGGGGGAAATCCTCCAATCCCTCTGTAATTTACACCCTGAATTTATCTTTTTTTTTTTTTTGATAAATTTATTATATTTTAAAGTTTGTACAGCTAAACATGTTAGCCATAAAACCACATGTACTAACCACAGCCATGTTTGTTGGTGTGTGTTGAATAATATGAATGATGTAATGCAGTTAACACACTCTCTAGCTGTAGTCTGCTGTGTGTTCATGTGTTTTTAGGATGGCTTTGGAAGGGGGGGCGGGGCTTTATCCATTGTATCGTTTTTAAAATCTGGCTCACTCATTCTGCATTCCTCAAATATCTCTAGCTTCAACTGCATCTCTGACACAACAAGTGGTGTGAAGTCAAAGGCAAAACAAACCTCTCAGATGTGTTTTTTAAATGAAAGTATGAATGAAAAAGTTCCAGAAATCCTGAATAGAGTGCTCAGACATGTTTATCACAGACAAAGATGAGCTGTTCGTCATCCTCCCGCTCACGCCTGTTATGATTGAACAGTCTGAAGCACGGTCTGTCAGAAGCACCGTGTTTTGATGTTGAATACAGCTGTTTGGAGTAAAAGCAGAGCATCAGAAATCAGGACACCATGGCCTCCTCAGTCACAGTAAATCCTTTCACATGATGAAGCCAAGGTGGCCATGGAAACGGCTTGTGTTTCCAGGGTAACAGAGGAGAATATTGGTGACAGGGCCATCTCCCACAGCTACAGCTCCAGGCCAGTTAGCCTTTCCCTGTCTGCATGCTGCTGCACGGTTGAACAGGAAGACCTCATTAACACACACATACAGTCAGCTGCCATGTTTCCTCCACAGTAGTAGTAGGTGTTTTCACAAACTAAATTTAGCTTCTTGTCTGTGAGCCTCATCCTGCTTTTTCTTCCACACAGTCTCACAGGTGTCAGATGATAAACGTCTTTTAGTTGATGTCCCACCCCGCCTGCCGTCTGAAACCCACCTGAGGCTCCCTCAGGTAAGTCCAGTCCACAGCAGAACAGATTCTTGCGTAGGTTTGGAGCAGACACGCTAGTTCAGTGACTCTTGTTTTGGAGTTCATTATGTTTACTCACACCGCTGATTATCTGGAGCACACAGCGCTACAGGAGCCTCATTGGTCGACACAGATGGGGGTGAATTTTTTCAGCGGTTTATTAGCTATTAAGATTATGAGTTTGTCCAATCAGAGGCTCAGCTCTGTTCATGTGTCTGATGGGTGCCCTATAGCTGTTAGAAAGGAAGCTCAAAGTCTGTGTCATATCCAAGATGGCCCTGTCCAATGATTGGCTTCATTTGACTGTATCAGGAACAGTCTATGGTCCAAAGCCTGGATGAGGAGGAGGGTCAGTGTTTTCACATAAAAAAAAATAATAATAACAAGAATCGGCTAAAGAAAGTTAATTTGTAGTTCTAAAGACATTTACAGTGTTATCACACACTTTCTGTCTCTCCTACAATGGTTTCCTCTTTCCTTCAGTGTCCACAACAATAACAAGCAAATGACTTGTTATGCAAATTAGGAGATGACATCACTTAGTCATTTATTTAATCTGTAAAAATATTGTGTAGAGTGAAGAAGTTGAAGTTCAGAGTTCACGAGTCACTGGTGGATAAAATATTAAGTTAGGCACTGGTGCCAGATGTGCCTCAACACAGCAGGTAACATCATTTTAGTTCAAACACTGTAAAGACTCAAAATCTGATCAAAAAAGTCTTATTCCAAGTTAAAATGTCCAATCCTAGTCAAATCTCACTGAACTTAAAATATACCACCTAAAGTCACTTGCTGTTCAGTGAAGCACTTTGGATTGCATATTTAAATGTATGAAAGGTGCTATATAAATAAAGTTTAGTTTGAATTTGTTTTTCACTTGTTTCAAACTAATTTCACTGAAAAATATCTGACCAAATTAGACAAAATATGTTTTATCTGATTGTTCGATTAAAGTCAGGGTTGGTAATCAGATGTAGTTAGACTTTTTGTTATTCTGGTTAAAATGATTTTTATGTCCTGATGTCAATCAACACGTGTTCTTAAAACAGAGTGAAAAATATCTGCTGTCTACAGCAGGAGTAAACCTGGAGAACACCAACCAATCCTAGAGATTAGGATCCACTTTATTAAACCAATCAAATCCCATCCTACTGTTCTGCCTGCCTCCTGCGTCTATATTTCGCTGGTGTGCTCTAGCCCTGATTACATGCTCTTAACCAAGAGGGATCCAAGTGCTCTGGAGAATGGCAGAAAAACTACCTATACCCTGATTACTGCTAACGTAGAGCAAACAAAAACGATGAGCTGCGGACCAGTTTGAGTCTGTGGTTTTGAATCAGTCACCATCATATGATCGTGGATCAGTGGAGTGTGAGCGAGGGTGTCGTTTGGGGGCGGGAGCTAAACAAAGTCCTGAGGAGATGCTACATTCAAATTCATGCTAGTTTTCCAGACTACCAACCCTGCCTTTAATCGATGGAATTTTCAGTAGAATACTCCAATACTAAAATATTGGATAGCTGTAGCCCTGCAGAGAACCCACACATGGTCAGGGAGGAGCGCATCAGTCCAGTATTGAACCAGGAACCTCCTTCAGCTCCATTTATCAGAATTAGTGATGAAACCTCATTAAAACAGACTGTTGAGTCTATTTAGTGCTTAACATTACTTTCTTGAATTAAACATAATAACTATGAAAGGAAGGGAGGAAGGAAGGAAGGAAGGAAGGAAGGAAGTGCATTTTTTTCCTTCATTATTGTTGAATAAAAATTTGTGGACAAGATGAAAATTTAATAATTAGGATTTCATCAAAAGACAATGCTGACTGTAATCAAATCTAGATTTGAAAAAGTAGGTATACTTTATTCTTTTAAGTAACTTATATTTATGCACATTGTACTTGATTTCATCCTTTAGACTTAAAGTCCGAGCTTACAGCGTAGCATCAAAAATCTGATTTAAAGTAAACTTTTTTAAAAAGATGAACACTGTGACATAAATCAGTATGATGAGAACTAACTATAGAGACAGAAAGCTTGTTTGACAAACATTTATTTGATCTGTGTTTGGATTTTAAAGTTTGACCCATGTTCCATTCGTCAACATGGAGGAGGCGGGCTTTATTACTTATACTGCAGCCAGTCAGTGGCGGGAGGTTTGCTCATGATGAGCTATGGGAGCTGGAAGTTTAGGTCTTTAAATCTCTTCTTCTTGTTGTCAGCGAGGAGCTCTACTAAAGGTTGGCTGATGATCGAAGAGGCTGCAGAGAGAGGTCAGGTGATCAGCTGTCAGCAGCTACCTTTACCCTGCAGCACCTCCAGATTTGTTTCAAACCTTTGCCCCCCAACCTCTGACCAAACCAGACTTTACACGACTTCCTTTACAAACACAAAGTTTTACTCACATGCATGCAGGGAGAAGTGTTTGCGCTCTGTGGAGCCCGTGTTTCCAGCTGCTGACGGGATCGGAGAGGCCACGGTCGCCCCAAACGACCCGATCACTGGACGGGCAGTGGTGGTGGTGGTGATGACCGTTGAAGAGCTGGATGAGTCTCCGCCCTCTCCTAACAGCTGCTGGATGGAGTGGAGCTGGAAGCAGGGGTCTGAGAGAAGAACGGAGGCAGCCCGGGAGATCCTGGAGAGGGTCGGGAGAAGAAGAGAGAAAGAGAGGATTACAACTAATCGAACTTAAGAGCAAAGCTTGAGAAGAACACAACACAGTCATCAGCATATAAAGGAAAGTTTGAGGGCTTTGATAATAGGGATTGAGGGATTCAGATAATGAAAAGCATAATTTTAAAGTGGAACCTTTTTGAATCATATGGCCTAAAAGTCCCAAACACACTGCATGTGTGTAGAATAAATTTCAGTATGTTTCATAGTATGTATGTCACAGACATTAAAGGTAAAGCAGCAGAATTTTTCCCAGTATATCCTGGTTCATGTGTAAAAATGCCCTCCCTGCAGGTGCAGCAGTGATCAGCGTCTCCCAGCAGCAGGTAACAGCTTCTGAAGAGCTCTGTGCATTCAGAGCAGCAGAAACGTGACACAGGAGTGAAAAACAACATCATCTCTGAGCGCTTTGTGGCTTCACCACAGGAGCTTTTCTGGGAACTGAAGAAGAATCGTGCTCTTTCAGGCTCTCTTTTACAGGATCATGGTCTCACACCACACCGCCACCTGCACCTGGTTCAGCACCTGATCTTACACCCTCCGGCCTTCCCTCTATCTGTCTCTGCCTCTACTTGTTCAGAAACATGAAATTAACACCCTCTCTTTCTCCCTTCGCTCTCCCCCTGATCCATCCAGTGTTCAATCACGACTGTTCTTGCTAATCAAAGCCCCCTCCCCTCTCCTCACTCACTCCTCTCCCCCTGTGGTGCCACTCAATCCAACCTCTCTGCATCAATCTTTCATCGCAGGGCTTTCCACAAGACCCGACTCCCACTCACTCTCTCTTTCTTTTGTCTGATAGTGTACTCGTCTCTCTCGCGCCTTCTCTTTCTCTGTTCCTAACCACTACTCAGTGTAAAAGCGCCCTGCGTGAGGTAAGCAGTGGCATAGTAGAGTCCGGTGAGGTGAGTAACCTATGTGACCTGCACAATGTGAAGCTTTTACTGTGGCAAATTTCACTCCCGTACATTCATCTGAAGACTGCAGCCCACAGTTACTCCGAAGTTCAGTAAACTGGATAATAAAGCTAAAACCTTGAGCTAATAAAATAACCTGATACGGACAGATACTTCAGGAAATGAGAGCCAGCTTTACTTGGTTTAGTGTTTTTTTATTTGCATTTTATTAAAAAAGACAGTAAAGAGCACTAAAAGATCAAATATTATGCAGGAGAAGATTAGCCCCCCTGGGAATAAGAAGTTGGAATAGACTTCTCAGTATTTATCGTGAAGCCAGCGGTGAGAGATAAACATCTTCCTGTTCTGAGAAAGAGAAAGTCAAATCTGTTTTTTGATCCTTTGATTTAAATTTTGGATCTCGTTTTAACCAGTTTAGGAGTTGGAATCAAACCTGGACACTCCTGTCACTAACTCCTCCACCATACAGCTGCTAAAGGCTAACACGTGGGTGACAAAGAGGAAGAACCACTGAAAATGCTCTATCGTTTAAAGTCAGGAGGGAAACTGGAGGAACATGAGCAGGGCCTGCATGTGAAAGTGTTTGTTTAATAATTTACTGTTTGTGAAGGGGGAATATTAATGCAGCTTTGTTCTGTTTTGCCAGTCGAATGCCTGCACAGCTGCAGGGACATGCAGGTGTTTGCAGCAGAGAGCCTTTTGAAAGGTGCTGCATGTGATCTGAAAGTCTTACAGGAAGCTAACAGCAGCCTTTGATGATTTGCTCCAAGGCTGAAGCTATGGGGGAAAAAAACAGAGGTGTATTACACACACTCACCTGCCTACACACCCACAAACACACACACATGCTGTCGGGCTAAATGTCTCTTCACACCCACCATCACTTTCAGCTTCAGTTCAAAACACAGACAGAAACACTGACTGATATTAAGATGTCGGAGAAATTGTGAGCTGGAGTATTTTGACTGATAATGAGATCATGATGATCAAACAGGATTACTCACATCTGCATTTATAAAACAGGCGGACTCTTTAAAAACACCGTAACACTCTGAATGCTTTAGAGCAGTGTTTCTCAGACTTTTTACACCAAGTACCACCTCAGAAAGTACCTGACTCTCTAAGTGCCACCATGATGACTGGTATTAATCAAGTAGTGCAGTCAGCCTGAGTGTTCAGCTGAATCTATGGACAGTTCAATAATGAGGTGGGGGTTTTATTCTCAACAAGCATTTAATTATTTCAAACAATAGAAAGACACAGTTTGAACATAATCACCGTGCAAGACACTAACTGATAATCCCTCACTGATTTATACCATTTGCTGCCAGCAGATGACCTGACTGGTGCTAATGGTGCTACTGTTAGCATTAGCTTGGCTCACTCTCCTCCTCTTTGGTTTTCGTGCTTGTATCATCCTCAACCCAATCAGCACTTTTCTTCCCAGATTGAAGCCTTAATATAAGTTTAATAATTTTGACACCTCTACCATCCACCTCTTACCAACACAGCCTGTCGCTAATAGTCAGTGTGAGCAGAGGTAACTTAATTTACAAACTGTTGCTGACATTGACGTACATTAAGACTCGAACAAAGGTATTTCATTTTCATACATAAACTTACTGCAGTCTTACATATTTGAAGGTATCACACACGTTTTCATTTTAATTTATTTCATTTATATTAAATTCCATGAGTCCTCTGCGTATCATTGGTGGGAGCCTGAATACCACTCGTGGTACGAGTGCTACACTTTGAGAAAGGCTGCTTTAGAAAATACAACTAAATGAACACAGATGAGTACACAGAGCAGTAGCAGCAGCAATATTAAAACAAAAGAATCACCATGGGCTGCCCAGTGGCACAACAGTTAAAGCTGCAGCCTCACAGCAAGGTCACTAATTCAAATCCTAGTTATACCAGGTTTCTGTGTGGGTTCTCTCCAGGTACTCCGGGTTCCTCTCACAGTCCAAAAACATGCTCATCAGGTTAATTGGTGATTCTAAATTGCCCGTAGGTGTGAGTGTGTGCATGAAAGGTTGTCTTTCTCTGTGTGTCAGCCCTGTGATTGGCTGGAGACCAGTCCAGGATGTACCCTGCCTCTCACCCTAAGACAGCTGGGATAGACCCCAGACACCTGCCACCCTGAACAGGATAAGAGGGGTAGAAGATGGATGGATGGATGGAAATCGTCATGATCACAGTCACCTATCACATCATATACGGACAAATCAAACTTTAGATGTCCATAAATTAAGTTGTGTGGAACAAAAAAGAATGACACAGGAAAAATTATAGAACACACTAGTTTGAATTTATTGAACACTTTGTACTAAAGCCTTTGTTGCTTCAAGATGCCTCCTGTGTGGAGGAACTAGTTGCGTGCATTGCTCAGGTGTGATTTTGGCCCATTCTTCAATTCTTGAAGGTTCCCTGGGCCTCCTTCTATTAGCTCTGATCTTTATTTCGTTCCATAAATTTTCTTTTGGATTTGAGTCAGGTGATTGGCGGGGCCATTCTAGCAGCTTTATTTCCTTTCTCTGAAACCAAGCGAGAGTTTCATTGGCTGTGTGTTCGGGATCATTGTCTTGCTGTGACGACCACCCTTGTTTCATCATCCTGTTAGATGGCTGCAGATTTTTATCAAGAATGTTTCCTTACTTTTTTACACTCATTCTTCCTTCAGTTATATGAACTTTGCTGGTGATGTATGCTAAAAAATAGCCCCACACCCTGATGTTCCCCCCTCCAGACTTCACTGTTGTTACGGTGTTTTTGGGGTGATGTACAGTATCATTAACCTCCAAACATGATACTCTCCCAGTATTTTACAGGTTTTTCTAAATGTTGTGCAGCAAACTTTAAATGAGCTTCAGTATGTTGTTTTCTTCAGCAGTGGAGTCTTGTGTGGTGAGAGTGCATACAAGCCATGGCTGTTGAGTCTGTTACTTACTGTTTTCTTTGAAACAAGCTTCTGAAGCTCTCCACATCTTGGCTCTTGGACAACTCTTCTAATAATTCTTTTAACTCCTCTGTCAGAAATCTTGTGAAGAACACCTGGTTATGACTGGTTTATTTGAAATACCATTTCATAGGTCATCAGTTGTAACTGAACCAGTTGATATTAATTTGCACTGACGAGGGGCGGGGATTGCTTTCTAATTACTGATAGATTTCAGCTGGTGTCTTGACTTTCCATGGCTTTTTGAAACCTTCATTTGTTCAATGCTTTTTCCTTGTGCCATTCAATTTTGTTACAAACAATTTATCAACATCTAAGGTTTGATTTCTTTGCATGTGTTGCAAGATTTGTTACTGACATATGGTGAAAATTTCATGTCAGTAGCCCCTTTAGAAATATATTTACTGAGAAAAATTGTAATGCATTCAATCCTTATTTTATCCACTGTATGTTACAAACCTGATTTTAACCTTGATGCGAACACTAAGAAAGACTCCCCATGCACAGCCAACTAATGACCTCAGGTGCTTGTGGGTTGCAGGAACCTTGCTTGGGCTCAACCATCATGATTTTGGTTTGATTTGGCAGACAAAAATGAAAACAATAATTTTAACCCATGTAGTGTTATAGTGGATGATGATCAAGGACCTGTATGGGAGTCTTCAAAACCTCCAGCCAGAACGTCTAGCATGTTTGTTTTCTCTCTAAGCCTCCAACAGATTCATTCCTTTTTTCAGTGAAATTAACCAGAGCTCAGAGCACTCAGCACACAAAAGTCACAATAGCTTTGTCGTGTACCACATAAGGCTGGAACAATCAGCCTGGGTTTAAATCCAATATGTAGCCCCTTTTCCGCATGTCATGCCCCACTCTCACCCTGTGTCTAGCTTTATCCTCTGTCCTGTTCTCTCTGACTAAAGGCAGAAAATCTCAAGAACATGATTTAAAGTTCCTGTGAGGACTTTCTAAGTGATCTTGCAAAAGTCTCTCTAGATATCTGCCTGATCCTAATCCACAACTTAAAATGAGATTATCAGCACCAATAGAGGTTATTTATAAATGATATTTCTTAGCTTAGTTGATAAATAGGGCGACTGTGGATCAGTGGTAGAGTTGTCGTCTCTCAATCGAAGGTTGAGGGTTCGATTCCTAGCTCCTGCAGTCACATGTGGAAGTGTCATTGAGCAAGACACTGAACCCCAAATTGCTCCCACTGTTTGTCAGTGGTGTGTGAATGTGTTAGATAAAACTGATGGTCACAATAGATAGATCGTTAAGCCATCCGTGTGTGAATGTGGTGTGATTGGGTGAATGAGACTAGCAGTGTAAAGCGCTTTGAGTGGTCAGAAAGACTAGAAAAGCGCTAAATAAGTACAGGTCCATTTACCATAAATACCTTACCTCGTCAGGTTGTATCTGGTAAAAAGTTGTCTTAAATAAAGAAAAGTAGTGTTAAAAAGAAGATCTGATCTCCATTCATTTCCAAAACAAACACACGACTTGTTAAGAGTCATGTCATCATGACAGTGTGCGCACGATTCCAGCCAAAAGGTGTCGCTGTGATCCACTTCAAACAGACAGTCCTTACATCCTCTTTAAAAGAAGATGTCACAAGCTTAATCTAACAAAATGATGATGTGAAAGAAAAATGATGAGGTTGGTGCTACCAGATGATGAGATGGAGGTGCAGTTTGTTGAGCTCTGGGAACAACATCCCAGCCTTTACGATGCCTTAGCGAAGGATGACGACAACAGCTAGAATTACAGGGCGCTTTCTAGCTTAACCCTTCTTCCTCTCATCCTCTCATTTTAAGTTAAAGCTGAGGGCAGTTTACTTTTTACAACTCTAAAACTCTTGCTAATGCTTTACCACACAGTGCCATATTAGCTTAAAAGCTACAGTTATAAACCATATATTGCAACACTTTCGAGACTCAAACAGAAAGTAAGAGGTTGCTGGTTCGTTGTAACGTCCACCCGTCACTGTGGCCTTTACACAGCAGCATTTATCTGCTCTTCAGCTGCTGATAGGTCACCTGTGTCTCTCACGGGGGAGATTCAGATGGACCCAGGGGAAAACACGATGACATTTCCCAGTAAAATCTCCTCTGACCTTATCATTACAGCAGCCATGACACTTCACACAGAGACTGAGCTCCTCCTCGCTGTCCTCCCATGTATTCCCTTGTTACCTTCACCTCTGCATTGTCTCTCACCGATTTCCAATAACACTGCATGAAAGTGATCATCAGCCTGATTTTATTGAAAGAGAGGGAAAAGGAGCAGGGAGAGATGAAGAGGAGATGATGGAAATCAGTGTGAAGACGTGCAGAGTGAGTCACACGGCTGGAAAATGTCACAGACTGTGTCTCTGTCAAAGGCCTGTGCTGCAAGTCAACACAAGCCCATTGTATTCCCATTTTAATTATACACCAACAAAAGGGCAAGGAGTTTAGACTGACATCACAAATCATATGTGGCGTAGAAGAAAATGACTTGAACAGGAATGAAGAAAGAAAACAATTCGCTGGTGGGAACTGTCTGAGAGGAGAGAGAACCCCAGCCTGCCCACCGCTCTGGAACAGTCAGCAGATGCTCCTGATTACACAGAGGATGGCTGACCAGCTGTCAAATTAGCAAATAAAGTTAAATATAAAACAACACATGACTGGCACTCAGTGTTCAGTGCTCATTGTGGGCTTTGTTTCCCAAAATACAGAGTAAAATACAGCAGCACAAGTCTTCAGGCTGAGGTCACCTTTTCTAAAAATAAGAAAGTACTGAGTGTTTCAGGAACAATGAATCAATGGCTATCACCTGGCAAAGATATATGACTCTTATAGGGATGCCAAACTTCTCTGTATTTCTGGTTTGCCTGTATCTTGTGAGAACAAATTCCAGCCAAGACTTGCTGCACTGTATAAATTCTAAAAAAGTATCTTTACTGTGGTCTGGTTAAAAAAAGGGAGAGGAAATTCACAACTAGATATGTCTGCAAGACAAACCGTCTTGGTTCATTACATCCCTGTTTGTTCTGAGTCTCAGTTTCACTGTTAACAGTAAGCTCTGCAGAAGCTTCACTCTGTCTCCTCTCAGCGGTATGAAGCTGAAACAGAAATAATTTTTTGTTATTGTCTGTTAAGTTTGCTGAAGTTTCACAGTATAAAAATGTGCCCTGAGTGAGTCTCAGTTTCACTTTCATCTATCTCCACCAATTATCAGTTTCCCTTTATCTGGCTCCATTCAGTCTGAGTTTCACTGTGTCTTTATTTGCAAAGTATTAGTTTCACTGTTTCTGTATCTGTTAAGTCTGATTTCACCATACCTCCATCTTTCTTAGTTAAATGTCCACTTCACTGTATCTATGTCTGTCTCTTGTAAGTCTCAGTTTCACTGTATCTTCATCAGTCTTCACCAAGTATTGTTTTCAACCCTTGTTTACAGTGTTGAAGGATGATCCGATCAAACAGTCAATGTCGAAGCTTCTGGATGTCAGTCCAAACTGTTTTTATGATACAGTTTAGTCTTTTTTACACACAAGCAGAAAATAATTAACAATGACAAAGCAGAATTTGGCATCACTGAGAGAGGTGATTTATCTTATTATTTATCTTTTTATTGAGTAAACAGGTTACATATATTTTCAACACACATTTGTCTCTTTTTTTTTCTTACTTGAAATATAACATTATTTGTTTAGTTGAACATTTTGTATGTACATCTTAACAAATGGGTTAAGGTTCAAATAATGAAGAACAATGAACGATGAACAGTTGTCAACAATAACAAAAACAAAAGAAAAAAAAAATAGGGAGGGTAGGATAAACTGGACATCGATAGTATATAAGTGGATATCTGTGTTTGAATTGAGAACTTAAAATAAATAAATAAATAAGTAAAGATAAATAAACAATAATGATAAAAAAAAAAAAAAAAAAAAATGAATAATGAAATATGTACATATATACATACACATTTACGTAGACACACACTACATATACCTACATATATACACATACATATATACACGTACGTACATACATACATACATTTTTTATTTATTTATCATCCAGTATTCACAGAAAAGCGAGAAACAAAATTTTAATAATGATAATAATAAATAGAATAATAATAATAATAATAAATAAGTAAATAAATACATAATAATAGTAAAAAGGAGAAAAATAAAATAAAATAAAATAAAATAAAATAAATAAATAAATAAATTATTTCAGTATGGAATTTTTTGATGTCTCCATTATCTTCCTCCCTCCATCTCTCATTACCCAACTGCCTTCCCCAAACCTTACTCTTGTACCTTTTCACTCTTATTTTATATTTTAATCATGTATACTGAAGTGTCAGTTGTTCTGTTTTCTTAGCAGTAAGATATGATATCAGAGGCATCCAGGTCTTGTTGAATTGTAGTAATTTATCTTTTAAGATATACCTTATCCTTTCCAAGTGGAGTGTTCTAGTTAGGTCATTTAGCCACATCTGGAGAGTAGGAGCCTTAGCACTTTTCCATTGCAAAAGTATCAGTTTTTTAGCTATTATAAGACTGTAAGTGAGAAAGACTTGTTGTGTTCCCCTTAGTTTTCTAGATATTTCAGATGTACCAAGAATAATAAGGGAAGGCTCTGGCTCAATTCGAATATTCAAAACTTCAGACAAAGTGTGGTGAATGTCAGACCAGAAGTGTTGTATTTTTGGACAAAGTACAAAACTATGAAGAAGATTTGCCACGGAGGTGTGACATTTGTCACAATTAGGTGATATTGTTGGATATATGGCATGTAATTTTTGCTTAGAATAGTGAAGCCTATGTAAAATCTTAAACTGGATAAGACAGTGTCTAGCATTATTTGAACATGTATGTATATTTTCAAGGCTCTTTCCCCACAGGTCATCTGGAATTATTACACCAAGTTCTTTTTCCCATTTAGATTTGAAAGTACCAGAGGAAGGGGAGCAAACAGATGATATGATATTGTAGATGCGAGATATCAATTTATTTTCATTAGGGGAAAGGGTCAGACAATCATCTATTATTGAATTTGGTTTGATTTTGAAATCTCTTAAGTGTTTTTGTATGTAATTTCTTATTTGTAGGTAGCGAAAGAAATTGTTTTTCCCAAGTTTGTATTTTGTTTGTAATTGTGTAAAGGAAGCAAAAACATTATTTATGTATAAGTCACCAATGCAACGTATGCCCATTCCGCTCCATGTGGAATAGATTCCATCCGAGTTGGAGGGGGCAAAAGTAGGGTTTTTGTGGATTGGTAGTGCTAAGGATAAAGATTCAAGTTTAAGAGTAGATTTGATTTGTTTCCAAATACATATTGAGCAGTGTATAATAGGATTGTTATTGTACACTACCTTATTAATTTCAGTTGGTGCTAGTAAGATTGCACCTACGGAATATGGGTGACAGTCTTCCTTTTCCATTTTATGCCAATTAGGCAAAGGTAATGAGGTATCCAGCCAGAAGGTAAAATTCCTGATGGCTGAGGCCCAATAATAGTGCATAAAGTCCGGAAGGGCTAGTCCTCCTTTAAGTTTTGGTTTACATAGGTGTTTTTTGCTAATCCTATGCGTTTTATGCTTCCATAAAAAAGGGGTTATTAGGGAGTCTAACTTTTTAAAGAAGGACTTGGTAAGAAATACTGGGATATTCGAAAATAAATACAATAATTTTGGAAGATAAATCATTTTTATAGCATTGATCCTCCCAACTAAAGAAATCGGTAAAGTATTCCAAAATAAGATTTTATCCTTCAATTTTTCCAACAGGGGGTAGAAATTTGCTTGGTAAAGAGATTGGTATTGTTTTGTAATCTTGATCCCTAAGTAGGTAAATTGTGTCTGAGATATTTTGAATGGAAAATTATTGAGATCTACCAAGTTGTTTATCTGGATTGGCATAAGGATGCTCTTAGTCCAGTTGATTCGGTAGCCAGAAAACGTTCCAAACAGATTGATTTTATCCAGAAGTGTTGGGATAGTAGTTTGAGGATGGGTAATATATAGAAGGATATCGTCCGCATATAAGGATATTTTGTTGGTTGTATCTTTAGTGGTGTAGCCCTGTATTTGAGGATCCAATCTTATACTCTGAGCGAGGGGTTCGATAGCGAGATCAAAAATTAGGGGGGAGAGGGGGCATCCCTGCCTTGTCCCTCTGTGTAAGTTAAAAGGAGAGGATAATGTACGATTCGTAAGGATACAGGCAGTGGGGCTTGTGTAAATAAGTTTTATTAACGAAATTATTTTATTACCAAGGTTGAATCTATTAAGAACTTCAAATAAATAGTCCCACTCAATCTGGTCGAACGCTTTCTCAGCGTCGAGTGAAAGTATAGCCAGATCAGTATGTGTTCCTCTATTTGTATACATAATATTGAAAAGTCTGCGAAGGTTAAAAGTTAAGCTTCTATTTGGAATGAACCCTGTCTGGTCAGTGTGGACTATCTTTTCCAACAGGGGGGAGAGTCTATTGGCTAATAGTTTTGCAAACACTTTTCCATCAACATTGAGAAGCGAGATGGGTCGGTAGGCACTCACTTCTTGCGGGTCTTTTTCTTTTTTGTGAATAACTGTAATAACTGCTTCACTGAGAGTGGGTGGTAGTTTACCGATTGATTGGACATGTTCATAGACTCTTAGCAGGTAGGGGGATAAGGTCTGGTTAAATTTTTTATACAGCTCAACAGTAATTCCATCTGGACCAGGTGTTTTGTTACTTTTTAGTGCTACTATAGCTCTCTGAACCTCTTCAACACTAATCTCTGAGTTAAGAGTTGTGCAGTCTTCTTCACTTAGTTTGGGGAGATTGCATTGGTCTAAAAAGGCATTCATAGTTGCAGGTGTAGCTGTGTTTTTCGAGGTATATAGCTCAGTGTAGAATTCAAAGAATCTATCATTAATCTCTTTTGGCTTTGTAAGTACTGTATTATCCCTAGCTTTAATTTTGTGTATTGTCTGTTTTCCTTCCATTTTTCTAAGCTGTCTAGCTAAAAGTTTTTGTGGCTTATCATTGAATTCAAAATGTCTTTGCTTGGCATAGAGGAAGGCTTTGCTAATCTTTGCTGACAATATACTATTGTACTCATATTTTAATGATGCTATTTTTCTGTATAGCATCATTGAGGGAGATTGGGCATTTTTCTCATCCAGTAGTTTTATTTGGTGTTCTAGCTCTATCAATTTTGCCATATTTTCTCTTTTTCTTGAGGCTTCAAATGAAATCACACATCCCCTTAGGTAAGCCTTGAAAGCCTCCCAGAGGGTTGAGGGGAAAGTTTCAGGAATGTCATTCGTTTCAAAATATAAAGACATTTGGGTATTTAAATAATCACAAAATTTATTTTCTGTAAGTAAAAGAGGATTCAATCTCCAAGACCTATGGGGTTTATCTATGCAGTCCAGACGCACTGAGAATGTAAGGGGGCTGTGATCAGATATGACAATATTATGGTACTTATAATTAACTATAAAAGGTACAAGTTTAGCATCAGTTAAGAAGTAATCTATTCTACTATATGAGTTATGTACTGGTGAGTAAAATGAGTAGTCTCTTCCTGTTGGATTCAATGTCCTCCACATGTCTAAAATGTTTGTATTTTTTTTTTTTTTTTTTTTTTCAAATACTTTTTTGGGGCTTTTTATGCCTTTAATCAGATAGGGTAGGACAGTGGATAGAGGAGGAAACAGGGTGAGAGAGTGGGGAGTGACATGCGGGAAAGTAGCCACAGGTCGGACTTGAACCCGGGCCGCCCGCGTACATGGAGCGCGACCTTAACCACTAGGCCATCTGCGCTCCAAAATGTTTGTATTTTTGATAAATGTGTTCAAGAATTCACTTGATTTATTTCTTGGGATTCTCTTAGTAGAGGACCTATCAAGGTAAGTATCAAGGACTGTGTTGAAGTCTCCACCAATTACTAAGTTTGTTTGAGAGATGTTAGGGATTAATGCAAAAACTTTTTGAAAAAAAATTGGACTGTCCGTGTTAGGAGCATATATATTGACAAGAGTAAGAGAGATGTTATGCATTTCTCCTATTACTATAATATAGCGACCTTCTTTATCTGCGATTAGGCTTTTCTGTATAAAGGGAATACCTTTTCTGATTAAAATGGCTGTACCTCTTGCCTTAGATGAAAAGGTGGAGTGGTATATATCCCCTATCCAATTTGTTTTTAATCTCCCATGAGAGTTATTTTTCAAGTGGGTCTCTTGTAAAAATATAATATCCGAGGCAAGTGATTTTAAGTGAGCCAGAACCTTCCCTCTTTTCACTGGGTTATTTACTCCACGAACATTCCAACTTGAAAAAGTCAGACCATTTCCCCCTCTAATATCATTATTAGCATTGAATTGCGTCAACAAAATTTGGCCAGAGTAGCATTTTCAGTATCATGGTTTTAACTATATGGTATCTGAGTGAAAGGCATTCCCACCCATCCCAACTTCCTGTTACAGCCCATCCAATCCCCACTATAATCTTCCCAAAACCCCTCCACTGACTATCCCTCACTTCCTTAAACATTAAAAAGAAAAGGAAGAAAACAAAACAAATCAAAACAAAAATTCTCTGACTGTCTCTAAGGTACAGTGCGAGCCTTCTTAAGGAAGTAAATAAATGAGGTAAAACAGTAACTTACTTCCCCACAACTTCTAGGGGTGTTGCTAGCTTCTAACTTCAGTCTCATAGCTAGGTAACTTAGATTTATGTATAAATGATATTTTTAACATGTTAAAGGTGCAATAGACATTTATACAGATGAAGAAAAAGAGAATCAAATAAACTATGCACTCAGAGTAGTGTGGTAAACCAGATGGGCAAACTTGTCCATATTCCAAAATTAGTTATTACATTAATAGTAACAACAATAACAACAACAATAATAATAAAGCTATGTTCTACCATGTTTTCAATTATCCTGAGTCTCAATAAAACTGTAACATTGATATATTTAAGACAGGGTCTCATGTAGGCATGACAAAACATACCTACCTATTAAGAGTATTACAGCTATTGTCAACATAGTTTACCACACTCTCCTGTGCTCTTCTTGAGTGGTTATGTCAGCACATGGTAGCATATCACAGTAATAATTCAAAGAACAACAGTTTGGCATGAGTAAGTCTAATGCAAGGAATAAATTCAGTAAACGAACAAATATTTAGACTAAATACTTAATAATTACAGAACTTGACATCTTGGTCCTTTTGGTGCATCGCATCGATTAGCATGTGTTATATTTAGAGAGAAGGTCTTACCGTTACGTGAGTTAGATCAAAGCACCAGACATAAGCAGAAAGACATCAGCGGTGAACGTTCTGTTGTGATCAGTCTGGTCCCGGCCATAAGAGCCAAGTTCCTGGGTGGGTGTCGGCATTTCACAGTTTTAGATTTTCCCCAGATCCATCCAGGATGGGTCAGTTCTCCTCACCTCGTGTCGTTGTGCCTGAGCTTGAGCTAGCGGTAGGGCTAGCTAGACGTTCTGCAAACTCCTGGGCCTTTTTCGGATCTGTAAAGGATGTTTGTGTGTCATTATGGGTCACCAACAGTCTTGCTGGATAAAGCAGGCCGTATCTGACGCCGGGTTGAGCCCGTAGCAGCTCCCTTGTGCGGTTGAATAAAGCTCTCCGCTTCGCCACAGCAGGCGGATAGTCGGGGAATATCTGGATCCTTTTACCGTTATATTGTAGCTGTTTCGCGGCGGCGGCTTTGCGGAGTATGTCCTCCAACACATGGAAGTAGTGTAATCTTAGGACAAAGGGTCTAGGGGGTTCATTAGATTCGGGTCGCTTACGGAGGGTCCGGTGTGCTCTGTCAATTAGGGGTTTCTCATCCAGGGAGAGTAGATCCTGCAGCAGCCCAGCGATAAAATCTCTTGGTTTAGGCCCCTCTGTCCCTTCTGGGATTCCGGTGATCCTTATATTGTGCCTTCTCGAGCGCCCCTCTAAGTCTTCACATTTCTCTGTGAGTTTCCCCAACTCAGCGTGAAGTCGTGTGACAGTAACTTCATCTGAGTGATATGTAGCAGACTTCTCCATCTCTTTAATTGTATTTCCATGTGAGGCTGTAGCTTCCTCGAGGAGTGTGATGGACGTTTGCATTTCTTTTTTGGTTGTAGCAAGTTCTTCTCTGAGGACGGTATATACAGTCCGTATACGAGAGTCCAAGGTAGCGCAGATGTCGTCTTTAACTTGTACGACTTCATTGCGAAGTGCGGTTATGGCCTCTAGCACTGTTCGGTTTGTTGGGTCCGCCTCGTCATTCATGTTGTCGGGGGTAGTTGTTTCACTCGAGCCTGGGGTTGGTTCAAGGCCTAGTTGTTGCTGTTCGGTTTTTTTGCCTTTCTGTTTTTTCATCCTTCTTCACCTGTTTAGTCGTTAAGCATACGCTATGATCACATAAACATTGCGCCTAGAGCATCAACAAACGGATTTTAAACACTTTTTGTGTGTTTGCGCGGAGAAAGTTACCGGAGCTACTAGAGATACGTCTTACTCCTCCATTGCTCAGCAGCGCCCCCGAGAGGTGATTTATCTTAAGTCTGCTGGTGTGTTCAAATGGCCTTTGTATCTTTTCCCCCTGAACTTCTCTGTAATCATGTGAGTTGCAAATCTTAAACGTAAGCTTACCTGATCCGGATCAACACCTTTGGACTGTGTAGACAGACAAACCTTCAGGATCAACTACTCTACTACTCTACTGCTCACAAAAGCAAACAGACAAGGGCTCAACCAGAGGCCAGCTGATCAACAAAACAGAACAATCAGCTGCTGAGGAGGTCGAAATTTCCCTCAGGAGGTGATGGAGACCAAAAACAGAGCCAAAGGCTCGAACACAATGGACCGACACTTATCAGGCGGGTATAAACATGACTGTACATGAACCATCAGGGTGCTGCTGGAGGTGCTAACAAGGTGCTGACTGTCAAGTTTGTTGAATCATAAACAGTATTTCTGTTATAAAACTGCAAAATCGGGCTGCACGGTAGCGCAGCTGTTAGAGCTCTTGCTTCACAGCAAGAAGGTCGCCGGTTCGAATCCCGGTTCGGGCACGGTGTGCCTTTCTGTGTGGAGTTTGCATGCTCTCCCCGTGCATGCGTGGGTTCTCTCCGGGTACTCCGGCTTCCTCCCACAGTCCAAAAACATGCTCAAGCCCTGCGATTGACTGGCGTCCAGTCCAGGGTGTACCCTGCCTCTCGCCCTCAGCCAGCTGGGATAGGCTCCAGCCACCCGTGACCCTGAACAGGAGAAGCGGTATAGAAAATGGATGGATGGAACTGCAAAATCTGAAACTGATCTCTGCTTTGTTCAAGTTTGCAAATTAAGATCAAAAACGAGTTAAAAAATGGTGATAATTTGTTCTAATGTGTTAGTTTAACAATTGGACCCATTTAACCAGTGTGTGCCTGTCTGAATGGGATATGTTTGTTGGGCTATCAGAGTGTGTGTGTGTGTGTATTTGATTTTATGTGTGTTTCTGCATGTGTGTCTGATCTAAATCCCCTGTGACAGAAGATCAAGATGAAACGCACAGTGTGAGCTCAAAGTGAAGACAGCCAACACACACACACACACACACACACACACACACACACACACACACACACACAAATGAACATACAAACACAGGCATCTTGCATGCAGAGCCAAGGAAAAGACAAAACTCAAGTTTATCAACAATACTTGTGGACATGAAACTGAAAATTTATGATATACTCATAAGTGTTTTTGTTCTTCTTTAGGTAGTTTTCAGGTTTAAAGCTGCTAATTCCAAGACATGACTCCTTCTCTGTTTTTATGTTTTCTTTGTGAATTCCATCAGATACCAGCAAATATTTAGCACACAGAGCAATAAGGATGACTACTGAAGGTTTTCAGCATATAGATTGTGGGAGCTCAACCTTTATATCTGTGTTTAGTGACACAGCAGGATGCCAGCAGTACACAGCAGTACAGCCATCGTTCCAGGTACTTCTAATGCAGTCACCATTCTTCTTCTTCCAACAGGTAATACTGTTGGCAAACAGCTTTGAGATGGGCTACAGCCACCTTCTGGCTGGAACACCATATTACAACCAGGTAACAATGATGAAAAGTTTTAGATTGTTGTTTTTCAAATTAATAAATGTTAGTTTTTTAATGAAGCAATAAAGGGTTGAAGAATTGTAACATCTGGACCAATCTTATCACTGAAGCTGAAACTGGGAACCAAAAGAGGTTTTGACGGTTTTGCTGAAATCTGGACTAAGTGGCAACTTCTGGTGTTGAAAATTGAAGCCAACGCGAAAGAAACTGAAGTACTATGAGCATCCACTTGAGGCTTTCTTCAAAAGCCAAGAAATTGCCAAAATTGGAGGCACATTTTGGTCTCCATGGCTCATTTTTTAGTTGATTATAGCTGCACAGGAGGTGATTTTTTTAAACTCATCCACTCTGATTGGTAATTGATGCATTATTAGGAGGGCAGCTGATTTGACTGATAAGTGGTTTCAGTTGTTGAGTTCTTGCCAACATCATGGCCTGTTTCTGGCTTTGCTGGGATCTAGCTGGGGTCAGCATTTCCAATATGGTGACCATTAACTTTTGGATCTGTAGCACCTTCAGAAACCAGTGTCCCTGATATTACATTCATGTTTCAAACAATCCAGGACCTGGACATCTGTTTACGCTGACAACTTCAACAAAAATTAAAAACAATTAAAGAACCTTCTGGATGTCATCATAGAAAACTCTGTCGTAGGAAAAAGCAAACAACTTGCTGGACTTTTTCTGATGCAGCCTTCAAAAGAGAGAGGACTCCACACTAACAGCTCATGATGTTAAATTCTGCAATTTTTTTTTTATTAAAGTTGAAAAAGTTAACTTTAATCTGGGTTACACAGTGCAAATTTAATGTGTATGTAATCTTACTGCATGAGGAAGCTGCTTTTAGGCCGACACAACAACAAGTTGTCTTTACCTGGCGTGATATTCAGAGAACCAAGCAGCTGATTCCTCTACTGTTAACATTCATATGACATCATCTTAAACATGTTTTTCTTCCTAATCATTAATCTTTCTCTCCTCACAGGAACAACAAACAGCCCCACAGCAGAAAAAGGAGCAGCAGGGAAAAACCAAGATCCTTTCACGTGTGTGTGTGTGTGTGTGTGTGTGTGTGTGTGTGTGTGTGTTTACTGTGTGTGTTTGTTTGAGTTACACGAGAGAGCATTTAAATCAATTATTCCTGTGTCTGAAGCGAGTCTCAGCCTATGTTTCTATAATTACATAACCAAAGGTTACATGAAGGTGAAAGAATAATTATGTAAATAGGGTAGTTCAATTTATTCATATACAAACAACACATGGATAAGATGTTTTCAGTGTGTGCCTGTGTGCGTCTTATGTGTGTTTTTTGTGCTCACAGGACCGTGGAGTAGATCTCCACAGAGACCAGCAGGTGAGGTCCTACTGAAACTGTGTGAGCAAACACAAACACAATGCAGGGACTTCTGGGACATAATAAATGTCTACAGTATGAATGAATGAAGCAGGGTGTGTCAGAGGCATAGATTCATTTCAGATGATACTCACTAAACCAGACACAAGAGGCCGGTTCATATGAGGCATCCAGATCCACCCTACAGGCTTAAAAACAGGACGATATAAATATACCTGATAAACCGGGGGGGGTATTAAACTTTCTCAGTTCTGTGCTGCCGTGAAACTCATGCATGTTTTGCACTTGGCTGCAACATCTTCTTCAGACTTAAACAAAACATACTGCCACAAGGCCAACATCACTCCTACTCCTTTCTACTGTTAGCACCTCAGCAGACAATGTTATTGATGAGGTTGCATGCTGGATCCAGGCGCTGCTGGATCGGAGATTTTAGGTGCAGGCTGATATGTGATCGTTAGGTTTTTTTTGCTGGTATTGGACAATTATCCAATATCAATATCGGATTGGGATCCCTTAGAGAAACACCCGTGTTCGAGGGAAAACACTGATTTTCGTCACACTGGAGCCTGGTGGTTATTTCATCATTTATAGCCAAAAAAAAAAAAAAAAGTGGGGGGGGGGGGGGGGGGGTACAATTCATTTAGTGTAACACACACTGGAAGAATGTAGAATGTCTCACAGCTGCTAAGATACAAAATGTCCTTTTCAGATGGTAAGCTTTCACATATGCAGCTCCCTGTGACCAATATGATTACTTCCAGGGTCTCCCATTATGTTCCTCCTGTGGCAACATTAGGCAGAGAGGGAGAGAGAGAGAGAGAGAGAGAGAGAGAGAGAGAGAGAGAGAGAGAGAGAGAGAGAGAGAGAGAGAGGGGAGAGATGCAACCATCACAGTGTGAGAGCTGCAACGGTAACAGAAATAGACAGAAAGCGAGAGGAGCAGCTAGAAAAGAAAGACAGGAGGAGGAGGAGGCGGAGGGTCTGAGATGGGTGGAGGATGCTGAGGGGGAGAGAGGGGGAGGAGGATAAAGTGAGAGTGGAGGAGAGGAAGAGAGGAGGAGCTGGGAAAGCACCAGAAGAGGCAGCTCACAACGGAGTGGTAAACATACGAGAGGCAGGAGTGACAGCACAGCTCGCTCAGCCTCCTCTGAATACTCACTCACAGCTCAGGAACCTAAACCGGCATCTGGAGACCAACAACTACAACTTTTCCCCTCTGCGTCTGTGTCGTCCTTTTTTCTTTGGAGTAGTGAGAGGGTAAGGAGGAGGACGAGAGCCCACAGCTGCGTGTTTTATGTTTTGGATTTCACAGAAAGAGAAGCAGGATTTCTTTTCTGTATGACGCCTTCTGTTTTTTAATCTCTCATCCTCCCACTGGTGAAAGAAGAAAGAGGAACAGCTCTGCAGAAATTAGCCGGAGGAAAGAGCCACAGAATGAGCAACAGAGCTGTGTAGACGAGAGAGTGTGGAGTGTGAAACCTGCCCGCGAGCTGAGCGGAGTGAAGTGGACAGGATGCTGACTTCTTTGAAAATCTGATCCGTGGGGCCGGCTGTGGGCGGCAGACAGCTGGGGCAGTGATTCACAAAACCCAACTTGGCGTGAAGACAAAGGCATGCTACAACTACAGAGGAGGCTTGGGCATCACGAGAGGAGCTGATGAGTGAAGACGAGAGACAGTGAGCTCATGTGGGAAACTCAAAGCTTTGTTTACTTCATGGGAAATTGAGTTTAATGTCCTCTTGCAGCTCGAGCAAGTACTGAAAAGTTGAGGATCTAACATCTGGAAAGACTTCTGACTGTGCTGGAGGTACAAAAGGAGCAGAGATGGGATAAACAGATCAACACAAGGCTGCAAGGCTGCTTTCACCGTCTTTCACCAGGATGGAGTAACATACATGCTTCTCTCTTCTTCACTGCTCCCACATCTGGAAGACTAAACTTTGACCACACACTTTCACACTGTTTCACCTGTCACTGTCTGCTGTATCTTTTGATGTAGAGCCAAAACGATCCTCTTTTGTGGTACTTCTTTGACGACTGGAAGCAGAGCACACAAGCAGCAGAAGGACTTGGTTTGTTTGCAGCGGCACACCTGCCTGGCTTGGACTCTCGAACTGAGCTTCTTTTTATGTTTGCGCTCCAGATGGCTGCAGTGCTCGTGCAATCCTTTCACTCAACGTTAACCTGGTTACACAAGAAACTGATCTCACAGGAGGACAAGCTGGAGCATAAATGAGCTGGAGTGAGCATGCACGCCACTGGCAATTTGTTTTCCCCTTTGTAGGTTTAGTGCAACAAAGCCAACAAGCTGTCGTAGATGTGAAATGATCGCAGGCTCAGAGTGAAGGGGTTTAAATATTTACATACTCGCCTGCTGCCGGAGCAAAGCAGAGGACTTTCTCTGTATGTTATGGAAGAATGAGAGAGGAAGAATGCAGGGTGTGATGTGTTTGAGATGATGAGATGATTCACTGTGCTTAAAGATGTGAAACTAACATTTTCTGCAGCTGTTTTAAAGAGTTGTAAGTGAAGCAGATAAAGCCAGCTCATTCAGAGACCCTCAGGTCTGATGGTGGCAGCATGTTGTACGTCTCTGCTAACTCGGGTTTCCTGCAGGGTGCCATAGCACCAGCTGTTGCATGGTTTGTTGTTGTGCTGTCAGTTTGTCTGCAGCTCCCCCAGCTGAGCCCGGCACAGCCCACCATCTGCATCACCCAGGACTCCACCCAAATGGGTAGATGTCTCTGTGCCTCAGACATCCTCAGCTGCACCGGTGGGGGTCTGGAGCAGGTCCCTGAGGACCTGCCGGTCTTTGCTGTCACTCTGGATCTCAGCCACAACAGGATAGTGCAGCTGGAGGAGGGGGATTTTGAAGGCCTCTATCGACTGGAGACTTTACGGTTAGCTCACAATCAGCTGACATCTATTCAACCGGGAACGTTTCGAAACATCTCCGGGACTCTGCTGCGACACCTGGATCTGTCGTCCAATCAGCTGCGTGTTCTGGAGCAGCATTACTTCCTGGATTTGCCCGGACTGGAGGAACTCCTGCTATTTAACAACCGAATCACGCAAGTAGAGAGCAGAGCCCTGGCGGGACTGGGCAGCCTCCGTAAGGTCTACCTCAGCCACAACCGTCTCACCGACTTCCCCTTCTTCTCCATTCAAGAGCACAACCACCCTCACCTGTCCCTGCTCGACCTGTCCTCAAACCGCCTCCCCAAACTGCCCCTGGAGGACATATCTAACTTGCCGGCCTCCGTCCAGAGAGGACTCTACCTTCACAACAACTCCCTGGTGTGTGAGTGCTCCATGTATGCTCTGTTCCGGCACTGGGAGGAGAGGAACTTCTCCTCAGTGAAGGACTTCAAGCGGGAGCACACCTGTCTGGTCTTTGGGATCCAAAGAGGCATGGTACGTTTCTTCCAGCACAACCGCTTCTTTGAAAAGTGTGACCTGACCGAGATGAGCGGGCTGCTGAGGTATCAGGAGAGCAGTGTTGCTGTGAAGGCAGGGATGGCTCTGCTGCTGCACTGTGTGACCACACTCACCGGCCAGCACGTCACCTTCCTCTGGGTGTCGCCCAATCAGGAGTACGTGGCACCGCCTGGGAACAACGGATCATTAAAGATGTACAGCAACGGCAGCCTGGAGATTGTGGCGGCGCGGGCAGAGGACTCTGGGATCTACTGGTGCATGTCTTTGGACCAGCAGCACCGGCGCAATGAGACCCTGGAGGTGAACGTCACTGTGGTGCTGCAGCATGACAGCGTGCCTCTCGAGCCCTTCAACACCGGGTTCACCACCCTGCTGGGCTGCGTGGTGAGCCTGGTGCTGGTCCTCATGTACCTGTACCTCACGCCCTGTCGCTGTCCCCCCTGTTTGAGGACCACTAGCCAGGCTACAACCACCCCGAGCCATGGGAACGAGGCCGGGACTGGGAGCGCCCAGTCCTCCATCCTCAGCCCAACCCCGCCGGCCTCCACAGAGGGCCCGGGTCGCAAGGTCAGTACCAACAAGCATGTAGTCTTTCTGGAGCCGATCAAAGAGCAGCAAAATGGCAGACTCAGGGCGGGGCCGGGAACTGGGGCCGGGATGCAAGGACACCTGGGGCCGGGTTTACTGCTAGGGCCAGAGCAGCCGACCAAACTCCACAACCAGACACAGCAGAGGGCGGGGGAGACGGACTCCATCATGTCCGTCTTCTCAGACACTCCCATCATGCTGCCGTGACAAACAGACCGTCACCTCCCCCTCCCTCACCTCCTCCTCACCCCCTGCACCCAGCACTCCACCTGAGCAAACCAGTAACCAACACACTGAATTTTACTACGCAACTTTTCTTTGCAAGGCTTCAAGGCTTTTTAACTGCCTGATGAAACAAGTGCAATTCAAAGAAATTCAATACTGTTGAATACCAAATAAACTGAGTATGTTATCGTTTGCCCAGGTCTGTCCACCCCGCCCTGCAGCCATGAACCACTGCACTGTGACAGAACGGGCTCACAGAGTAACAGGGTAGAAGACAGAGACCTGTCAGAGCGAAAACAAACCAAAAATATTAGTTTGCTTCAAAGCCTGAGGTGGGACACGTGTTCGAGACGAGGTGAAAGTGCAGTAAGGCTTCGGACAGGACATCAGGGATGCTCTCCTGCAGACACCATGAGCCTGGATAGGACTGAAAGTGCTCTGGGCTGTCCCTTTAAGCACGGCTTGTACCTTTAATAAACAATCGCTACAGATGCCTTCCTGTCTCCAACAGAGATGTAGACAGAAATAATGTTTGTAGAGCTTTTAAGCGTTTCCTTTTTTCCTTTGTCAGTGGATTAGAGCCAAACCAGTCTGCATAGTGTAGCTCCGTCACAGTGTGAATGTTTTAGAGTAGACACGTTAGACACAGAGAAGAAGAAGAAGAAGAAGAAGAAGAAGAAGAAGAAGAGCTTTTAGTGAGTAAAAATAGATTACAGGACAAGGTTTGATCTGAACTCCCCTCCTCCTCCTCCTCCTCCTCCTCCTCCTCCTCTGTTCCCCTGGAGCTTGATTACTGTCATCATCATCATCAGTCAGAGAGGAAGTTCAGGGAAACAAAAAGGCAAAACAGAGAGAGCATCTGAAATGTTTATCATTACTTTTTTAAAACCAGAGACAATAAACGTATCGGAGGTTGGTTTGTGTAAAACTCAGCAGGACTGTCAGGACAATCTGTGTATGTTTTTTTTAAGTCTTCACTGTATTCACTGCATCCCCTCCTCCTGGCACCCCCCCCTTCCTCTCTCCATATGTTAATAAACCTCTGTATCTGGACTGTCCACCTGAATGTCTGCTTTGTTTTCCCACACTCATACCTGTGCATAAAAATGGAGAGTCCAAAGTGTGTGCTTGCATGAGCCACATTCTTTACATATTTAGCCTCCACCAGGAGAGAAAACTGAATATTCACTCACCTGCATTAACCAGCAATGAAAATCAACATCACTGACGGACCACTCACACTCGTCCATAAGGACACATGAAACTCATGACTCATACTGAACAGGAGCTGAATCTGCAGTCTTTGTCTCTTGTAAATGTCACAAAGTCTAATGTGAAAGCAGCAGGTGAACAGGAGGTCATATGTGTTAATATTTACTCAGTCAAATCCTGCAGAAGAAATCATCTAACCTGAACAAAGAACAAGTTCTAAAGACAGATTTACCTGCAGAACTGACTGTAAAGTCTGCAGCTTTTAATCCCTTTCCTCAAAGCCAGCAGGCTAAAAATACAACAACACACTCAACTCTAGTTAGGATACACAACTATGGGTTCATGATAGAGCTGCACAATGCTGGAAAAATCTAATTTAGCAAACGTTACTTCTGCAACATGGATTGCCATGTGTAAAAATAGGAATTCATTTCAGAAAAAAAAAACGCTTTTATACACACTATTTATCAACTGGGTGTTTCTGCTTTCATATCAAACCTCCTCCTCCTTTCACCTCACAGCGTCCGGCCCTCTGACAGACACTTTGACACCTCAATGATGAATGAAAAGTAGAGAAATAACAGGAGGAGTAACACATAACACACACAGTGTAGTATTTTGTCATCCACATTACTTAAAAGAGGGGGTCTTGTGCTTTTTCCAGTTTTTATTGAATCTTGAAAAGTTATCAAGATATAACTAAATTTAAAATTTAGAAGTACAAAATATAAAAAACTGAGGAAAAAAAACCTGCTATCATCTTGGTGCTGTGGTTTTGTTGTCAGCACATTTTCCAGAGCAGAGTTGTTCAGTCTGATGTTTACACATTCATTGAACAGAAGTGATCAAAGATGGATCCTGTGTACGTTCTCAAAAATAAAGATTTATGCTGATGATAGCACTTAAACATTTAAACTGCTGGTGTAAATTTACCATTAAGTGACAGAGCATATCAGGTGAAGTAACGTGGTGCTTTCAGCAGTGAGTAACTTTTAGTTCCAGGAACTTCTCTTCAAGGAAATGGTTCCTGACTCATGGACTTCAGACCTTTGTGGCACATAGTTGTTTGTGTTTCCACAAAGACCTGAAGTCAATGAGACAGTGGCAATGACCATTCAGCAAAGATGACTCCTTAAGCTCTGTTTCCACCAAGCGGTTCAGTTTGGTTCATCTTGGTACAGCCCACATTTTGTGGCGTTTTCCTTGATATAAAGCGGTACATGTCCCTAAATAACCGACCCGTTCTGTCCCACTATTTGGAACACTTCTGTTGGGGTGCCAGACAGACCAATCTGATCCCAGAAGGTGGAGCTAGAAACACTGCAGTCTGTTGAGTGGTTCAAAGAAACGTGACTTCCTGTGCAACAGTGGAAATAAGGAACAACACATGAGCCAACCATAATTAAATCTCCAGTCGACTTCCTGGAGATAACTTTCATTGGAAAATGGCGTCACGTAACAGTTTACTGCGTTGTGTTTTACTTCTTGGATTTATTAGTAGGGTACACTGTGTCGGGCTGCTATGTTGTCAAGCTATTACGTAGCTGATGTGGCTATCAGCATACAATTTACATGCCGCCTACCAAGAAGGGTAAGGGATGGCTGTGGAAACTCAAACAGGATCAGGCTTTACTGATATGACCCGTACCAAACTGTACTGATCCATACTGGACCGCCTGCTGGAAACAGGGCTATAGCAGGGGACAGACAGGTCAGCCTTGTCATGTGTGACTTTACAGTAAGCTTGTTAGCATGTAGGAGGTTCAGTCTGTGCTGGTTCTAGTGCTTTATTGGAAATGGATTCAGTTTATCAACACTTGAAGAAGACGAGCCTTGGAGAGTTAATCAGAGTTAATCCTTGCCGCTTGAAGCTTGAAGACAGCAGAGATCTGCCGGTGTTTTAGCGTAAAGAGTGACCCTGTTAACTGGAGACTTTGAGTCGAATGCTTCCCTCCTTGTATCCAGTCATAGTTCCACCCATTCAAAAAACACATCGTTACTCAAAAAGTCCTGAGAGGTTCCTGCACTTAAAAATCACTTCACAGAAGGTGATTTATTACTTTCATAAAAAGTAGGTAACAATGTGTAAGACATGACTTTTTCTGTGCGTACCAGCAAAGGGACAAGGAGGAAGTAAATATCAGTCTATCTGAGGCCGTCTAAAATCCTTACAGGAGCTTTAAAAATAACCATGGATTAAGAGAGGGACAGCTATTTAACAGTTCATAATCTACAATCACTCTAAAATGTTTGCAACTAAAAATGTTTTCAATCTTAAAACAAAAGGGAAACTTGACTCTCTTTGTTTTCATCCTTAAAGTGTGAGAGGAGGTTTGCGAGAGTCCTCAGACAGCTGTTCAGATTTTACACCAGCGTTCATGATTAATCAGCACTTCAGGCTACATTAAAAAACATCCTGAGGAGAGTGTTGTCTACTCATGCAGCATAATTTAAATTAAAGGCATTAGTTCAAGTGACTGCTCTCCTCCAACTGTTTCTGACATCCTGAACTTAACCAGCAAGACAAAAAAAAACAAGAAAAAATCTGACTGTTAAAGGAAAAGGACAAATCTGGAGCAAAGAAGAGAGAAAATGATAAAGATTAAAGTTTCTGAAGGGACAGAGACTCTCAGGGGCAGATCGGACTGAGCTAAGAGACGAATTAACACTTCAGATCAATTCCTGCCATCACTACCTTCATTGCTTCATCATCACTGCTGTCACTACCATCATCATCATCATCATTATCACGGTGCACCCACAGAGACAGAGCTGTCCCTGGACTCTGAGGTGAGACTGACTGCTTCTCTTCCTGATGGGTTCAGACTGTTTCCAGCAGCAAACAGGGAGCTCCGCTGCAGATTTTCTGCCTCATTTCCAGCCTCAGAGCTTCATCTGTCAGGGAACACTTGAGCTCTCCTGTAAAACCTGCGTGAAGCAAACTTACACCTTCAAACCGTGTATACGCCCCCTCAGAAAAAAAGTATCCTAATGTGTTTGCTCACAGCTTTCAGGAGTAAATCATGACTTAAGTAAGATGCTAATGATTTTAAAGCTGAGGCTTTATATCATCCTGCACATTTGGGCGTGTTTATGAGCTCCTTAGAGAGTAAACACCATAAAAAAAAAGAAGAAGAAAATAACGTCTTCTGCACCGAATCTCAAAGTCCATTTAACATCACTGCTCGTGCTCTTCCTCTGTCACTGACAGCAGCTTCATCAGCTCTGGTCTGTTTACAACATTATCAAACATTAAAATATCAGATATTTCATTTATTTTGAAGTATGCTGTGTAGAAATGCAACAAATTTTTTATACCTCGGTTCCCAAAAATGTCCAGAGAGTGGAAATCAGCTTTAATCGATGTGTCTGGTTTGTTAATCTCACAAATGAAAAAAAAAGCTGCTCAATGTGTTTTCCTGTATTTTCATTAATAATTTTTTCTTTCATGCTTGTAGTTGCACGCTCAGAGAATCTTAAGCTCATGCAGGTTTTAAGGCTAAAATATTAGAAATAAAAAGCAAAGACTTCAAAGACCGCAACAAACAAAGAGATCAACAGAGCTCCTCTGTTACAGAAGTTAAAGGACGACTGTTGTTAAAGCATTTTACGCCACACAGAGCATAAAAACCTCATTCCCCTTTATATGATTTAATCACTGAGTGCTTTACACGTGTGTGTGTGTGGGGGGGGGGGGGGGGGGTGCGCGTGCGTGTGTGTGATCATGTGTATTGGTGTGTATTTATGATGAAGGGTCAATATTTTCATGATGAGGAGTGGGAGGTCAGAGCCTCGCTGCCACCCCAGCAGCCTCAGCTCTGCTTCCATTAATTAATGTGTGTGTGTGTGTGTGTGTGTGTGTGTGTGTGTGTGTGTGTGTGTGTGTGTGTGTACATGATTTGCTGACATGTCTGTATGATCTAATGTTCTCATGCGAGCAGTTCTCAGAGTCAGGAAAGAAAAACACTTCTCAGAAAAGAGGAGAAAGAGGAGAGTTGACGCCATGCACGGATGCAGAGGTCTGTTCATTAGTTGAACAGTAAAAAACTCAAAGGTTAAGCTGTGCTGTTTGAATATGTGATCGATACCTCCAGCTGCAGAGCAGAGCCCACATTATCAGGTAAAACTCCTCAGAGCTTCGTTTCTGTTCATAAAACACACACCAGATACGTGATCAGCTCCTCTTAGCTGCAGTAATGAAGCCTCAGGAGTCAAAGAGCTTGAACCATGAGAGGAAAAGATGCTTCTGAGGTTACATAAGAAAACAAATCAAACCCTTAATCACTCTGAGAAATCTCAGCAGGTGCAGAACTATGTTGGTTCTTGTTTGGATTATTGTGGTCACCTGACAGTTTTACCATTTTTCAACCTATATCTACACTGCAAAAAAACTGAAGTCTAAGCAAGTGCTTTTTGTCTTCATTTTAGTAAAAATATACACTCACCGGCCACTTTATTAGGCACACCTGTCCAACTGCTCGTTAAGGCAAATCTATAATCAGCCAATCACACGGCAGCAACTCAATGTATTTAGGCATGTAGACATGGTCAAGACGATCTGCTGCAGTTCAAACTGAGCATCAGAATGGGGAAGAAAGGTGATTTAAGTGACTTTGACCGTGGCATGGTTGTTGGTGCCGGACGGGCTGGTCTGAGTATTTCAGAAACTGCTGATCTACTGGGATTTTCATACACAACCATCTCTAGGCCCCTTAGTACCATCTGAGCATCGTTTCAATGCCACAGCCTACCTGAGTCTTGTTGCTGACCATGTCCATCCCTTTATGACCATGAATGAACCCATCTTCTGATGGCTACTTCCAGCAGGATAACGCTCCATGTCATAAAGCTGGAATCATCTCAGACTGGTTTCTTGAACATGACAATGAGTTCACTGGACTCAAATGGCCTCCACAGTCACCAGATCTAAATCCAATAGAGCACCTTTGGGATGTGGTGGAACAGGAGATTCACATCATGGATGTGCAGCCGACAAATCTGCAGCAACTGTGTGATGCTATCATGTCAATATGGACCAAACTCTCTGAGGAATGTTTCAAGTACCTTGTTGAATCTATGCCACAAAGGATTAAGACAGTTCTGACGGCAAAAGGGGGTCCAACCCGGTACTAGCAAGGTGTACCTGATAAAGTGACCGGTGAGTGTATATATTTTTAGACATAATATGCGCTACATTCATCAGACCAGTCCAGAAACATGTCTTCTTTTAAGATATTTAAAGATGAAATGAGGTCTGAATTACTTGTAACAAGTAAAAAAAAAATCTCAAAGCAGGGTAAGAGAAATTTTTTGTTTTCAAGACATTATTTTAAACTTGACAAGTAAATTTTTCTTATCCCACTGGCAATTTTTTTCCTGGTACAAGTAATTCAGACCTATTTTTGTCTTTTAGTACATTGAAATTAGACATGTTTCTGGACCTGTCAGTTGAATGCGGCTCATATCAAGTATAATAAGACGATACTTACTAAAAATAAGATAAGAAACACTTGCTTAGATTTGTTTTCACAGTGCAAAGAGAAAAAATATAAAAAAAGTAGGAAAAGTGTGTTTCACAGAGCTGTCGAAGCCACAGAGCTGTTTCCAAATGTAGGAACTTAGCGATATTTTTCCATTAAAAAGTATCCAATGACACAGCACCTCATGCAGTGAACTGAAGTTACAAATCAGCATTTACCACCTGGTATTTGATTTCACTGTATGACATCAACAATACAAACAATAATACGGCAAATATTATGTAATTGATAATCAACTAATCACTGCAGTCCTATTTATTATGCAGGCTTGACCACAGGAACCAGGGCCTGAATTTAATTCCTGGGTAGTTAATCTCCCCCCTGAAAAGTTCCTGCTCGTGTGGTAGTACTTTCCAAGAGTCCAGGGACTTTTGGAGGCAGGACTTGCAAGCTGAGCGTCTCTGATTGGTGGAGCAGCATTTTTATCTTCCTGTCCCTCCGCCCACAAAGAGATGACCCCCAGCTGTGATGGACTTGGTTTAATACCTCCTAACCAACGGTCTAATCTGAGCCTGATATTGTGAATGTGTCTCAGTCACCTCCTGGTGTTCAAGTTTAAAGAGTGACCCTGTAAACTGGAGACCTTCAGCTGAACGTGTCAGTGGATATCCAACATATTACAACAGCTGTTCAAAGACAGAAGAAGTCCTCTGAATGCATCCTGGTTTAGTTTTTGATTCAAAGTCCTGATCTCCTCATCAGATCAGTATTTACTGAAGATCTGAAGACGTTTGAGAAGGATCTGGCTGTTAACATGGTCGCTCTTTAAACTAAAACTGCAGTTGATCTTTGCCGTCTCCCTTCTTCAGACAGCAGGTCCGGTGTGTAACAAGGATTGGGGTGGAAACGCAGACAACCAATGGGCCACAGGGAACAGTTAGTTCCTGGGACCCTCTTGTGAAAAAGCACCTTTAGTTTCACTCTAACACACAGCGTGATGATGTAGAAGAGCAGAGTCTTCACTTAAAATGCAATAAGAATAAAGAGGTTCAGTTTTTACCGTTTATAGTTTTAGGCAATTAAAGAAAAAGGATCTAAACATGGAGGTCAGAGCACAGCTGAAACGATCCGCAGTCTTCATTCTATAGTGTCAAAGAGGAACTATAGCTGGAGAAACACACACACACACACACACACACACACACACACACACACACACACACACACACACACACACACACACACACACACAGATAATGATGGATCATTACTCTCCCCCATACTGTCCCTGTTCATTTCCTGTGTTAGCTTCATGCTATTTTTCAAATCAACATGACACCAGCAAACGTCACATAAGATCCCCTGCTGCCATAAATCCTGCCTGAAAAAACATTATTATTATGCAGATCTCTCTCTCTCTCTCTCTCTCTCTCTCTCTCTCTCTCACACACACACACACACACACACACACACACACACAAATAGGACAGAATAAATAAAGAAATGGGTATGGGGGGAATCACAGCCTGCAGGGATTTTCACACTTCATTAAATGCCTCTGAACACTTCAGTGAAATTATTAACAGCAACGAACAAATCTGATGAACTCTGAAGTTTCTGAAAGCACAGAAATGGACAGGTGTGTGTGGTGTGTGTGTGTGTGTGTGTGTGTGTGTGTGTGTGTGTGTTTCTGAGAAAGAAGATAACTCAGAACTCTCTTTAGACTCACTGTGCTTCAGTTCTCTCCAGTATAAAAGTAACACAGTAATGATTTCTGTCATCTTTTTGAAAACACATCTCTAACCATCCGCAGAGTGTGCCAGTGAAACCAGAACCCCTCTGCGGACTTGTTCCTGTAAGTTCTAAGAAGGAGGACAGACTTCTCATCAGTGTGGGAGCTGAAAGGGTAAACGTCAGCAGGAAGTGAAGGTCTGATCTCACTGAGATGCACTTATGTGAAATGGAAGCAGGGCAGACATTAAATATTCAAGAGGTCTTCCCTCTAACTCAGCTTTCAAAACAAGTCAACATTTGGAACAAACCGCTAACACGACTGTGAAGAGGGAGAAACTCAAACTGTTCCTGCCGAAGCTCACAAAACAACACAAAATGAAGGTGTTTCACACAAGTGATCAGGTCCACCCACGGCTGTGTGACTCATGAAACCACATGTGTTTAAAGTTCAGACCAAAGCAGGAAAAAAAAATGCTGAACAGTGGCACATTCACCAAATCATGCTACTACTGCATTAACATATTTGAACAAGAAACTTTAAACTTCAGGGGGGAAAAGATGACGCTGAGTCCTCAAATCCCGTCAGCATGTCCTGGACAGAGTCAGCTCTGCTGCTCAACAGACTAAAGCCAAAACTCAGAAGAGACAACCAAATACAGACTCCACATAGATATAAAAGGATACATACACGGAAACAAACTACAAAACAGACCTAACAAAAATGTAGTGGAGATAGAGATGCATACTGTGAAAATGAGACTTGCTGTGGCTCAATGAAGCTATAGTTACACTGAGACCATAGTCTGTATAATTAATGGACGTAGTCTCCTCGACGTCACCCGTCTGTTTCTGAAACAGACTTTTGAAGCAAAACAGCCGGCGCGGCCATATTGGAAATGAGGCGTGCTGTGAGTCTCCACAGTAACAACCATAGGACGCTCCACAGTCACGTGATCTGAGCTGTGCTTATGATTGGACGAACTGGCGAGCTTAATATTGTCGAATCTGCAGAGTTAGAAAAAATTTACCCCCCCGTACAGTGCGTGCCGTTAGTGAAATTAGCGATTCAGACAGGAGACATTCTTTGTACCAGGCTGTAAATGTGCTTATTTTGGCTGTGAAAACGGCTTTTTTTGGCTTGGTGTGTTTGTGACTTCCGGTACTTCCAGAGCCAGCCTCAAGTGGACACTCGAGGAACTGCAGACTTTAGCACTTCTTCATTGCCTCATATTTCAGACTGGAGGTTGCCACTTGACTGAGACTCTGCTGAATCTGCGGTAGATCTGTGGAGCTGAAGAAGCTACTGTGAAACTGGAACTCAGTGGAGACAGATGAAAGTAGAGTAGACAGAGACTAAACAATAAATAATAATAGTAATTAATGAGAACTGTGAAACTGGAACTCAGTGCAAACTGATGTAGACATTGAACTGAGACTGAGTGGAGGAAGAGGAGGATGAAGTAGATGCTGACTCTGTGGCTGGTCTTAAAGAAGACAGGACTGCCTGAGCAGGGGCAGAGACTGAGCAGCCTGGACAGTCCTACAGATCCTTCATGGAGGTTCACTTGTGACATTTCAAAAATCAAGTGAACAGAGAATGGTGTTTCACCAATTTGCAGAAACAAATCATGTAGCAAGACAAGACTTTCTTCTGTCTATAGACTGGAAGCTTTGTATATACAGTATACTGTATGTCTGTATGATGAAGGCGTCACTGAACACATACCTTACACACATATAGACATGAGGACGCCCACTCACACAGCCTGAGATTCACAGCCTGCCATGACACTAGGCGGCCTCCTGCGTGAGCTAATGTTAGACTAAACCATCCAGAGGAGAGGAGCTGAGAGTGAGCTGACTCTCACATCTCATGAACACTGAAGAGAGGGGTAGAGGGAAAATATTTACAGGTTGTCGAGCCAGTTTGGTAGATGTTTGATCTGCGTCTCTTGAGATGTGTTACTGCTCTCTTCACAAATCCCAGATTTACAGCCTCTCTGCAGATCACACTGCGTACAAAACACGATACACACTTTTCTTTGACTACTCGAGCAGGCAGAGGAGCAAGGTCAGAACCAGCTCTGAACCAGAGACAATACAAGGCAAATGGTGAAAGAACACAGAAGAGAGTGTTTATGCTGAGCAGCAGTAAACAGCTATTGTTGGCCTGGTTTTACGTGATGTCTCTGTCAGCTACTGAAGGCTGGGTACAGTGTGAGTGAGTGAGTGAGTGAGTGAGTGAGAAAAAGAGAGCGAGAGAGAGAGAGAGAGAGAGACAGCTGCTCTGTCTCCAGAGTTAGAGCTCCATCACTACATTTAATGCTACTACAGATGAAAACACATGAATAAAGTCTGATACATGGACAAGGACAGACTTTATCTGGACAAACAAAGGGAAAATTTAGCATGTTGCCTCAGAACTGTGGAAGATTGTAAAGCAGAAAGAGTAGGTGAGGAGTTTTGTGATGCCAACAATTCAAGGACGAGGTTGTCCTGCGAGCTGACAGGCTGACAACTTTAGCTCATCAACCACAGAGTTTCTGGATGTCAGTCAAGTATGTAACGCTAAATGATATGCAAACATACACACCACAAGATCATTTGTGTGTATTTGCATTGGCTAGCCGCAACCTGGATTATTTGACCATACAGACGTGTCACAAACAAACTCCAGATGTTTTTTTAAATTTCATCATTTCAAAAAGCTGTGTCTGTGTGATCAATGGACGTTTCTATGTAACTAACGAGACACTTGTTGGCAAAAACCTAAAGCCTACACCAGGGGTCACCACACTTTCACAGGACAAGGCTCCCCATAGAGCATCCGCTTCTGGCAGGTCTCAGTGCTACAATGATACAGCTACAGTGAAACCAAGACTCAAATGACACACAGATAAAGCTACCATGAAACCAAGACTCAGAGGATACAGATAAAGCTTAGGTGAAACCAAGACTCAGAGGACACAGATAAAGCTAAGGTGAAACCGAGACTCAGAGGACACGGATAAAGATACAGTGAAACTAAGACTCAGATGACACACAGATAGAGCTACCATGAAACCAAGACTTAGAGGGCACAGGTAAAGCTACAGTGAAACTAAGACTCAGGGGACACAGAATTTCTGTAAAACTGAGACTATTCAGGAAAAAATGTAGATTCTGTGAAACTGACAGAGATAGGTCAAGAGTCATTTAAAGTGACTCTACGCACAGATAGGTGGAGCTACAGTGAAACTAATGCTGTGTCCCAAACCACACACTTTCATCAGTGCACTGCATACACACTGCACTTACTGGAACAGTGCATGAAATCTTACAGTGTTGTCCCAAATCAAACACTGGCTTTGCACACACCAGAACTACAAGCACATTTCACAACCGTTCACAGATGTTCTTCTGTTATCCATTGATTACATCCCTTAATTACTGTTTCATTTGTTCCCACCCCTTCCTCTACGTAGCCAATATGGCAACTGCTGAGTGTGAGAAGCGTCCA
The DNA here is from genome assembly GCA_030710495.1 of Labroides dimidiatus. NCBI lineage: Eukaryota > Metazoa > Chordata > Actinopteri > Labriformes > Labridae > Labroides > Labroides dimidiatus. The sequence goes on along the minus strand of CM061143.1, from coordinate 36,116,995 downwards.
CCATTCAACACTCAACGTTTTGCCCGTTTAAAGTGTGCCAGCTGAGAAAATGATTGCGTTTTTCCAAACTGTCAGTGTGAATGCACTCATGCACTCAAAATAATGAGTGTAAGTGCAGAAGTACGAGATTTGGGACACAGCTGAAGACTCAATCTCTGACCACCCTGGAAACTTTACGGGTCCGGACAGCCACTTTAAAAACCACTGGCCTATACTACGAAGCATCTTTTGAATAGATGGCTTCATTTCATGTTGATTTTTTGTCTTAAAGACCGTAAAAAGTTGCTACTGACACCCTGTGGCACATAAGTGTTACTACAAAAACAAAAGAACACTAAGTCATTCAAATCAAACTGATGTGAATTTGCTTCATGCTTTGAGGCATGTGCTTGTTTCAAAAAGGAGCAGCAGGTAATGAAGCTTGGCTGTCTGTGTTCCCATCAGAGAGTCATTATCTCAGACCTGCTTTCTTTTATTTAATTACAGATGTTGAGGAAGCTGTCGAGGATCAAACAAAAGCTAAAGTTAGAGCAGAAAGTTTTATTGGAGCAGTCAGGTGTCTAATCCTCCAGTCTACAGTCGTGTCTGTGCTGTATGGTGATGATGTTTGTATACAGGAGCCTCCATCTGCACTTCCTCCTGTACGGCTGCACAGATCATTATGTGTTGTCAGCTTTTTACTTCGAACAAACACATCCAGGAGCAGTTTAGATTTCACACATTTATATTTCCAGTGCTTGCTTAAAAATTTATATTTAGTTTGGATTGAGTCATGGTTCAAACACGCCTGTAAAGCCTGAAGACATAAAATGCAGGAGAGGGATGTTATTTCACACGTCTGAACCTGAACACACTCCAAGCCTTCTTCAAGAAACAAAGCCCCCTCCATCCATCCATCTGATGCTCTGTGAGTCCTCTCTCCTTATTCTCTCTACTAAAACATATCTCATCAATTATTCATGAAGCCCACAGAGTGAATAAAAGCACACAGAAGAAACCTCTCTCCCTCTCCATGGCTCACAATCTCCCTCTTACTAGAGAACGCTTAAAACAGGTTTTTTTAGCAGTTCAATCTTTTATTCCTCTAAAAAGTGAAAACGAAAATTCAGACTGTGTCTTTCTGTGTATCTCCACTACAAGAATAAAAAATGAGTGTGTGTGCTCATCAAAAACATGCATAGTTTACAAACAGAAATGCTCTGGCTCTGATGTAGCCAACGGTTACCACCAAAGACTTCCAGCTGAAACTTCATTTTCAGTATGTTGAATGTTTACAGTCAAATTAGCAACATGAGATGTATGTTCAAAAAAAGGTGAAGTGAAATCCACCTTTCAAGATATTTCTGCAAAATAAACTGTCATTTTTAGTTTGGTTGATCTCCCAGAGAAGTGTCCAGTCTTGTGTTTTTGGAGAGTCTCTGTTTCACTGTAAACAGTGAGTCTCACAGAGGCTTCACTCTGTGTTCACTCAGTGGTACGAAGCTGAAACACAACCTGCTTTTCTTGTGATTTCCTTGTGATTAACAGACCGTTCACAGATGCTATAACTCAAACTGAACCTATAAACGTAAATGAAACAATTTACAAGTGAAACGTGGTAATGATTTATCCCACTGTCTCACAGTTATGGATCCTAAACTCCTTTAATTGTATCCCCCTAAAGTGTAATGACTTGCTGCTTTCTTTGTCATGGACAATAATGTCTTTGGGTTTGAAATTAATGGCACAGTTAAAGGATTCTTCGAAACTCATCTCCTCGGCTGTGGGTGGTTTTAAAGAGCATTTTCCTGACTTTCTGACATCTTGAAAACAAAACTTAATCAACTGGAAATAAAAAAGGCAGTTAGATAAATAATCTTCTCTGCATGTTTAAAGGAACAAGGCTTTTCCTGAATATTTAACTTGTATCAGTGAGGACATAAGAAAAGAGTGTCACAGGAAACAGAACTCCAGCCTGATTCTGTGTTTTCATTTCAGGAGCACAAACAGGATAAATAAATCCTTCATTTCCTTCCAGTTATTTCTGATTCCTGTCTCATGTGCAGGTCCAGCAGGCAGCTACAGCGGCACAGTGAATCAAATAAAAGTCAGATCTGCAAACAAATGAATTACATTAAGTCATATTAATGAGCCTGGATGCGAGCAGACCCCAGAGCTCATTTGTTTAGCATGTTAGCCAGGCTTCTGGCTCCATCTGTGCACAGCTCGGCAGAGCCAAGTGAGCACCGCCGCTGTGCCAAATTCTCATTAACATCTCCTTTTACCACTGAGCTTCTGATGGCGCCCATCACTCTGGAGCTGATCGTCAGCTATGGGCGTTAAAAAACAACGCAGAAGTACACCTGCTCAGTAACAAACTGCTCACAGACTGCTCAGCCTGAGAGAGACCAGGGGGTACACCCAGGAAATAGAGACTCACCAAAGACAGGAGCTGAACTAGCCTTAAAACCATCAGACACCTGGATGATGGAAAAACACACGTTGGATGGATGGATGGATGGATGGATGGATGGATGGATGGATGGATGGATGGATGGATGGATGGATGGATTGGATGGATTGGATAATAAATGGATGGATGGATTGAGTGGTGGATGTATGGATAAATGGATGGATATATAAATGGTGATCCATTGATGGATGGTTAAAATGATAGACTGAAGAATATAAAGATTTAATAATGGACTGAACAGTGGATGGAGGGATAAAATGATGGAAGAATTTATGAATGATAGATGGATGGAGGGATAGGATAAAAGATATGGATGGAGGGATGAAATGTTTTAAGGGGTAATGGATGGATGGATGGATGGATGGTTAAAATGATTGAGTAAATGATGGATGGATGGATGGATGGATGGATGGATGATGCATGGATGATGGATGGATGGATGGATGGATGGATGGATGATGCATGGATTATGGATGGATGGATGAATGGATGATAAATGGATGGATGGATGGATGATGCATGGATGATGGATGGATGGATGGATGGATGGATGGATGGATGATGCATGGATGATGGATGGATGGATGGATGGATGGATGGATGGATGGATGGATGGATGGATGGATGGATGATGCATGGATGATGGATGGATGCATGGATGATGGATGGATGGATGGATGGATGGATGGATGGATGGATGGATGGATGGATGGATTTTTTACACTCTAGTTTAGACTCAGGTGACTCAGGCTGTTATGGATTGGCTGGACTGAACTGAGCATGTGCAACCTTAGAAGACATGAACATGCTTTGGGGTTCACGTTAAAACAAACATGATGGGTGATTACAGCACAGTGTCAGTACCGTGTAAAACAGAACAACTGAAGATGAAAAGTCTTAAACAAATAAATCTAATTGTTTAGAATTAAAGTTTGACTCCTCTACAAAAAAGCTGATATATTTCTCTCAAACTGAGAAATTTAGCTGAAAGTCTGGAGGTACATATCATCCCTAATCCAACACAATCCAGTCTTTCTTCAGTGCAATCAATGAAGGAAAAAAGCACCAAGAAAAGAGTTCATAAAAATGGAAAAAAACTCAATACGTCGTTTATTTTCATCTTGGGGATACTTAGCTTAGTAACACAAGTTTAAGGATAAAATCCCTTAAAAGGCAAATTAATCCAAGTCTTCCTCCTCTCTGTATGCTGAGGAAGAACATAATCTCATGAAGTGATCCTGATCGAGGTTTATTTTCCTGGCCGAAGCAATCTGCTGCCAAACTGACCTGAGACTGAGATACAGACTCATCATGAAGTAACAGGATTTAAGAGTCATTTTATCCTTAATGTTAATATTCAAAGAGTTTAACTTCCTTTCTCATTTCTCCCTCATCCTTTGACTTCCCTTTCTTTTTCCTGCTCCAGATCTATCCATCCAACCTTTACTCCCTCCTCCAGACCTCTTTCTGACTCTTTCTATCTGTAACCTCTGCATCCCTTCCTCCTTCTTTCATCCTCCTCCTCCTCCCGTTCTCCATCTCTGTGTCCGCAGGACTTCCAGCTCACTGTGACCGCTGGCGCATCCCACCTTCAATTTGTCGTTTCCACAGTAACCAAAGACCACCAGGAATCTGCTCTAAGCACACACACACACACACACACACACACACACACATTCACAAACACACACATACACCCTCTCTCTCTCTTTCTCTCTGTTCTGCACAAATTCATCACTGTGTGTGTGTGTGAAGCTGGAGGCTCTCTGTGTTCAGTCTAATTCATGATTTTCATTGTGGAATAGATTTATTAAGGTCCTGATGTGGAGCCAAAGACCTTCAGCTCAGCCGTCAGTGTGTTATTACAGTCATACAGCTACAGACCATTTACAGACACTGGATGTTTGAGGCTGACACTGACAAGAAAGGCCTTCAGCCTCACTGATAGGAATATTAATCTGCATCAAGCTGACAGAAGAATGAAAGGACAACTCACGTTCCCTCCAAAGGACGATCTGGACTATACAGCTAGACCTGGCTGCAGGTTTTGGACGATGCAAACCAGAAATTCCAAGAGGACACCTGCATGTTTAGTACGAGTATAATACCAGGACCTTCTGAGGTTGATACGAAAGAGTAAACTTCTGCAACACACTGAAACCATGACTACATCATGGTGAAGAGTCATGAAGTCTAAATCTGTGATTTGTCTGGTCTGCAGGTTTGGACACAGCTCTGTGAGAATTCTTTGAGCTGGAACATTTGTATGATTCTGTTTGAAATGATGCTAACAGATACAAGCTTCCTTACTGGTTAATGACACATTAGAGGGGCATGCCTCAAACACCAAGGTCTGACCATAGCTCCACTCCTGACAGGCCTCCAGAGAGCTGGCCAATCAGAGTGAAGGGAGTTTGTGGAGCAGGGAGCCTTAAAGAGACAGCAGCATAAACAAAGCCTTTCAGACAGAGGCTGAAATAAGGGTTCAGAGAAAAATAGGGATTTATTTGAGCTGTTAATCATGCAAAGATTCTACAGGGGGACCAGAGGGACGACTACGGACTAAAAAAAGAACTACACCCCTATTTAGTAGACTTCACAGAGTAGGATCCCATTGCCTGAATTGTCACTCCCAGATATTTTCTACTTTCTGGTTAAATCTCCTTCTTACACTCAAACAATTGAAACATTGACTTTAAATTAATTTATTATGTCAACTGGTTCCATTTAAATGTATTAGGTTAGTTGAAAACAACAGTTTAAGGGTCAACTAAGTTGAACTTGAAATTATTGCTTTCAACTAACCTAGTACTTTTACATGGAACTGGTTGACCTACTAAATTTAATTAAAGTCAGATTTCATTTTTTGAGTGAAAAGACGGTATCACTTATTCCATAATTGTGATGAATGCAGCCAAACATTATTTAATTATACTAAATATATGAGCATGTTATTACTGGCTATTTGCTACATCACACAGGATTCACACACGGAGCAGACTCGCAGCATGATGTATGAAGTTCACCTGCATCTCCAGCCCCAGAGTTCTCCTGCTCAGCTCTCTGCTGCAGTTTGGTCTAATATATAACTTTTGATTCAGAAGTTTAAGTTCATATGTTGATTAGAAGAGCAGTTTTGTGGGATGTTGACTTCAATTGAAACACCAACACACTTCAGCGTGGAGCATGCTCAGTGGAGGTTATTTCTGAGGGTGCATTCAGATGTCTTGTCATAGCAAGACAACTTCCCCAATCCTTCCACAGTTATCAGATGTTACAGGACGGAGAGGATCAAATTTAGCCCCCAAAACCAACTGTTCAGCCACCCAACCACCCATCAGATGACTCCATTTGGCTTTTATGACTTCAATCCATCAAATGAAATCTTAAAGATCCAATCTTACAGCCGAGATATCAGAGATGGAAAAACACCAGCCGCTCCCAGTTCACACCTTACACTCAGTTTCACGCTCACTCACACACTTCTCAGACCTGTAACACTCACCTCGTGAATGAACAGTCCAATTACTGCCTGATCCTGAGACTCATTCATCTCACAAGAAAAACCCGACCTGCTCTTTACTCACAAGAATAAGACCACACACACAAAGCAGCTCTCATCTGCGTGTTTGTGTGTGTGTTTGTGTATGTGTGTGTATGTGTGTGAGTGTGTGAGCATCATATCTTGTCTGCTGGTTACACCTGACTGACACACACAAAGAAAAACAGCAAATATCACAAAAGAAACAATGCTATATGATACAACTTAAAACATATTTAAAGTAATACAACACTGTACGATACGACTAGAAAGAAACACTTGAAGTTTGTGCATTTGCTTGTAAAATCTTAATACGATGTGATTGGCTGCTGCTTTGGCCAGGTCTCTCTTGTAGGAAGAAGAAATTTTGAACCTCAATAGCATTTCCTGGTTAAATAAAGGTGATATGTATATATATATATATATATATATATATATATATATAGATAGATAGATAGATAGATAGATAGATAGATAGATAGATAGATAGATAGATAGATAGATAGATAAATAAAAAAAGGAGTTTTCATTTGGGTTTGAATAATTCTGCAACTGTTTGTTGGAAAGAATGTCCTTCCTACAGTGAAGCATGGCGGTGCTCTGGGGCTGATGTGCATCTTCTGGAAACCTGCAACATGCGGAAAACATTATCGCATGAATGTAAATTTTGCTTTTAAATCCATTTTTAAAGGAGTTGAATAATATTGAGTGCAGCTGTGTGACACATGATGAAAGAATACGACAGGCTAAGCTAAAACAGATGCAACATGATGTAGCGGATGGGCATCCTGAAAATACAATCCTATCAGAGTGGATGTGCTAATTTTCCCTCAGGGAAATCAGCTTCAACTCAAATATCGCACAAATTTTTTAGCCTCCAACGGTGTTTTTAAGAGATAAAAATTTAATCAAAATAAAGCCTGTAAATGGTTGAAAGCTTGTAGACTGTTTAAGTTCTGTCCACATGAAGTCAGACTGAGTCTGCTGCTCAGTGGCTTTAACTCAAACATCACTGCAGAACGTGTCTGAAATGTAACTGCACTGAAATGTTATTAAAGGTGTGAACGAAATCTATTTTCTCACTGCTCCTTTTTCTGTAACATGTCGCAGATGGCTGATGGTAGATTTAAAGTGGTGGTATACCTAAACACACACACACACACACACACACACACACACACACACACACACACACACACACACACACACACACACACACACACACACACACACACACACACACACACACACACACACACGCGCGTGTGCATGTTAGCTCCTTAGAAATGAAATGTAGAAAGGTCTCTTTTCTTTTTTTTGCAGCCATGTCTGAAGCTCTTAACAATGTTTCTGATACTTGAAAAATCAAATCTAGAAAAGCTCATAAATAATTCAGATGACCTTCAGACATCACACAACTCAGCCGCGATGACGGACACGTTGATCATAGTGTACAGGGGAGCTCTGTGCCCGAGGGGCTCCAACAACAGCAAGAAAAACTGAATATATACCTCCGTCAGTTCACATCACTTTCAATTTACATCCCTGAGAGCTGAGGGCTGTTCTCAAACACAAGCTGCAGGAAAACACAACAATGAGCATAACAACTCATTATAATGATACACTCATGTACAGCAGGTGTTATGATTTTCATTATCACCCTCTCTGCTTACTGTGCTAGCATGCTAACTGCAGCTAAACCAAAGAATGGAATGTCTTCAGTTCTGCAAACAGTTCATCACAAACACTGTAAATGATGACCTGTCATTTTACCACTGCTACCTTAACAGCTGTTATTTGTCCAGACTTCAGTTTAACTCTGGACTCGACACGTTTGTCCCATCTGAAAGACTGTTCCTGTGTTTTAATGACTGAGGTGTTGAGGACAGCTGATCCTGAGTGATGACTCAACAGGGACATGTCAGACAGAGACACCACGTCACTGTCTGCTGGATCTCATTAACTACCCGTCCAGGTGTGAGAGCTCCTCAGGGTTTGCTCTGCAGATGGATCTGATGTGATTTCTGTAAAGACGATTGCTGCTGTTGTACTGTCACACTGAGGTGGACGGATTAAAAGAAGAGAGACAACTGACAGAACAAGATGAACAACTCCTTCTTCAGGTGACAAGTTGAGTGGCACAGGAAGTGAACTAAAATCTAATGGCTAAATCCACCTGGTCTTTGTCTGGTCCATCCCCGCTTTGTCATGGTACCAGAGCTTATGAGATTCAATTAACCCTTTAAAGCCAGGTGCTGTTGCCAGCTTCAGAATATAATCCACGTTCTTACTGTTGTAAAGAACAGTATCAGTGATTTTTCTGGAAGTTTATTGAGTCATTTTTCCGTGTTGTGGTCAAAGCCTGCCTGTTTTTGCCACTGTCAGCCTGTTTTTTGTTCCTCTTTTTATTTGATCGATCAGTGGTTGTTTTATAAATAGTGTTGGTAGTTCTGTGCAGAGTGAAGTAAAAAATGTTGAGGTGATTTACGAGGAAGAGCAGAGTTTCTTCTAGATGTGTGGAGGAGAGGAGAGCAGCTGGAGATGAAGGAGGAGACAGGGGGCACATCACCATCCCAAACACAGTCAGGAAACTGTTTGTTTACACTATTTATTCACAGATTTATCAAACTATCTATATTCAATACCTAGAGCATTTTTCTCACTTTGGCTTTGTCTCAAAATGCTGTCCCCCTCTTGTCTCTTAAGACACTCTGGACTTTGACTTCAGCTGGACAGAAACTGCTTCAGGAAAACCAGGAAAACGTCGGTCATTACTGGACTTTATTAAACCACAGAGAAATTAAAGAGTTCAGGCAAACAAAACTTCTTGTGTTGTTGTTTCATAGTTGAAATTAAATTATTGTCATCTCAAAATCTTTGGACCTGAACATCTACAGTTTTTAAAAAGAGAAAACTTGATGAAAATTCTTCTTCTATTTTTTTTTTTTATGTCACAGTTTTTTTCTGGCCCCGCTCTATTTTATTCCAGCTCAGTCTCAGATCCAGCGATCTATCATCCCCTACAGCAGAGACACAGACCTGTTTATGTTGGATGTGGGACCAACAATCAGCACAGAGCAGATGGAGCAGGACAGGAAGTGAGGCGCTGTGTTAAAAGATCCATTTGATTTCAGAATAAAACGTTTTGATAAAAAAAAAAAAGCCATAATGAGCAGAACCAGACCAGGAGTCAACAGGTCTGAGATCTTCAGAGCACAGTAAAAACGACATGGATGAGGACAGTGACAGAAATCCTCATTCCAGCTCTGTGACTACCCAGCTGGTAGGCGTTGAAGGACGGAGCCAAACTGCTACGGATTGAACACATAACTTGTGGAAGTCGATCATAAACTGATTTAATTCTGACATTGTCCCTCACTCCTGTAATAAGAGGACAACACACTTTTGAAACTGTCTGTTAATGCCAATATTTGTGGTTTAATAAAGTCAAATTGACTAATTGATAGCTGTAATGCTAATTTATCCATGTTAAATCAATCAATCAATCTTTATTTGTATAGCGCCAATTCATAACAAGTGTTATCTGAAGACACTTAACAATAGAGCATAAATCACATTAATTTATGCTAACAACAGGGAGAGAAACACCTCATAGTCATGGACCAAAACTAGCGACACTTTCAACTTTTCGTTTTCCATGACTGAAAACTGATCAATCATTTTCCAGGCTGCTTGGTAACCCTGCTGATATTGATGAAGAAGCTTTGCCAGACTGTCCCCCTCTTGAAAACCATAACTGACATCTATAAATGCAGTCAATGGTTGTAACCGAATTGTCGTCCATAGACGTCAATGGCAGCTCACGTGTTAAAAAATCTGTAAGAAAATGCTGGAGTATGTATGACCAGGAAGTAGAAGTATGACCAAACAGCACAAAGAAAAAGAGCAGGGTGAATGCTTGCTCAGAAACTCATCATCAGAGACTCTAAAGGAGGCGGAGTCATGACGCTGGTTTTAAGATGACTGTTATGAATTCAGCAGAGCCATTTAACAGCTGACACTGAACTGAAATATGGAGTCACAGCGTGAAATGCTTGAAGATGGAGCGTCTGAAACATGCTAACAGACAACCTGAACGTGGTTCTCAGAGCAAACACTTTAAAAGACTGACAGGAGAGTGTGTGAGTGTGTTACTGAAACACAGATCAATACTCCAGCTATTAGCACAGACATGACCAATCCCATCTGTATGCATCTGATGCTGCTGCCTCTGCCTTATGGGAACTATTTAAAGCTCAACGTCTAACCTAAAGACACCTGGGCATGTGGGGAGAGGGAGAGCTGGAATCAAACTGCCAACCAACTCAACCACTGAGCCTTTACAAGCTTCAAAGTATAAAGACGTTTTAGTTAAACGTGTATTTACTGAGGAACAATGAGGTGGCTCATAACTCAAGGACACATGATTGACCTGTGGGATGTTTATCAGGAGCCAGTTTTCTACATACAGCTGAACAGTTACAGAGACACACTCCAGAGAAACTGGTCCAGGAACTGTTGCTCTTTTTTATAGATGCAGCTCCGACATGAACCTGAACACAGAAGCGTTCAGTGGCCTCCCGATGAGCTCTCAATCACTAAAGATAAGACGCTGTTATCAGCATGTCTTCCTCTTGTCTCAGCGCAGTCATCTTGTCAACACTTTACCTCATCAGGAATCCTTTCAGTGTCTTCACTATGAGAGTCAGGGGGCGCCGGTGCACTCAGTGCATCAGCAGACAGAGGAGAGGCAGCGGTGTGAACACTTGATTAGTCTGTGTGGAGAGAAGTGTTTTCATCTGCTGACAAGAGCTGCTTTAAAAACATGCACAGCCTCATTCACTCCAAGACTCTTCAGTTTACTCCACACACATATCAAACAGTCACCTTCCTTTCACTGCTGACAGCTGCTGAGCCATGCAGTCATATTCAGAGTATGAAATGTGAATCTTGATGTTGTTAGATTGTCGCTACTCTGTGATTTCTTTGGTGTCATTCCATTACATTTCTGCACACTTGATTTGAGCGTAGAAAGTCTGAAACGTTCTTTATCATGGAAGAAAAAGGAAGAGCAGCAGAGGAGGGATCCTCCAAAGAGATCTTCCCTGGAACAAGTCAACATAAATTAAAGTTAAATTATAGATAACTAATAATTTACTGTATAATTTCTTATTGGGTATTCTGAACCTCAAATCAAACGGCCACAAGTTTCAGCAAAAAATTAATGAATGTTGATCCAAAATATGATTTGAACATTCCCACAATTGAAAGAGGGGGAACTGTGCTTTCTTATTTCTTTACTCTGTCCCTCTTGTGCCTCTCTGTGCTTAAAAAAAAGTTAGTTGCTGTATTTTTAAGGCACCCCACCCCACAAACCCCCTTCACTATGATTGGCCACCCACTGGAGGCTGGTCAAGGGTGAACCTTGGTGTTTGAGGCCCCACTCCTCCAGCGTTTCATGAACCAGAGAGGAGATCCTGATGTGAGGACTTCATCATTTCAGCAAGTCTTATGAAGCTCTGGTGCCTTTTTTCATAGAACGAGATGTTTTGATCAGTTTACAGATTCAGGGATTCTAAAACATTTAATTATGTAGAGGTTTGAAAATCTGCAAACGCTCAGTCTGAACATCCAGCATTGTTACTTTGTTTGTTCATTTAAATTTTAGAAATTAATTAGCACTAGGGATGTCCGGACCCCGGTACCTAGTATCAGATTGGGGCTAATTTTAGCATTTTCTAACGTATCGTGATCGGCATGTTAGCTGATTTTCTCATCCAATCATTAATGTTAGCCGTCATTGAGCACAATTTGCAGCTGAACCCTAATGTGTTAGTATAACCAAGTGCTCTGATTCCACCCAGCTTCTTAAAGTTGATGATAAGTAATTAAATAAAGTTCACTGGTGTGGAACAGCAGCAACTCTTTGCTTTATTACAGAGCACTTTACAGCAATAACATCTGCTTTACAGCATCCTACAGTAACTCTCCAGGGACAGACGGTGAAAAAAAAAAAGGTGAAAACAAACAAACATGTGACAGTCTGTTAGCTTAGCATTAGCTCCTCTGTGGTTTAAATATCAGCAGTGTGGAAAAAAATCAAACTAGAAAACAGTCGAGCAGCCGCACGTGAATACATTTATGAACTACGATGTTTTCACGAGGCATTCAATACGACCAAAACATCCTTAAATAACATGAAACATACTTAGCTAACAGGAAACACTGCACCGCTGACTCTGGGCTTTAAAGGAACAGATCAGAGAGAGAAAGAGAGAGAGAGAGAGAGAGAGCATCCCAAAAGCTCTGAGAAGGTGGTGGTACGCAGGTTTATCTCATCTCTGTTATCCACGGTATGTCCTGTTGTTCAAACACTTGGTTTCCCATCATGCCTCACTGGGCTCGCACTTCCCAGAAACTACTCCACAGTCTGAATGAGTGAAGGTGAAGCTACAATTAAAACATGAGGTCAGTAATAGTAATATATCACTTCATCTATTGATCCTAATGATGGTGAAGCCCTGGCTTACAGTGAACACTGTGCTACACCTCAGTTGGGCCTGACGTCCTCCTGTGGCCTCATTGAGTGCAAACTCCTCCAAAAGTTTGCCTCCACACCTGTTTCCTGTGGAAAAGATGAAACATCTGAGGCCAGATGGGATTCTGTCAGGAGGCTTTGTTTGCAGAAAACAACAAAGGAGGAAACAGCATGTGAACAGAAACTGCAGCAAAGCAAAGACCTAAAAACTTTCAGAGCTACGGAGTTTACAGATGACAGAGGAATATCAGGAAAACATTCTCTTTAATATTCTGTGTTATGTAATAGATTTCATCTGGAGAAAGAAGAGGTGATGTTTTTTATTTTGGTGAATGTTGAGCTAATCTGAATAATAATTGGGGAAAATATATTTAAATAATCAGCCTCTGAAAAATCAGGGTCTCTCTCATTGACTTACAAAACATGAATAATTATCAGCTCGAACTTCACGAACAAACAGGGAGCCTTTCACTGGAATCAAAGAGCATTATGAAACACCAGGAAATTAACCAGAAACAAGGAAAAAAAAGTCATCAGGGAGAAAAATGATTGACAAAGTCATTAAAGGAACCGGTGAGGTAACAAACAACGTGATCCTCTGAGGTCTGCACGCGCTCAGTCACAATGAGGAGGGATCATAAAATCACTTCAGAGCCACTCGTTTTCATTAAAGAGGACTCAGCTTGGAGGCCTTTAAATCTGAAGGTGTTTGAAGAGCGACCTCAAGAGTCAACACCCCCACTACCACAACAACATCTACAACTACAACAACAGCACAACAACTAAAAACAGCAGCAACAACTAAAAACCAAAAAACATCAACTACAAACAACTAAAAACAACAACAACTACTACAGCACAACAACTACAACAACAACTAAAAACAGCATCAACGACAAATATCAACTACTACAACAAATAACTACTACTAGCACAACAACAAAAAACAACAACTACAACAAAAAACAACTACTACTACAGAACAACAAACAGCAACTACAACGACTGAAAACAACGACAACAGCATAAAAACAACAACAACAACAACAGCAACAACAACAGCACAACAACAAACAGCAGCAACTACAACTAGAACAAACAAGAACCACAACAAAAAACAGCAACTACAACAAAAAAACCAACAACAGTTCGACAAAAAAGCAACAGTTCAACAAATAAACAACAACAACAACAAAAAAATGCAACAACAGCAACAACGGTAACAAAAAATCAACAACAGCAGCAAGAACAACAGAAACAAAAAAAAACAACAGCAACTAAAACTTAAAACAGCAACAATAAGAACAGCAACTACAACAAACAGCAACAAAAACAGCAACTGCAATAACTACAATGATAACAGCAGTGAGAAAACAACAGCCGCAGCAGCAACAACAACAACAAAATCAGCCATAACAAAAAGCAACAACAGCAGCAACAACAAAAGCAGCAACCACAACAATAGCAACAGCACCATCAAAAAGCAACAACAGCAGCAGGAAACCAAAAACAGCAACAAAAATTAAAAGTAACGAATGGTAACAATTACAACCACAGCAGCAGAAACAGCGACAAAAACAACAACAGCAGCAACAACAACAGGGGTGTATGAGCAGTGCTGACTGCTCACAACATGTAACATGGTGAAGATCACCTGATCTTTACAAGACTTGGGCCCCGTTTACATGACCACGTTTCACAGTGTTTCACTCGCAAGCACAAAGAATCCTGTTTACACAGAAACGCTGATGGACTGAAAAATGTTGTAGTACGCATTCTAGGCCTGTAGGTGGCGATATAACTATAGAGTCTTTTGGTAGCCCTCCGCTGAAGAAGAGGTGGGCTGATCACCTGGCGTATATATTGAATTTGTCTTATCTGAGTGCAGAAGTAGAGCAACAGATGAAGATTTTGATGAAAGGCAGTCAGCAGATTCAGCAGATTCAGCAGCTCAAGGACAATAGCGTTTCCACTGAAAACTTCCAAGTTTAAGCCGAGACGTGTTTCATCACTAAATGTTGTGACGGACATCATGTCTCCTGTTTCTCCAACATTTCATCCTGACCACACGGGAACACGTTGCTAAAGGTGTTCCTGCTCCCTGACCAGCGAGAAACCATTACGCTTTGAGAAACAATCCTCCCAGCTGAGAGGGATCATCGGCGCTCACACAGAGTAATAAAAATCACAGCGGGCCGAGTTTATGTGCTGGAGAAAAACAACATCCCCCGAGCCCAGGCCTCACATGGTCCAAAGCTGCTAAGCTAATTAGCCTCGCTCTGAATCTAATCTGTGGATGCTGCGAGCTGCTTCTGATGTCTTTCAGCCCGAGGTAATGGACAATAATTAGCACCATTGATTTTCTACACTGTGCAGGGGTGGGGGAGAGGCTGTTAATAGTCCTGAGAGAAGAGATGGACAGATGAAATCCACTGTGGACGTCTCCGTTAAAAGACATCAGGGAGGAGAGTTTGACCACCGCTGTTAGAGAGTGACAGAAAAATGAAGGGATTAAAGGGAGGGATTAGAAGGGATTAAAAGAAAGAAAGGTTGTCAAACTGACAGTGTCATGTTTGGAAAAGCATGGATTTCCTGCAGGAGGGAGGTCTGAGCAGAGGAAAATCTGTACAACAACACCACAAAGGATAACAACAACATGTTCCACAATAAATAAGCACACACGTTTTATAACAGTCATAGCTCTGCTTCAGGTGTGTGTGTGTGTGTGTGTGTGTGTGTGTGTGTGTGCTCGTTAACCTGTCTCCAGAGAGGTGATTACCACTGACATGAAGTTAGGACACACTCAGAGACAGAGGAACATTGTGCTGCTTTTTGACAGTAAAAAACTCAAAATGTTCAAACAAAATGCAAAAAATCTGACACGTTTCTTCCGGCCTGTGTCGGCTCATCAGCGGGAGCTGCAGAGTCCCATTAGTCTGCTCAGTCCTGGCTGCTCCTCCTCACTTCTGTCTATTTTTGTCGCTATGTGTGAGTGTACATACACCGTTTCTGTTCAGATATTTGAGTTTCTTCTTCCGACCGAGAATTTGTGGGTTCTGCTGACGGGAGCGTTAAAAAAAACACAGTACAGAGGAGGTGGGATGTATATGAGGTGTTGGCAGGTTACTCAACAGTGTTATATCTCCAGACTACATCCCAGCGCCCAGTGAGGTCTCTACCACAGCCTCACGGCTGCACTGTGTTAAGCAGATACTCCTCCAGCTGGGACTCCATCAACAAGCATGCTGACTTCCTTCCCAGTGATTAGGAGGCACTGTTTGAACACATCATTGTCTGCATGGATACACACCTCAAGAAAACAGGTACCTACTACTCTGTCACTGCACAGTAACTCGTGGTCACCATTAACCAACTTCCAGCCAAGAAAAGCAATCATTACTTCAGTGATTCCACAGACGAGCTCCACGTGTTGATGTGTTTGTGGTGAGTCTCAGTTTCACTATAAACAGTAAGTTCCACAGAGGCCTCACGCTGTCTTCCTTCAGGGGTATGATGCTGAAACACAAACTGATTTTCTTCTGATTAACGTCTCTTATGTTTGCTGAAATAAAAACAACAAGAATTGTAAAAAGTCAAAAGTCAAGCTTTGTCAGGTCTGTCCTCAAGAGGAGACGGAAACTACTACAAAGGTGTCTGTTTAACTGAGGTCTACAAAAGAGGAGGGGATGGGTCGATTCTCTTGCTTGCACCTGATTGGTCCGTACAAGTCCGACAACAAACAGAAACTACAACACTTATATACAAAGATCCTGCTGCCTACAGATTTTTTTAGGTTGACTGTGTGAACAGAGACGAATAGAGACGTATCAGCCTTTAAAGTAAGAGGGACTTTAATGCCTAAAGGGCATGTCACACTGAGACTGCCTTTATTACTCTTTATTTTACCCATACACGGCTCGGGGGAAAAAAAAAAAAAGAGATCATTGCAAAATGTTCAATTTCTCTGATATTACTTTTTATATGTTTGTGTTTGAGTAAAACAGACATTTGTGTTTTATTTCATAAACTAGTGTCCACATTCCCTCCAAATGTCAAATAAAAATCTTGTCATTAACAATACAATATAGTCACTACAGAAATGACGAATGGTCGAAATATAAAAAAGATAATACAAGGTAAATAAGTTGACAGTCATTCTAAGACAACACAATACTTGTGTTTTAACTCAGGAAGAGTTCATAAATCAATATTTGGTGGACTAACTGATTTTTGATCACAGTGTTTATGCGTCCTGGCTGATTCTCCTCCAGTCATTCACACTTCTGTTGGTTATTCTTCTGGAGCAAAAATTCAAGCAGCTCAGCTTTGTTTGAAGGTGTTCGACCATCCGTCTTCCAATGGGGTTCAGGTCTAGAGACTGGGCTGGGTCTTGATCTGGTGGTCTTTTGTTCACACCTTGATGGCCCAGCTGTGTGTCATGGTGCACTGATTGATCCTTAGAGTTGAGGAACATCGTCAGAGCAGGATGAATGTTTTCTTACAGGGTGACCTCGTTCATGGCTTTATTCATGGGTCCTTCACAAAGATGGATCTGCCTGATTCCAGCCTCACTGAAGTCCCCCAGATCATCACCATTCCTTCATTAAAAGTCACAGTAGGTGTGAGACACTGTGGCTGGTGGGCCTCTCAGGTCTCCATCTAACCTTTAGACCACCAGGAGTTGGGAAAAGGCTGAAAACTGGACTCATCAGAGGAGATGACCTTCCTCCAGTCCTCTTTAGTCCAGTCCTTCTGGTCTTTGTTGACGCTCAGTGTGGCTCTTCTTTGCTTCTCACTGATGAAGGGCTTTTGTCTAGATTTATAGGACTTGAGCCCTGCCTCTAGGAGCTTATGTAATCCTACGGTTGTTGAGTGACATTCAAGTAGCTGTTTTTTTCCATGCAGCTGCTCCTATTGTAAGTGGATAGTGATGATTACTGCTGTGTTTTTATACTTTTCCTTGTTAAATATGATTTGGTTCAGGTGATCACCTGATTAGTCCCTCAATGAGGTTTACTTGTGTTGATATTCACTGGAACCCAAACGGCTGAGAGATTATGATTTCAGAAAAAAAAAAAATCTACAGTGGTCTCTTAATTTTTTCCAAAGCTGGATATTACAACAAAATAATGAGACAGAAAACTTTGGATCAAGACGGCTTTCTTCACCTCAGATCTTAAAATATCCAACAAAAACAGCTGGTTTCCTGACCCAGCCTCATTAAACTCATCAGCTTGATTGTGTTTTTTCCTGTTTGATTGTCTCACCAGCTGAGAGCGACGGGTTCAGTGTGGACACAGAGCGACTGGTGTCCAACAGACGCTCAATCAAACCAGACGCTCACTTGCAATTTGTGTCACGTCAGTTTAGTTTTTTCATTTGTCTGGTTTGTGGGATCATGATGGCTCATTCAGCTGGACTCACTCTGTGGATCTGGGAAATAGAGGTGCGCTAATTGAAGTTTCATATCTTATTAACGAGCTTGATTCCAGACAAGAAAACATACTGAAGCCATGAGCTCACAGGTGTGCAGCTGAGTCCAGGTGTTCAAGAGTCTGGTTGTTGAATGAACAGGTGCTCCACAGAACAGGAGCATCAGCGCTCTGATTTATTACATGCAAACATTCCAACACCCACCAGTGGCCCAGACCTATTAGAGATGCAGACTGCATGTGAGCCGCACGAGGACGTGAAATTAGTTCAGACCTCAGCTCGAGGCTGTTCAGAGTACCAGTACTCTCCCATTCAATTAATCAGCAGCACAGCAGCATGCTAACAAACAGTGAGGGAAATCACACAAAGTCTGCTCTGAATGTGTTCATCTGAGTTTCCCCCGCAAACAGTTTCATATCCATTCAGTCAGTGTCAACTTTTACATATTTCTGATGGTTTGACTCAACAAAATTGGTTTTCAGGGAGCAGCTGACCCTGTGCAGGCGGACTTCTTCGCGTTCAGCAGCTCCTGTTCAGTTTCCAGTCAGAAAAAAGAGCAACATGAAGATTCAGAAGCTCTCAGCTCACATTTACAGATACAAGCTTTTCTTCTTCGTTTAGGAAACACTGAAACAAACATGCTTTTTAATCTCTTTTCATACAAAAATGGACAGAGTCGTCTGTCTGCATTCATTCCATCCATTTTTCTGCACATTTTCCGCAGCCTTGCAGGATTAGAACGTGTAATGCAGAACCACTGAGAATAATGAGGGCAGTGTCGGGCAGGGGAGCTGATCGTTTAAACCAAAAACTATAAAAAAAAACCCAAACACAGCGTTAGGCCTGTGACAATAACAAATTGTGCCAGATGATATATTGTCCCCACAAATTATTGCCCATAAACGATATATTTGTCAGCATTATTTTGAGACCAAATCAACAGCTAATGTACTAATTATATTATATTATATTATATTATATTATATTATATTATATTATATTATATTATATTATATTATAATAATGTAATGTAATATAAACAAGTAAATAAACAAAAAAACAAGAAAAATAAAATGAATTCATTATCTGTTAGCAAAAAATGCACTTGATTAAAAACCTGTATTTAAGGGCAGCATTTCTTCTGTGTTGTGGCAAACTACACTTTCTGTCTTCAAGTTAATTCTCACTCATCCAGGTCATAGCTATTCTGAATGCTCAAAACCAAGCTAACTGGAATGTTTAGAGTTAAGGGCAGGGGTCGGCAACCCGTGGCTCCAGAGCTGCATGCTGCTCTATAGCACTCCCCTAGCCCTCCTCGAGCTTTTTCAAAAATGTGTGAAAATGGAAAAAGGATGGGTTTTTATTGTTGTTGTTGTTTTTATATGGTTTTTTTAGGGGGGAAACCTGACACAAATATTCTTATGCTGTAAAAATTTGTCATAAATACTGAATTTCAGAATTGCACTAAATAGCAGAATTGCGTCATAGCCTGCTACACACAGTGCAGGTGGCTGTTGTAAACAAACGAGGGTGTGTCACGGGCCATGGAGCCCAAAGGGATAAAGAGAACGATTGCTGTTGAGAACAGAGGATTGAAGGAAGAATGGACAAAATTGTTTGCTGAAGGATTTCCTGCATGTTTGATTTGCAATGAGAAGTTGTCAAATAACAAAAAGAGCAATTTGGAGCCACATTTCCAATTAAAACATACTACATTTGAAGCCGAGCAGCCAGTTGGGAATGAGAGAAAAAGTACAATTGCAGTACTATCGGAGAAATTAGAGGTTTTGTTGCAGCCAGGGAGATGATAAAGTGTGGGAAACCGTTCACTGATGGCAAGTAGGATTCATTCATTAAACTATCAGAGTGCCTATTTTCAGACTTCAAAACAAAATCGAGATAATACAGAAGATTAAAGACATGCCTCTCTCCACAAAGACAGTGAAAGAAAGGGATATTAAAATGGCAGACAACATCACAGATCGGCAAATCAAGGACATCAATTCAGCTCCAGCTTATTCAATTGCCTGTGATGAGTCGTGTTACGAGACCGATATCGAACAGACAGCTCTGTTATGCAGGTATGTGAACTCTGATGGGCCACAAGAAGAAATGATCGAATTAATATCACTGAAAGGCCAAACACGGGGGAGGACATCTGTGAAAACTTAATCCTTTAGCTCTTTTTCACTTGCTATTCCGCGGTGCTCAACCCAATGATACCTCAGAGTGCCACACTTGTATTTCTATAATTTAATCAATGCAGTGAAACATTAATATTGTAATGGAAGTTAAACTTGAAGCACCAAATATGGTACAGCAGAGTAGTCACGTGGTGCATCATTGGATGCGCTGCAGGGAAAATAAACATTTAATCATGAATGCTCATTTTTATTTGTAGCCTACTTAGTCAATTTAATAGTAGGCTTATATAGCTAATATGTTGCCTTCATATTAGGCTTATATAAGGCTTTTAACTGTTTGCGGCTCCAGACAGGTTTGGTTTTTGTTTTTTTGGGCCAATATGGCTCTTTGAACATTTTGGGTTGCCGACCCCTGGTTTAGAAAGACGCTTCACCTCTCATCCAAGAGGCTTCATCAGCTTCATTAGCTCAGAAACTGATGAAGCCTCTTGGATGAGAGGTGAAATGTCTTCCCACACTCTAAGCACATTTGTTTTTACTTTGTCAGTGAGCATTGACTGTCAGAACAAAGGTTCTGCGTCTTGAGGTGCAGCTTTTTACCCCAGCTGGGAAACTGGGTCAGGTGGTTAAGTTTTAGGTGGGCAAGAGATTTTGTTATGTTGTATTTTTTTTGTTGCCACCACTTCTGAACAAGTAGCTCAACTAGCTTGTCCGTTTTGATGGGCTCACTTTGCTCATTTGGTTTGATCCTGAAACATTCCCACACCAGGGCTGTGGCATTTGGCTTCGCCATCGTCTTTCTACTACTTTACCTTGTGTTGCTTTTCACAAGGCTCACCTGCTACACCTGTGCAAGTTAGCAGCCCTGCCTCACCCACAGAGACAAAGAGTGGATAAATAACAAGAGGGTTCACTCTGTTCATTCTGCTATGGAACAAATACGCCCAGGGGCTGTGACTGATGGACAGAGTGAACCCTCTGGTCATCCAGGTTGTTTGGAGGTGAGAGACGAGGAAAAGTAACACGCAAGCACATGGTAATATATCCAGGTCGGCAAAATAATGGAGTTCATTTTCATTTATTGTTTGATGAATTAATTTATTGATTATCGTCCCAGGCAAACACAGCTTCAAACTTTGAAAGACAAAGTTTTGAACAGCCTCAGGCCTTGTTAGCCTCTTACTCTTCTTCTTCTTCTTCTTCTGTAGTGTCATGTTTGACTCTGAGTGACATCACACTGGTCGTAGGATTGATTCCTGGTCCTGGCATGATCAGGTGTGTGTCATTAATGGTATTCCGATGGACGAGTCTGGGTTTGGTGGTTGCCAAGAGAACTACACTGGTCTGACTGCATTGTGCTGAGTGTAAAGTTCGGTGGAGGGGGGATGATGGTGTGGGGTTGTTTTTCAGGGTTGGGAACTGGCCCCTTAGTTCCAGTGAAAGGAACTCTTTATGATTCAGCGTACCAAGATATTTTGGACAATTTCATGCTCCCAACTTTGTGGGAACAGTTTGAGGATGACCCCTTCCTGTTCCAATATGACAAAGCAAGGTCCATGAACACATGAATGAGCCAGTGTGGTGTGATAGAACTTTACTGGTCTGTACAGAGTCCTGACCTCAACCTGATGCCACACCTGTAGGTTAGACTACGTTCACACAGCATGCCTTAACGCTAAATTTGGATTGATTGCTCAACTCCATTTTTTTGTTTTTCTTTAAAAGTACATTTGTAAATGTGTCTGGGATGTGAACAGCTCATGAAGTCCCCCACATGCTCAGTTGAACATTAACTCACTAGCTGCCATTGATGTCTACAGATGCCAATTCAATTACAGCCATTGACAGGCATGATCTATGGATGGAGAGAGAGAGTGGTGTGATCGTGAGAAAAGACGACGGCCATCATGGAGAGGATCAAAGGATGGCGCTTTACAGACGAGCGCTATTTAAAAAAGTGTGTTTTCTCTGTTTTTGTTAAAAAAACAGGAAGAGAGATTAAAGAAGAGTCTCTGCTCTTCTTTTGGTTGTTTCTGAGTTTACAATTTTATAGAACACAATATTGTGTGGGTCTTGAAAGATTGATCAAAATGCTCTGAAATGGCCGGCAGCAAATGAACAGTGTTCGCTGAGCGTGACTGCCACCTTTGTTTTTGTCTGTGGCTCAGAACTGTGGTGTGTGTTGCCCCAGAATGATGTCAAAGTTGCATTACATGTGATCTGACTGTTCAGACCGTGGTCAACAACATGTGACTGTGACTTGTGCTGTTCAGAGTGTCAGAAACAGAGCAGATATGGGTCACATTTGAGCCAAAAAAAAAAAAAAAAAATCAGATCCAGGTCAATTTTAACTGCAGTTTGAACACAGCCTTAAAGTAGAGCCTGCCAGCTAGGCCTTCTTGTCCTAAATCAGTGCCTGACTTCACAAATGTGCTTCTGGAGAAATGGTCAAAGACTCCCATAAACACACTTTTAAACCTTGTGGAAAGTCTTCCTTGAAGAGCTGAAGCTGTCATAGCTGCAAAGGGGGAGCCAGCTCCATATTAAACCCTTCAGATCAAGAATGGGATTTCATTGAAGGGACTGTGAGGACTTTCTAAGTGATCTTGAAAAAGTTTCACTTCTACATATCTGCCTGATCCTAATCCACTACTTAAAATGAGACTATCAGCACCAATAAACGTTGAGTAAATAGGACTGGATTGATTTACAGCATGTTGAAGTCTCTATGACAACACCACGCCGGCTGACAAAGTTTAGTCGTGAGAAGAAAGACTGGTGTTTTTCCCTGCCGAAAATGATTTCTGTGATTAATTAAGTAGTGATGGTGGAGACTGGAGCTGAACTGATGGACAGAAAAAGGACAGAAGAGAAGAAGAAAGATAAACAGGAGAGTGATAGAGCACAGGCTAAAGGCTAAAACACAAGCTTAACTGTTTCCAACCCACATGCAGCAGTTATTCTGCAGTGATTTGATCAAACTTGAGAATCCGTCAAAAAAATGAGTGAGGTTACGTTAGCTCTGATTGGTAGATGAGCAGGACACAAGGATTCACTAAAGATAAACGTTAGCCTACAGATACGTCTCAAACCACCAGGCTGTGAGTAGCATTTAAACAGCCGGCTGCTAAACTACAAACTGACAAACGTTTACTTGTCGTCATGTTTCAAACAGCAGCGCTGTGTAACTGTTGATAAATACCTTACCTCATCACGTTGTATCTGGTAAAAAGTTATCTTGAACAAAGAAAAGTAGTGTTAAAAAGAAGATCTGATCTCCATTTATTTCCAAAACAAACACACACCTCCTTAAGAGTCATGTCATCAGGACAGTGTGCGCACGATTCTGACCAAAAGGTGTCGCTGTGATCATCTTCAGACAGAGAGTCCTCACAGACACTTTACAGGTTGTGTGTTTGCATATACAGATGTCTTGATACTTTTGGCATTATAGTGCATATTTGTGCTTATGAATCTCTGAGATCTAAATAGCACCATCTGTTGGATGTTTTCTATTCCTCAACACTGACTACAGCTGTATGCTCAGGTGAACATTTCCAAATGAGGAAACCCATTTTAAAAGGCCTCCTGTTTTCTTGCATCTGTTTGGCTTTCTGATGAAGGCTTGATGCCAAAACACGTAAAAGTGCATTTTTAAGGTCAACATGAGTATGCTTTTAAAGGCATTTAAAGTGTCCCAAAGAGAGTACCTTGTTTTGTTTTTTTTTTTTCAATTTCCAAACAAGTGGACGTACTTCATCATCAAGAACCAGTGTTAAAATACTTAACTGATGATTAAAACGGAAGAATACGTTTTGTTTTAACAGAAATGTTCGATGTTGAGCGTCAGACATTTAAAATCCCTGATATTTTCCCGTGTGTGTGTCTGCTCTGTCAAAATACTGTACAAGCAATGTGAAGATGGGCAAGTGTTTTAAAACTAGTTTCTTTTCTACCCTAAGAGAACCAGCACCAGTAATCCCAGGTCACGATGAAGTAGAACAAGATTAAAATGCTTGTTCTTTGCTGAGTCAGCAGAGTGGGTACAAAGGTTTTTAAGGATCTTGTCAAATTTATTCGTTTGAACATGAGGTGAAAAGTTCATATTTGAACTCTAATTACCAATTGGAATGTCGGCTGCATCCTGGAAATGCCAGCGTACGTGAAGGAAACTCCTCTGTCTGCTTTGGTGTAGAGATAGAGCGCGGCCCATGGTCACACTACTCCAACATGAAGCAGACTTTAGGCACACACATGGTCCACCTTCGTCACCATGAAGCCTCTGTTTACATGCAGCACCGTCTCATCAGAGTGAGCACAATGAGACACTGAGAACAGGATTATAACTTTAGAGACTTTTTGGCTCATGTTAAGTTGTTTTGGTCCCACACAGCCCTCTAACACCCCGTTATTATTTCAAATAACTGTCAAGAGGGATTAGTCGTGGTGATCATGTCCGCATTGTGTTTGTGCTTGTGCATGAAGTGTACCTTGCAAAGCACACCTCTCCGAAACCTGCGTGAAGCTGGCCCCCCATCCCATGCAAAACAAAGTGGAAATAGTCTCAAATGTTTGTGCTGTGTTAGTGCTGATCTTTGCCAAAAATTGGTTTGTGCTGTTTGGGTTTTTGAGATATTAAATCAAATTTTAAAGGTCACTAAGTTCACGCAGCTCCCATGTGGTCCAAAGTGAACAGAAATGGTCTCATTTGTTTGTGCTGTGTTAGTACTGATTTGTGCTAAAAAAATTATTATTTATTATGGACGATGACGTCACGCAGCCCCCCCCACGTAGTCCACAAACTAGCACTAACACAGCACAAACAAATGAGACTATTTCTACTAAGTTTTGCATGGGGATGGGGGCCAGCTTCACTCAGGTCTCTCTGAAGTGTACCAACAGGAACATCTGTGAGCTCGGAGCGCGTGTTCTCATCAGGAGGTAATATTGTAAACAAAAAGAGAGCTGCACTTGATCCCGATCAAGCTGATAGAATTGTGTTCTGGCGAATAATATCAAAAATTAAGACGGGCTGTTTGGCTTGAGTATTGGTTATATGTTTTACCTTGCTCTTATTCAAAGCTGAGCAAGCGTGGGGGGGGGGGGGTTCAAATATATTTAAATTCATTTTAAATTCTTTCGAACTTTGTTCGAACTTGATTTTTTGAAATAGGGACTGTCCTAATCGACTTAAAGCAGGCGTCATCCTCAGTCACCGGTCAATAAATACCATTACCTCTTCTTCTGATGGGCCACAATCAGGAGCAGGGAGGCTGAGGAAGAGGCCTTGATGGGAT
Organism: Labroides dimidiatus; assembly: GCA_030710495.1. Classification (NCBI taxonomy): domain Eukaryota; kingdom Metazoa; phylum Chordata; class Actinopteri; order Labriformes; family Labridae; genus Labroides; species Labroides dimidiatus. Next base: position 36,091,590 of record CM061143.1, on the reverse strand, counting down.
TCAGTTCATGAAAGCAACGTTCGACCACGATGTTCTGAGAGCCAAACGCACTCCGAGCAGCAGAAAGGTCAATTACATCCTGACTCCAGCTTTTATCTCCTCCAACGCCATAAAGTGAAGCCTCGCTCCCGTTCAAACTAAAGTGCTTTAAAAGAAAAGCCATGTAGGTCATATAGGTGCTTGTTATCTCTTCTTGTTCTGACTCTCTGCAAGAGAGAATATATATAGAGGCTGATAAATACAAAGCTGCTCTATGGACACCCCAAACCTGAGCTGAATTCAAATCAGGTTCTGTTTGTATGTAACATGAGGAGAAGCACACGTCAGACGCTGGAACTTTCTGAATGTTTGAGGACACACGGAGGAGCTCAGGTTCCAGAGGACAACTCTGTATTATGTTGAAATGAGGTTTCAGGCCACTTCATGCAAACTAAATCATAAATTAGTATGAATATCCTTCATTAAACTACGGCTGAGATATATGAGACTGATCCAATATTTGAGTCACTACATCATCATTTAGGAGCTTTTCCTCTCTGCTTCCTCTCTGATTCTCCCCCAGCTGATGTTTATGCTCTGTGTTCATTAATCTGATGTAAAGACACAGAGCAGATTTCTCAGACTCCTGAACTACTCCACTAACTGGCTGATAATTTGTTGTGAACCAGCACCTCAGAAAATCTGTTGCTGTGGTGAATTCAGTTCCTGTGGCAGCAGAAAAGTCGGCCACAGCTGCTTAATGGCCTCATTTGTCAGCGAGGAAATGTCGAGGTCAGCCGAATATTTGTGAAGCATTTTCCATGAGCAGTCAATCATGAGCTTAGCAACATAGCCGGCTGGTTTTCAGAGAGGAGGGTGTCGTTAGAGCAAGGTCGGGCGGGGATACAGAATCTGTCAGCTGCAGGAGCACAGACAGAGAGTCCAGTGCCGCTGCACTAAAGACGGGATGAATAATAGATGGAGCATGGTGATGTCACCTATCGGTTACTCAGATGGATATATGAGGCGATGAATTCTGCGTTCAGCTGCCGCCATGTTGGTTTTCTGGAGCCAGAGGTGACCATGTTCAAGAGGAACAGGAAACAGCTGGAGGAAGAAGGGGTTTCCCGCAGAAATCGATTACTTCAGTCATCGAGTAATCTGGTAACTAATCAAGTAATCGAAAAAGGAAAGTTGCATGCTCAGATTTTTATTTAACACTGCAAATGTCCCGTTTGCTAACTGCTAACTGATAACAAAGAAGAAGGAAGTAGTAATGCAAAGCAGCAGTAAACGAGGTGTGGGTCTGTGATACCCCTTTTTTTACAGAGCTGGCACTAGTGCTAGTTCCCTGTAGTTCCTGGGTTAGCACCGGGTCTTTGTGTTTCCACCAACAGAGCATCGGTTCCAGGTGTTAAAAACTAGTGCTTTGCAAAAACCAACTCTTTCTTGGACCAAAGCAAGGTCTTATTTTAAGGGTTTATTTGAACATTCAACACCGGTTACTGTTGGCCATAACCACACCAAAAACACAACAACTTCACTTTGTGTAACTTTTGTGTAAATGCGTCCCATGACTCTGAGCATAAAAACATGCACAGCACACATTCGTTAGCTGCTGAACCGCCCATCACTGGTGATGCATTCACTGAGCCTTGTAATTCTCAAACACAATAACTCATCTTAACACTAACCCATCCCCATCATCTAACACTAACAGCCCAAATACATCAGATGCGTCTCTGGTCAGGCTTCATTTCATTGTGGGTTGACTGAGTTTATCAACTCACACCAGCTGCATGTTCAGTCTGGCAAACCACATGACTGACAGACAGCTGGAGTCCAGAGACCAAGGAGTTCCCATGCTTCTCACTCCATTGATGATCCACTTTCCATCAGTGTTTAATTTGACAGCTATCTTAGTCTTAGTCTTTTGGATTAAAATTCTTATTAGTTTTAGTCACATTTTAGTAGTATCAGTCTTTTATTAAATGAGTTGGACAGACATTCAGTGGTCAGACATTTTTTTAGTGTATAAATCCAGCGTATACCCCAGAATGGAGTTTAACACACAGTCAGAATATTGATGGTTCAATATTTTCAGATTACTAATCAGACTGCTTCATAGTTTGATAATATACCGTAGTTTAACGTTGAACTTCAAATCTGTTTCTGTTCATCATCATTTATACCAAACCAACTTTTTCATCAAACACTCAAAGTAAAAACTGGATTTAGAACATCAGCAGTTAATATTGATTATTGGAGCTCAAACCTGGTTCACTGAGGTTGAATAAAGACGACACATTTAATAACACAGCTGCAGACGGCGCTGGTGTTTCAGTGTAAAGTGTGACCCTGTTAACTGGAGACTCTCAGCTGACCATCACTGACACGTTCAGCTAAGAGTCTTCAATTAGCACGGTCACTCTTTACTCCTAAACACCGGTTGCTAAGTAATGCTCAGAAGTTGACTCCATGGTGACGTATTGTTTCTGACAACTGACCACAGAACAACCAGACATTTTTATGCTGCTGACAGTTTGAATTTAGTGTTTAATGAACGAGAACTCGTCTGAATGAACGGAGCTAAACAATGCTTCTGTTGCCAAAATGAGTGCATGATGCGTGTATGATGACATGGGTTGTGAAGGGGTCTGTAAACTCAATGTGTCATTGTGTCTGTGTGAGACAGATTACACACACAGTAGGCAGAAATGTCCTGAATTTTGAACGTCTGACAGACCACACACTAACATCTTCATCCAGTCTCGTCTTGTCAATAAAAACTCACAAACGTCTCTTCATGTTTTAGTCATCAAAGAGCCATGTTTAGCTTGTCATTGTCTCGTTACTGTCATGTAAAAAAGGGACATCGACAAAATAATGTTTTCATCACTGATGAAAACACCACAACTTTTCATTCACATTGGGCTGTAAAACCTAAAACCTGTTGAATCCTGGTCTGGCTGCGCTCATTATGTCCGTTTGTTGTTGTAATCAAGCTAAACACAATATGGTTTTGACACAGTTTGTTTTATTTTGAAAGTCCCTGGCTCCTTTTAGGTAGTTTCTGTGCATTACTTCCTGTCCTGCTCAATCTTCCCAGTGAACTGACACCTCACAGCTCCGGTATCCAGCAAAATCGGATTGTTGCGTATTAGCCGTGACCTGCCAGACCAGCCACACAGCCAGACCGCCATGCAACAGATCCAGTGTGAGTCGACGCATTGACTTGAGTGGAAGCCTATCTGATCTGGTGCCTTTACGAAGCAGAGCCAAACTGGAGACGGAGGTGAACTTCAGCCTTAACAACCCACCAAGTCTTTTACAGTGTGCAGTCACATACTGACATTTCATGGTGACGCAATGACATGGCTCCAACTTAGCTTCTTGCTGATGGAAAACCAAAGCGGTTTTTATGAAGAACATGATTTGAATAAACTAAGCACAAGCACCAAAAATGCACCTGGTTTGATGGACAGGGGGATATGATTCAGGTCTAGAGAAAATCAATTTCAGTACATCCACACACAAAAAAAATTGTAAGGAACTTCTTTCAAAAAAAGACAAAAATAAAGGTTCAGAGCAAACTTAGCAGGGTCAAGTGAGTAAATTAGTCTACTGTAACTGCCAGGATTAGGGTGCAGAGGGACTCTTGAACCCTAAGTACCTGTGACTACTTAATAGTATGACTTTGGATTGAAAATCCATCCTCAGAAATGACACATTCAGACAGGTGAGTCTCAGGTGGAAGAACAACCAAATCAGTGGTTAAATCTAAAGTGTGACATTTGTAACATGATGGAGCAGGAAGTAACAGAGACCAATGGTATGATGAGGGGTTAAACAGACATCTGCACTGTTCCAGAGCTGAAAATGTTTCTCCTTCAACCTCTGGAGCTTTGATTCTTCCTGTTCACGTCACTCAGTCTAGATTTCAGCTGTTTACATCCACACAAGCAGCTTTCCCCAGATAATTTCAGACAAGTTCAGGAATGTTGTGCATGTTCTAAAAATATCGATACAGTTATATCAAGTGTTCACTCAATAGAAGAGCTCAAGTCCAGACTTTAAGAACGGCCGATTAGCACAAAAAAACAGGCAGACAAACAGTTTGTCCGCTCTTTCGTTAGAAATCTTCCAAAAAAGCCAACCAACACAAACACTCTGAGGTTAAATTCAGTCACTGACTGGCTGTGCTGATTCCAGCAACTCCCACACGTCACTCCAAGTGACCACGTCCTCGATAATAGGCCATAATATTATTAAATTGACAAGACGAATGGAAAACAAATGTAAGCAAATTCTGAAAACAGCCAAACAGTTGTCATGAATAGAGAAACAAGCTAGAGAGACACAAACTGTCTTTTTTGTTCATTTTGCAGAGTCATCACACAGCAGGATTGGAGCTGGTGGTGGGCCAGTTTTGGGTAGCACATTACCAGGATTCTGAATCGATGGAGCAAGAAAAGGGAAAAGTGTTCTTCACATTTGTCCTTTAACCCTTGGCCTGTCATCACTACTTCTTTCTCCTAAAACTTCATTATCATTGTCCTCAAATTTCTTCAGTCTCATATTTTTTTTTATTTCAATCTCCTAAATTTACAGCTTTTTTTCTTTATAGTGTAACGACTTCAAGCTCATAAAGTTAAGAGGTTAATTAATCATTAGCTCACTCATTTTTTCTTCAACAACTTAAATTCACAGCTTTAATTTTTTTCGTCCTTAATGTGACCTGAATCTTCTGTGGGGGTCAGGGCTTCAACAGTATCTGGATAATGTTAAGTATCATAAAAAGCCATAAACAGTGAAACTGTAAAGATGCTTCCTCTGTTGTATGTCGTTGTTTAATGTAATCTTGCTTTTGCACTGGTGAGGAGCGATGGACCTGATGTCGCCTGTTTATTGGCTGAAGTGTGCAGGACAAAGATCATGCAGAGGAATCTGCTCCATTAGTCTTCTACTGGTGAGGAGCTCACAGGACGCCTCAGAGAAGCTGAGCTCACGATCACATTTACATTACTCACTTTCATTAATCTGTGGCGCTCTAAGTGATATTACAGGGACATCCACGATAAGGCCCGCTGAGAGATAAGGAGGGGAATTACAAACTGCTGAGCCAGCAGGCGACGCAGAGAGACAATCAATCAACTTCTGACGTAACAGCCGGAGGACGTGGAGAAAATACTGAAACAGGAGAGAGAGCTGGAGGTATGCAGGTAGAAGAGATAACAGGAATAGAGGAGCTGAACAAAATACACTGAGTATGGAGGACAAAGGCTGCAAAAACATAAAATAACCCTTCAAATCATTAATGACTCTTTAAATGGACTAAAAAAAAAATCTAAAAATGAATAATATGTCTGATAAATGTGACGTACGGGGATAAGTATTTATTTTCTGTTGATTCTTTTTTTCATTTATAACAAAATAACATTTATTTTCTATCATTATTAATCCAAATATCTGAATATTAATAAATTTTCTATTGCATTTCATTGTCTGATCATTCATGTCTAGCAACTTAGACTTAAAAAGCATGTCTGCCAGCTGAAACACGACAGGGCTCTTATTTTGAAATGCAGGCAGGAAAGAGACCCTTTTATTTACAGAAGCAGTATGTGGGGGAAGGTGTGAATATGACTTTGTACAAATAATCTTTAAAAGGAGAAACTTTAAAATAAAAGCCTGCCTCAAATTAAGGCCTGGTACCCTTTATGAGAGAAATCACGGTAATTTAACCTGCACACTGTTTAAGTGATGTTTGTTGCTCATATTTAATGTTCTTATCTTATCACTTTAATAAACATCATTGCAGACTAATGTGTTTAGTCGGTGAAATGAGTCTTCTTAAAAAGGAAATCGTTTCATCTATGGATGCTTGAGCACTTCACAGCCTGAGATCATACGAAGCCAACAAACAGATGACTCAGAGTGCGGTGAGGAGATCCTGCTTCCTGTCAGTCGCTGGTTTTCTTTGGCACCAGTCACAGCGTTTTATCGTCTTCTAATTTAATTTCCTCCTCAGAGCAGCCCATCAGCACGGTGTGAGATCCCTGACTGTGGCCATTATTACATGGATGTGAGTGTGTGAGAGTCAGAGTGCGACTCCATGAGAGAAAAGGATGCTCTGACTGGATATTAAATATTAAAGGAAATTATTAACATGCATATATAACTAACTGGGTTAACTTCACAAATATCCAAAAACTTCTGTTTCAGAGAGAAGCAGGCTTTTATTTTGGCGGGCTGAGTTTAGATACATACTTTTATTTTGGAGTTATGTGATTGGTTCTTAAGTTTAAAACTGAGAAAAGCTGATTGGAAGTCTCAACAGGCTTTTGTTTCTCCTCAAACTCCTGCTCGTTTTAGAGGTCGTGGCCTTTACTTGTATCTGTTCTTCCTTTAAGAGTGTGAGTTAATGCGGCGAGCTGCAGGGCCATCCCTCCTCAGCCAGACACAGATCTGGTGAATTAAAGTGAACTGAGGGTGAACTAAGGTTTCTGTGTTTGTGTGCAGGAGGGTTAAATGTTTGTAATAATCCCACTAACAGACACAAACACCCTCCAGCCACATCCAGACCTCAGTTTGATGCTCCATACGGCATCACAGTGGACACACTTTAGAGTCTCTCATGAGCTGACTCTTTTCAGGATCCACAAAACACGGTTAGACCTTCACGCTGTCTCCCGTCTGAGAGTCACCCAGAGGAAATGAGTTTGGAGTCTGTGTCACTGGAGGAACACACTGCTTAATTAAAACTCCATCACACATCAGGGAAAAGCCGACAGTCAGGGTGATGAACAGGACCAAATCTGAATCCCCTGGTGTTTTTACAGAAAGTAGATCTGAAGTAGCTTTTAGCTGATGTCTTTGTTTCATACAATGAACACGACTAAACATAAATGCTCATTGTTTAAAAGTTTCGACTTCTTCTTCTAATTGATCTAACATCTCAAGCGCCATGTTTGAGAAACAGAAGATTCAGTGATCAGGATCTGCCAAAATCAGGCTCCTGCCTCCGTGTCTCAAACACTGACCGCACAAAAAGATGGACGACACATCTTCATATCTTCTTAGTAGACAAAGGGGGATCACTTGGGATGGTGTCACCAAATAAATAAAGTTAATGAGAATGTAAACAAAGACTGTGAAAGTAAATAAAGAAAACTACACCTTTTCTTTACATGTAGAACAATATATATATATATATATATATATATATATATATATTTATACAATATACACACACACACACACACACACACACACACACACATATATATATATATATATATATATATATATATATATATATCAAAAAACATATATAGGAGGAAAAAAAGCTGAGATGATATAAGGAGGATGTTGTGGGGGAAGTCGAATCAAACAAAGGAGTAGGCAGACCTCAGGAAATAGGCCCTGAAAATAAAGTAAAAGTAACAAGCTGTCTGGAAAATAAGCATGAAAGTCTAATATAATAAACTGAACAGCAGCTTACTAACACCAACAATCTTCCCGCTGGACCTCAGTGTGTGGACACTGGAGCAGACCAAGAATTTAAACTTTATTTTGAACAAAACACTGTGACATAAATTAGCATGATAAGAGCTAACTCCAACATTTATTTGACCTGGATTTGGATTTTACAGTTTAAACCATGTCCCATCTGTTAACACTGAGAGGACGGGTTTATGACATATACTCCCAACAGTCAGCAGGGAGAACTCTGAATACAGATTTGATAGCATGTCAAGCTAGCTTAGCAAACTTTGGAGCAGCCTCCACTTCAGAACAACAACAAACATCACAGTCTGCACAGGAACAACAGAGAGGCCTTCAGACGCACTACTCACTGTTGGTTTTCTGGCAAAGGCATCATGGGAAATCAACATCAGTCTGGCTTAAGCTCTTTCAGAATGTGAGGGGAAATAATGTGAAAGCTTTCTACAACTTGAGCAGAAATAATCCTGTTTCTGTACCAAAAATACATGAACAGCAGCAACAAGCCACCAGAAAAGCCAGCCCCCGCAGCGATGTAATGACAGTTTTCACCTGGACATGAGCAATACAGGTGCATCATGGGTAAATATCCAGCTAAGACATTCTAATATAATATGTCTTACCCCTGTCTGTCTCCATCCACCAGGATTCGAACCAAGATCCCTGTGACAGCGACCAGGATGGGGTAGTGGTCAACACTCTCAAGACCTGCAACACACAGAAGAACACATGTTAATGACAAGTCAAAAAAACACTGGATTAGTCCTTTAATTTGCTTTTTTTTATAACACATTAGACTGATGGATCTCTTAAAGTCAAGTCCTTGTTAAAATAAATTCACCTTCATACATTGGTGTGTCTCTAAGCGAGTCAGTTTATAAAATAAAACTTAGCATAAAAAATAAATTTCAAACCTCTACATCTTCATATGATTCAAAAATCCCTAAATCTGTCTGTAAACTGATCAAAACACTCCGTTCTAAAAACAGCACCAGATCTTCTGATGTGGGCCTCAAACACAAAGGACTGCACCCAACAGGCCCCCAATGTGAGGACGGTTTGTGGAGTGGGGAGCCTTACAGAAAGCAGCTAAAATGCAGCGTTTCAGACAGTGGCTGAAATTAGAGTTTTCTAAAACACCAGTGAGAGGAAAACAGGATTTTTATAATCTGTAAATCATTTAAAGAAACTATGGGGCATCAGAGGGACAGAACAAAGAAAGAAGGGCAAAAGCTTTCTTGATCTTGATTTTCAGTATGAATAGACCGTGAAAGCAGGGTCTCATGATCCTTCTGACTTTTTGGGTTTTAAGCAGGAGGTGTCAGAAAAGTCACCACAGGGATAACTGGCTTGTGGTGGCCAAGCGCTCATAGCAACATTGCTTTTTGACCAGAATAAACAAAAGCACATATGCACATTATAAATCTTTCATGAATGTGTGTGCATGTGTGTGTGTGTGTGTTTACCTGGCAGTCTCAGGTTGACAACTCGATCAAACAGGTTCTTCTCTGCAGTGACTCTGTTGAGCACCTGGTTGAGCAGCTGCAGGAGGACACAGATCAAACACTGAGAAAACAGCAGCAGTGACTGAGGCCACAGGAGCTTCAGCAGCACATTAAAGACATGAATAAACAATATCGAACCACACGCTGGAGATTAAATATTAAACATGGGACTTTAATTTGACGCTGTTATTAAGAGAACAACTAAACAGTATAAATCAATAAAAGGATCATAATAAAGAATTAAGGATTACTTTTTAATTAAAAGAAAGAAAGTTTGTGAAGAGTATCATACTGTCTGAACACAAAAACAACTCAGACTGGCAATAAGTTACAAAGAGCTAAACCATGTTATAAAAACTGAAAGTTTTCTGTCTGACAGACAGGTTTTCTTGTGAAAACACAACTCGTGTTTTTGTTACAACCCTCAACGTGCCACAAAACAGCCACACAAGAACTAAAAATGCAATGGTCTGTCAAGTTAAAACTAGCATTTCCGGAACTGGACTTCCGGCAAGATGGAGTAGAAGGACGTGTGTGGAGAGGCTCCCCAGTGCAGATGCAATAACTTTAATTAAAAACTCATTATTCTAGCAGAAAGTGAAAATCTAGATAGACAAAAAAAGCCGAAATCAAAAGACTCAACGGACAATAGCCAAAATGCCTAAAAACTCAAGATGACAGCTCCGCTACCAAAGATAGCAAAATAGCATCACAAGCTAGCGGCAACCCATGTGGAGCTACAGGACACCCCGGAATGAGCATCCCGGGAGATCTACTTGAAGCGATAAAAGATTTAAAATCTGAGATGAAGGGGGACAATGATAACTTGAGAAAGGAAATTAACTCGTTTCACACAGAAGTGAGCAGTAAACTCGATGGTTTGGCCGAAGAGACGCATAGGCAGAAGAAGTGAACGGGTGAGATGGAGACACAAGTGGGGCAAGTGGAGGACTTAGCCGTGGAAATGACCGAAGTGCTCGCAGCAACTACAAAACGCCAGAAAGCTCTGCAACAAAAACTCACAGGTTTAGACTCCAGGTCAAGAAGAAACAACATCTGCAACCTTGGAGTTGCAGAGGGTGAAGATGGAAGCTCTGTGACGCGCTTCGTCTCAGACCTTCTCAAACGTGAGCTGCCGCTACCCACAGACATGGACCTAAATACACAGCGGGCTCACCGCTCCCTCGCCCCGAAACCAAGACCAGAGGCCCCCCCGAGACCACTCATCATTAACTTCCAGGAATTCACAACTAAAGAAACCGTGTTAAGAGAAGCCTGGAAAAGGGGTAAGATTCAGCTTGGTAACCTCCCGCTATTCTTCGATCATGACTACGCTGCAGAGATCGTGCAGAAGCGTAGGGAATATAACGAGATTAAGAAATGCCTGAAGACGAAGGGTATACGTTTCCAGACCCCCTACACCAGCATGAGAATCCACTGGGACAGCAGAGCCCGGATCTACACCAGCGCGCACGACGCAGGACGGGAGCTGCATAGACGGGGCTACAGTGTAGAAGTGCCAGCCGCGAAGGATGATGAGGACCCAGTGTGACCCGGCTGAAAGAGCTGCTGGGCTGGCAGCGACGAGGCAAGAACCCACAGGGAGGGTCACCTGCCGCGGCTAATAGAGCTAAGGAGAGACTCCGGGAGTTCCAGAGGAGCCCCACAGAGTGACAGGAAAGTCGGCTTTGAGAGCAGTAATATGTTGGAGACGTAATTCACTTTCTGAACTAACACTTTAGAGCTGGGAGAAGCTCCAAGGACAGGACTGAGACCTTTGGACACATAGGATGGTAGTAGTTCCACTACCGAATCCCCTCATAGGGCCTTTTCTCTACGACAGGTTTTACCCTAGACCCACCAACGGGGTCATGGAGGAGGAGGGGAATCTGCTCCTCCTTTTGAGATCCAGGTATTTTATTTCTGTTATGTTAGAGTCAGCTGTTCTACTGACGCTGTTACTGTTTTTTCTATGTTTACAGGGCGACTTATTTCTTCCTACTTTGAATGAGTGTGGCACATAAAATAATATCTTTAAACGTGAATGGCCTTGGTAACCCTATAAAGCGAAGTAAGGTTATAGCAAAACTGAGAAAAGCTAAACCAAGTGTAGTGTTTTTGCAAGAAACATATTTATCAAAAACAGAACATGAAAAGTTTAAAAAGTTGGGCTATGTGAACTCCTTTTACAGCTCATGTAAGAATAGCAGAAGAAGAGGGGTATTAACATTGCTACCTAACTCTGTTAATTTTGAATTAATCAAAGAAGAAACCGATAGAGAGGGCAGATATGTGATTGTCAAAGGTAGGATAGATGGTGTTTAAATCAATATAAACGCTCCACCAGAGTGCGGCAGAACATTTCTAAAATCTGTTTTTGATAAAATTGAATCAGTGAGTGAGGGAATCGTAGTCTGTGCAGGAGACTGGAATATTATTTTAAACTATAATATGGATAAGTATTAGAAAACACAAACACAACCTGTCCAAAAGCTTGAATATTTTAATTAAGGATTCCAGCCTGTTCGATGTGTGGAGGGACCTGCATCCACTAGAGAGGGACTTTACACACTACTCAGCAACTCACAAAGTACACTCCAAAATAGATTATTTTCTGATGAATACCACAGATAGACACAGGGTTAAAGAATGTAACGTAGGGACTGCAGACGTATCGGACCACAACGCAATGTTTTTAACCATAAACCTGGACAACATAAATAGAAAAACTCTATGGAGATTGAATTTAGGGATTCTAAACAACACGACAAATATGGAAGATATAAAGAGAGAAATAAAAGAATGTATTAACATCAATAGGAATAATGAGGTTGCCCCAAAAAATAGTCTGGGATACTGTCAAAGCAGTAATAAGAGGTCGTCTGATCTCAAGGACATCCTATAAAAACAAGATGAAAAGGTTTAAATATGACAAATTACAACAACAGTTAAGGAAACTAGAAAAACAGCAACAAACCAACCATAGTGATGAACTGGTAGAACAAATAAAAATAGTTAAAAAAGACATAAACAACGTGGCGTCTGAAGAAATGGAGAAGAAATTACGATTTACAAAACAACTATTCTATGAATCCGGACCCAAAGCCACAAAGATCCTGGCAAAGCGCCTCAGAAAAAAAAAAAAAAAAAAAACACTCAATACACAAAATCAGGGAACCAACCAGCAATGAAATAATGTACAAAAAATCTTCAAAGATTACTATAAAATGCTGCACTCGTCACCTGAGAATATAAACAAGATGGAGATTAAAAACTATTTGTTTAAACTGGATCTACCCTCCATAGGTACTAACCAAAACGGAGCTCTAACCTCTCCAATAACAAAAGAAGAGCTGGACAAGGCCATAAGTAAACTAAAGACGAATAAAAGCCCTGGGAGTGATGGATACCCAAATGAGTGGTATAAAATCTTCAGGCAGGAAATCTCCTCTTCACTGTTGGAGTCTTTTAACTGGACACTATAACATGCTGAAATCCCAGACAGGTTTCATAAAGGGCCGTCAAAGGGCCGTATTGTCCTTCCTATCAGAAGGACAATACAATTAATAGATACAATTAATAAACAAAAAATAAGTGAAGTCTTAATTAGCCTTGACGCAGAGAAGGCCTTTGATCGCGTCAGCTGGCACTTCCTTTTTTCTGTGTTGGAAAGGATGGGTTTCAGCAGTCAATTCATTAAATGTATCCTAGCCCTCTATAATGAGCCAACTGCCAGAATTAAGATCAATGGCACCTCAACAGATAATTTTACACTTTATAGAGGCACCCGGCAGGGATGTTGCCTGAGTTGGCCCAGGAAATTAGACAGAATGATGAACTCAAAGGAATTACAATAGCACAAGAAGAACATAAAATAGGATTATTTGCCGACGATATTATCACATACTTTAAGAACCCAGACTCAGCATTTCCCAAACTTCTGTCAATCCTTGATAATTTTGGGCAGAAATCTGGGTACAAACTTAATATAAATAAAACACAGGTTCTGTGCGTGAACTACACACCGAGCAGCGCCATCAGACAGAAATATAAGTTAAAATGGGATTTGGAGAATATAAAATATCTTGGAGTCTTTATTACACAAGACCTGAATAAGCTCTATGAAATAAATTACCATAAAATCAACAACATACAGAAAGACCTGTCAAAATGGTTATCAATAACCTCAGATTTCAGCTCAAGAATTGAGGCAATAAAGCTGAATATACTACCTAGACTGTTATACCTATTCCTCTCTCTACCGGTTCGGATTCCAGACTCTCAATTTACAGCATGGGATAAGCAGATGTCGCGACTCATTTGGGAAGGTAAAAGACCCAGAGTCAAATTCAAAACACTCCAACTGGGGAAACTAAACGGAGGCCTTTTGTTACCCAATCTAAGAGAATACTTTTACGCTGCTCAGTTGAAATACATGGTATGTTGGTGTTCTCCAGAATATTACGCTAAATGGAAGAATATAGAGCTCTCCCAGAGCAAAAGTCTACCTCAGACCAGGTTAGGAGAATAACACTACAGACGTGAAGAAGATGACAACTTAACTGTTTCTGAAACACTAAAAACATGGATGGATATAGTCAGAAAATATAAACTTGAAGGAGACGGTAGATTATTGCTATGGCCTTCACAGACGACTCTTTTCAGACCAGGACAAACTGACAAAACCTTTAAAACATGGACAGATAGAGGTATTACAGCCATATGCACACTGACAGAAGGTAACTTCTTTAAATCCTTTGAAAGGGTTAAAAATGAATTTGAACTAGAAAACAAAGACTTGTTTCATTTCTTACAACTAAGACACATTTTTGAGACACAGGTAAAAACTGTTATATGATCAGAGAGCAATGTGCTGGTTAAAATGATGATGGATGCCTTCAAGGAAATGCCCTCCAAAGCAGTCTCTAAACTATACACATGTCTACAGAAATGCAATGGTACCACTTCACTGTATATAAAATCTAAATGGGAAGGTGAATTACAGACCAGAATTTCAGAGTGTGATTGGCATCTTTTATGCAAAACACAACATAGCTCTACAAGCTCCAAACGCTGGAGAGAGTTTGGATGGAAAAATCTGACACGTTTCTTTGTCACGCCTCAAATTAAAAGCAAACAGACTGGAGTCCAACAAAAATGTTGGAGACACTGTGGAGGCTATAACGCCAGTCACAGTCATATTTTCTGGTCATGTTCCAAATTATAAACTTTCTGGGATGACAGTATTGGACTTTTGGAAGACATTTTAAATTATAAGGTTCCCAGGGACCCACGAGTTCTGTATCTGGGATTGATCCCAGAAGAAGTTGTTTTGAAAGAAGATAGGTACCTCTTCAAAATAATGATTGTTGCCTATAAGAAGGCCATTACAAGAAACTGGTTGAAAAGTGATGCTCCACAAACAGGACACTGGATGAACATTATGGAAGAAATCTACGCGATGGAGAAAATGACCTTTCATCTGCGAATCAAAGCAGGTGACTTTACACAAAACTGGAGAAAATGGACATTATTCAAAGACAAAGACAATGCTCACTCAGCTTAATGAGAATATGTATGCCCCCTTCTATACTATTTTATTTTATATATTTTTTTATTTTATTATTTTATTATATACTGTCCTTGTTCCTGTTGTTTATATATATACATAAACAAAAATAACTAAATAAAGAGTTAAAAAAAACAAACAAAAAAAAAAACCTAGCATTTCCAGGATGGAAGTACAGGAACTACTTTAACATTGTCGATGTAAAAGGAAAGAACATGAAGTGTACAGTAATTTGGTACAAAAATACATACGATGCATTGAAAGAGGCCAGGATGTGAGAGGATACAATACATAACTAGCAATGCAGTGGAAATTCAGCCACCAAATTGTTCACCCAAAAACGACCTGAAAGTTAATTTTTCACAGAAACAACATGGCCGATGCAAGCAAAAAAACATGGCTGGCACGCACTTGTCTGGATAAGGGCCAACATGTCTGTGTGGACAAATTTCAATATATCTGAGAAAGACTCACAGATAGTGATTTGCAAAGCATGTGATGCATGCACAAAAATGATCCAGACTGGGATGGATGTGGATAACCCGCTTGGAGAGGGAAAAGCACACAGTGCGGGAGAGGGAGAGCAGAGTGCAGATAAGACGAGAGGCATCCCTCTCTTATACATCAGATCTGTACCTACTTTTATTTAACAGACTAAACCGCCTCATGTTATCTCTTATGACATGATGCGATGTCACGTCTGTCTCTGTATTATCCCATGTTCACAACTCTCCTCTGCTTTCTGTATCGCACACAGAAGAGTTCCACCCCAATGCACACAGACACATAAACACTTGAACATGCACACACAGAGATGAGCAGACTCTGTATAGTGGACAGAAAGTTCAGAAAAATAATGTCACAACCATCACAAGAGATACAGAAAAAAAACTGTGCCTTCTCTAAAGTGCTCCCAGGTCATCACTGTGAAGACAGTATTGTTCTTTGAAGAACTGATATTAATCTATGCTATGGTTCTAATGATTGGCAAAATAATTTATTTCAATATTTGGTTTTCGGATAAATACTTCACCATACGTTACAACATGTCATGATTCAATGAGGTGCGTCAGAATTCTTTAAATGCTGTGCCATCCGTTACACCCTGAGGTAATATATTTAGTGAATTGGTCCTGCTGTGCCTTCTAAGTTGTTTGATTGTTAGCCTGCAGATATTTAGTTAATAGGACATTACAAATAGAGCACATTAGCAGCACGGCAGGAGAAGAGCCTTTTTGTTTTATGTCCTTATTTTCTCCCGTTTTAAATTCAGACCTTAGGTAAGATATTTGTCTGTTGTTTCAGTTTCCTGTTGGGGAAGATTAAGGATTTCTCCAGATAACCATTGTTTTCATACATAACTCACCTCTGACGTTCATTACAACTACAGCTTGCTCTGAATGGAGCAGAGCTACTGGTTAGTGAGAGGAGTGGAACAAACATCATGTTGTGCAGAGGTCTCCTCCAGACCAAGTGACATAAAACACGATATGCCAAATACAATACTGTATCAAATGGTACGAGGCGTTATAATACGACAAGATGTGATGTAATGTCATACAATATGATTCAGTATTATATAACATATGATGTGATGTGAAGAAATGTACCATAATATAATGTAACACCTGATGTGTGGCTCTGGATAACCATTTTACTGAATGAACAGAAATGTTATTTAACCTTTTGTGTTGAACAAACAGAATAAAAACATAAATAACATCAACGACCATACCAGAAAAAAAACACAGCAGCTGTGAGCGTGTGAGCTACACTCTGTGTGTTCTGGTCCATGTGACACATGCTGCACATTCGTTCCCCTGTTATCTAGATACTGATCAGGATACAGCAGCTCTGCAATAACTGCTCAATGTTGCAAAACAATCACTAGTCCTTACATCAGAAAATCCAGTTAACTGAAGAATGTAAAATATCCCTGAAAGGTACAGAGCTGATTCAATGTCACTAACACCATCACAAGAGGTCATTAAGTATTGACACAGTGGGTCAAAATGAAGGGAAATATTTCAAATAAACCAAAGCGTTAATTAAATTTATGGATATTTAGAATCAGGAAAATGATCACTACTGTAGAAATCAGGATGATGATTGATTTCTGCACCGCAAAATATTCCCCAACATTTAGATATGATCACTGAAAAACCCGTCCGGCAGATTTTACATCAGAGAGCTGCAGAAGAATGGGGCTGAGCACATCTTTAAAGGCAGGAAGCTATGAGTACAAAACTACTTTCAAACACTGAGAGAACCCATCTTTGTGATCACAGATTTTACCTCATATTTAATCACACACTTATCATATTCTCTCATGTTTTTTTAACTGGTTATAACTTCCTTTGCTTTTGGATTTTGTATAGATTTTTTATATTTTTTTTAATTTTTGATGTCGAGCTCTTTGAATCACCTCGATGCTGAAATGTGCTCCATAAATTAGCACTCCTCTCCCCCCTGCTCCTTTCCTGGCTTGTGGAGAAACATGCTGTAAACTCTGAAGAGAAATCCATCTGATGCTAGTGGCAGAGACTCACCTGAGCGAGTCGTCTGAGCAGCAGCTCTGCAGAGGGGCGGGACCAGTCCAGGAAGATCTCCGGCACCAGAGTGACCGTCATCTCCAGCACCCTCAGCAGACTGACGGAGAGGTCGAAACAGGTCGCACACACCTGGAACAGGGTTTACATCATCAGCCGATGGAGAAATCTAGAGATGTGTAGTTAAAAGTATACTTCATACACCTGAAAACCTCTGAGCGACACTGTAAGAAGAACTTAGCTAAACATTTAGCTAACGAATGGTTCAAACTAACAAAGGCCTTTGAATATTTCACCAGAAGGAAGAAGTCTGGGAACCAGGGAAATCAAACCCTCCCGAGGTTACAGGACGGTGCTGAGGTTTCTGAGCAACACGACAGTGCATGAGATTACCTTCAGCTGGCGTGTGTCCACAAAGTTTCTCTCTGGACGCTCTGCAGCCTGCTGGATCTGAGATAAGGGAGGAGAGAAGACAGAGTAGATGAACAGCTTAATGAGGCCTAAAGTGTGTTTTGGTTGGTTACAGAGGAAAGGGAAGGATATCATCAGACCCCAGATCACACCACCAGCTCTGAGATGCTTTGGTTTTAGTTTTTAAAACCCTCAATTCCAATGAAAGTTGGACGTTTAATAAAACGTAAATAAAAACAGAATACAATGATATGCAAATCCTGTTTAACCTACATTTAACTGAACACACTTAAAAGACAAGACATTTACTGTTCAAACTGATAAACTTTTTAAAAAAAATATTCACTCATTTTGTATTTGATGGCTGCAACTCGTTCTTAAAAAGCTGGGACAGGGTCAACTAAAGACTGAAAGTTGAGGAATGCTCCAAAAACACCTGTTTGGAACATTCCACAGGTGAACAGGTTCATTGCAAACAGGTGAGTGTCATGATTGGGTATAAAAGGAGCATCCCTGAAAGGCTCAGTCGTTCACAAACAAGGATGGGGCGAGGTTCACCAATTTGTGAACAACTGCGTGAGCAAATAGTCCAACAGTTTATGAACAATGTTTCTCAATGCACAATGTCAAAGAATTGATGGATTTGATCATCTACAGTCCATAATATCATCAAAAGATTCAGAGAATCTGGAGAAATCTCTGCACGTAAGCAGCAAGACTGAAAACCAACACTGAATGCCCATGACCTTTGACCCCTCAGGCAGCACTGCATTAAAAACCAACATCATTGTGTAAAGGATATTACCACGTGGGCTCAGGAAGACTTCAGAAAACCACTGTCAGTTAACACAGTTCATCACTACATCTACAAGTGCAAGTTCAAACTCTACCATGCAAAGACAAAGACATATATCAACAACACCCAGAAACACCGCCGGCTTCTCTGGACCCGAGCTCATCTGAGATGGACTGACGCAAAGTGGAAAAGTGTGCTGTGGTCTGACGAGTCCACATTTCAGATTGTTTTTGGAAATCATGGACGTGGTGTCCTCCAGGCCAAAGAGGAAAAGGACAATCTGGATTGTTATCAGGTCAAAGTCTCAAAGCCAGCATCTGTGATGGTATGGGGGTGTGTTAGTGCCCATGGCATGGCTAACTTGACCATCTGTGAAGGCTCCATTAATGCTGAAAGGTACATACAGGTTTTGGAGCAACATATGCTGCCATCCAAGCCACGTCTTTTTCAGGGACGTCCCTGCTTATTTCAGCAAGACAATGCCAAGACACATTCTGCATGTGTTACAACAGTGTGGCTTTGCAGTAAAAGAGTGCAGGTACTAGACTGGCCTGCCTGCAGTCCAGACCTGTCTCCCATTGAAAATTTATGGAGCATTATGAAGCACAAAATACAACAACAGAGACCCCGGACTGTTGATCAACTGAAGTTGTTCATCAATCAAGAATGGTAAAGAATTCCACCTCCAAAGCTTCAACAATTAGTGTCCTCAGTTCACAAACACTTATTGAGTGTTGTTCAAAGGAAAGGTGATGGAACACAGTGGATACATGACCCTGACCCAGCTTTTTAGGAACGTGTTGCAGGCATCAAGTTCAAAATGAGTGAATATTTACAAATAAACAAAGTTTTTCAGTTTGAACAATAAATATCTTGTCTTTGTCAGGTATTCAGTTGAATATAGGTTAAACAGGATTCCTAAATCATTGTTTTCTGTTTTCATTTATGTTTTACACAACGTCCCAACCTCATTGGAATTGTAAATGTACAATGAGATGAAGTGGAGACGTGTCCTCACAGAGGCTGCAGGGTGGATGGCTTTGGGTGCTCCTCATCACCAAGGGAACAATGAACAGAACCACTGAAAACAGCAGATATCCCCACAGGAAAAGGATCAATTACAAAACGGAGCGGAGCTAAGTCTGATGATTCACGGCCTCTTACCAAGGATTTATCAAAAAGCCAGAATAATCTCATTAGAGGGAAACAAACAGAGCTCTATTTTTAAATGTGACTGCTTCCCGTATCTGCAGTTGTGTTTAACAGACCAAATCAGTGAGTTCAACTGATGTGATTTCAGCTCACATCGCTGACAAACATCTTCCACAGATGTTGGCTCAGCTGAGTTCTCTTAAAGATGAGAGATTTTATTTTCTTCATGTGGTTTAAGGTTTCACTTCCTTAACTAACCACCAGAATCCCCTCACAGGATCATGATCGAGTCTACACATCACAATCAACCTTAGTATTAAATTACAAACCAAGAACAGTCTGTGGATCACTCTCCTAAAATCCACCAGACTCCACTGACTAAACTAGCCTCACAAAACAAAGAAGTTTATCTGTTGATGTCAACTCATGATGAGCTGAAGGGTCACAACTGCAGAATAACTCCAGATACACGACGATACGGCCCAGTACCGTATGATATGATTCAATTCTACACAATTCAGTCAGATACAGTATGAGCTGATACCATACGATACCATTAGATAAATTACGGTATGATACATTACAATGCAACACAGAACAATAGGAAAAAGATATGATGTGTTTAGATCAAGGCTGGGTATTTAACGCTTTAATTATGATTAACTAAAAACAGAAAAAATGTTGCATAAAAAGAAAACAGAGAACATTTCTCCATGCATGAGTTTCTGGTATACCAATCATAGTGATGCCCAAGGTGACGCCCCCCCCATTGGTGAAGGCACCTGAGTAAAGCCCCCCCAAAAAATGGATGTCATCTCGCTCAGCACATCCGTGTGCTGTAGTGAAGATATTATTAGACTGCATTGTGTTCAAGTCCTGTTTCTTTCTGAAGAGTGTAGTTATTAGGTGTTAAAAACGGTGCTTTACGTCTCGTTTCATGATAATTGACAGCTTCTGTTCTTGAGTTGTTTTTACAGGGATAGTAAGATACATCATGAGGGAGAAGAAGAAGAAGACTTTCCAAAGAAAAAAAACATATTTTTTGTCACCCCCGTTCCACACAGACTGGCTGCACAATGACGACGCCTCTGACGGGGTATTTTAGCTTCAAAACCGTACACTGGTAAAAGACGAAGCCACTCAGTCCATTCTACATACAGTCTATGAGTCCACCAGACACAACTCATCAAGATACGACACGATATGATGTAATACGATGACCAATGGGCCGCATAAATGATTTTGTGTTTCTGAATAAATTTCTGGAGAATCATTTAACATTAAATGATCGCGTGATCAGGAAAAGCTGCCCCTAAAGTACAGGATGATTTTCATCTTCATCGGTTATAGGTTCAGTGTAGTGAGTGTTGAACTCTTTGTGGCACTGCATGGTGTGCTGCTGTGCTGTGCTTTGTTCCCCCTGCACCTCAGTGACGTGTTCTTCGACCCCATTAAGAGACTCCCTGTAGTCTCACCTCATTTCACACAGCTTCCCTCAGACTCTACAGAGGATGATCCTGATTCTTCACACACACACAGAGTTTCTCCTCACCTCTTGGATCATCCCGATGAACTCTGAGAAGGCCCAGTTCAGCTGGTTCAGGACACTGTTGAGGAAGGAGGCGGCCATGTCTTTGTCCACACTCAGCAGCTCGGCCATGTGTCTCTGCAGCAGCAATGATGGACATGGCTCTAAACCAATCAGAGGAAGGTGAAAACAAACAGGTGAAATAACTGTGGAGACACCAAACACTTTTATTTTAAAGGAATCAGACATGATCCTTTACAGTTTCCTCCTACGAGGAGAAGCTAGCTTTATTTTCCATGGTATGATTTTATTTATTTTTATTCATTTTTACAGATGTGTCTTTTAAATAATTTATCTCTTCATTTAATTCTGGTTGGTGGAACTAAAGTACTTTTTAATCATGTTTTAGTGTCCTAATAGTGAGTCAGTTCTGTTTATGTAGGGTTCTGTGTTTATGTTTGTTCTTGTGACTAAATGTCAAAGTGGATGCCATCCTCCTGCTGCAAAACAAATCTACCTACAGGTAAAAATAAACTAACCTCACCTAACTGATATATTAACACTGCAGACAAACTATTTAAAATGAGAAAATCAATATGAGGATCTGAATCCTGATGTTTCTGAAGAAGCAAAAACCTTCAGTCAGAGTTTGTTTGAGGTCAGAAAGTTCTGCTGTTAATCATTCCAGAATAAAGCTGTAATAAACCTGTTGTGTTTGTCTCCTCTGTGTCTGTCTGCAGACCAGTAGTTAAGACTGAGGTAATATGATGTCCAGAGCAGAGGATCCCCACAGTTTAGAGAACAGAACCAGCTTGAACCCTTCAAATTACAAATGAAACATTTTGTTTTTACAGCTTCAGAGCCTGATTTCATCACAGCTTCATCGTGTTCACCAAAGTCTCTCCACAGCAGCAGGCTCAGCTCGCTGCACGTGTTTGTTTCCACATTAAAGCCGTAAGTTTTATGAGAAGATGAGTGATGACGTCTATTTGTTTCTATTTTAAACAGGTCATGAATTCTGTGTGAGTTACAGATTAAAAACATCTGGTTAGAGCGCCAGTTCAGCTCAGTGTGTCACAGTTACAGAGGCTGAATTTGGGCTGCAGTGGCCATGCCCAGAAAGTAAATACATGTTTGAGGACAGGCAAAATGTTTTGGCATTTAGTTTAGTAAAGAATGTAGTTACATAACCGGACTGTGACAGACATATAGCTGTATTGCAGACAAGACAATAAACTCAGAGTAGAAATCACTTCATGGGTGCGTATCACTTCAGCAAAGCGTAGCCTGAAATTTAAGCCAGAGTTTGTCTCACCTTTCGTAAAAAAAAAAAAAAAAAGTTTTACTTTAATCACTCGTTTAGTTTAGTACAACTCCGGCATCATTTTTGTCTTTGAATATTTTGAAATAGGACATTTTTCTGGACTTGTCAGGTGACTGTGACTCATATTAAAGTCAGTGTTGGAAATCAGATTTAGATAGACTTTTTGTTATTCTAGTTAAAATGATCTTTATGTCCTGATGTTAATCAAAACATGATGTGTTCTTAAAACAGAGTGAAAAATATCTGCTGTCTACAGCAGGAGGAAACCTGGAAAACACCAACCAATCCTTGAGATTAGGATCCAATTTATTAGACCAATCAAATCTCATCCTGCTGTTCTGCCCGCCTCCTGTATGTACATTTCACCAGCGTGCTCTCGCCCTGATTCAATGCTTATAACCAAGAGGGATCCAAGTAGGCTGGAGAATGGCAGAAAAACTACCTATACCCTGATTACTGCTAACGTAACGACATATAACACAAACAATGTGCTGAGGACCGGTTTGAGTCTGTTGTTTTGAATCAGCCATCATCATATGATCGTGAACCAGCAGCGCTCGCGCATGTGAGTGGGGGCTCTGAGTGTGGGAGGGCGGGGCTAAACAGAGTCCTGAAGAGATGCTACATTCAAATCCATGCTAGTTTTCTGTGACTACCAACCCTGACTTTAAGTCCAATCAAATATTTTTTTTACTAAAAATATGACATGATTAGATTTCAGTTTTTGCAGTGAAGTTGATTCCTTACGGATGTGACATAAACTTTATCTTTCATGCTCAACTTGCTCACCAGGATCTTCTGTTTAAGTCTCATCAGCTCTGTTTAGAGGGAGAAAGTGTCCCACTAACTGCCTGGTGGCTCTGGTGTTAGCGAGTCAGAGGTGTGTTTGTGTTTTTTTTTTTTCTTGTTATGAGGCTCATTTGCACAGAAAGAGGCTTATTTTCCCCAAACGAATACATAATGAGTCATTTAAATGTATGCAAACAGTAGAGGCATGCAGAGAACATAATTGCTCTGCAGCACAGACTGATTTAACCCTTCGAGTGTGTTTTGACGACATCTTTCTGCTTGTTTGTTCAGATTTGGTAGATGCAAAGCCAAACAAGCCTTCTGTGATCAGGTATTCTGTGTTGATCTACCTCAGTCTACCCTGTATAAATAAATATCAAACATGTCTCCAGTGATTCACGTTGTGTTGCACAGTTATATGTTAAAAAAATGTGCAGCACTTTGTCTTTAAAGTAGCCCAAGCGTCACTTGTGATGTTTGAATTCTTGCATTGCTCCTTTATAAAACATAACAGACACACACAGAGAGAGTTTTCATCCTGCTCCTGTTTGAGGTGTTTTTGGAGGTTCAGCTCTGCATGTTTCACTCAAACAAAGATCCACTCTTTCTGATTCAGTCCACGTTTCTGTTAAGAGCAGAATTCAGCTCTTTGCTTTTGCGTGTTTTGATCCTCTGTGGTGAATAATGTGGATGCGTTTCAAAGGCGTCCTGTGTGACATTAATTTTCTCTTTCATATCCACTGTTTTATATCCATAATAACCCTACTTTTTATCCTTTGTTACCACTGCTGAAGTGACTCTGCACCATCAGCCAAAGGACCGCAGCTGGAAAACAGCAGCCATGTTTATCACTGATACCTAAATAAATTAATGTCACGGAGGAGGAGGAGGGTCTGCAGAAAATGAAGAAGTGAGAAAATTAAAAACAGAGAAAAGGAGAGATGGGAAGGAGAGGAGTGAAGGAGGACAAACAGATAAAGAGAGAGGAGGAGGAGGAGGGGCGGCTCCTCCTGAGGGAGACATGATGGTGGAGTGTTCATTAAGTCTAATAATCTGTTTCTCCTCTCCGTCCTCTGATTTGGCCCAGAAGGACCAAACTAACACATGTGAAGCATGAAACCACTAAATTCACTTTAATATCCCTCACACAGAGGTCACAGTGCTGCAGGACGTGCTGCGTGTCCTGATACGTTTTTAGTCCATAAACAAAGGAGGAGGAAGTCCTTTAGATAAACGACACGTGTAGAGAGAGATACAAATATCCATCTATCTGCCTATTAGGCTGACAAAAAAGTTTGATCAATACCTCTGCAGATTTGAGATGTTAGATTAGATCAGATCTTGACTGGCTTCATTAGTTTCTACAATCTAAATCTGATAGCTCTTACCCATAGAGGGAGAAAATGTCAGATTACAGTGAGAAATCTGTCATCTGGGTTTGAAGTCAAATATCTGAGATTAAACTCTCATTGTTAAACTCCTCTTCTGTAGAAACCGCCTCCATAAAACAAATCAGAGCTTAAGATGTTTCATATAAGCTTCTGTAAGTAGAGAGGAACAGGACAAAACACAAACACACACACACTGCTGAAAACTGAGGGCTGAGGCAGGAGACTGTCGGGAAACTAAAGTTTAAATACAGGAAAACAAAAAAAAACAGATGAAGAGAGCGATGAGGGAGATGGAAAAAGAACTTACTTTGAAAACTAGCAATGGACAGATCTCCTGAAAGGCATGCAAACAAGAGGTCACACAGATAAATGAGATTATCATGCAGGAGGAACAGAGGAACAGAAAACACACTCTAAAACACAGATTACACACACTCACACACATACCAGCAGAGCATTCAAAACTGTTCAGAAAGAAACTCTGCTCTGTTTGGAAATGTGATGAGACTTTTCTCTGTCTGAAAAAAAAACACTGATTCCTTTTTCATCCCTGATCGATCCGAGCTGATAATCTCTGATGTCTGATGTTTGAAAAACAGAAACTGAAACTGACGGAAACAGACTGGATTCTTCTGTAAGTCAGGTTCAGAGCAGGAAAACAAAGCCCCTTAAACCATGTTTAATGCTAAACTGAGGTGTGAGCAGAGTTTTAAAAAAAATGAAACAATGTCAAAATCTTCTTGGTTTATTCCTTTGAACATCTCATAAAATATTTATATCTGCATCATACTGCATAAGTCTTGGTGACTCATTGGACAGGACTTGGTTGACGACAGCAGTCAGATTCTGTTCCAGTTTAACATCAAATTGTCACAGTTTCATGAGCTCAAATGTGTATTATTTTAATCTTAAATAAAAAAAGCAAATGTCATCTTGTCTTTAAAGAAATAAATTTTCCATCATTTTCATTGATGCCTTGTTGTAATTGGATACCCCAATGCATTAAACAACAGAAGAAGAATGCAAGCTGCTATAAAACCAAAACAACCATCTCAGGTTGAGAAAAGTGGAGCAAGATCCTGTCCTGCAATCCAGACTGCAGAGCCAGAGAGAGAGAGTCTCTGAGCCACTGATCTCTACAAAGTCACCTCAACCAGAATAGGAAGAGATCATAGCAACCATGTGCAAAGCTGAGACTCATTTATAGTTAAAAAATATCAGTGTAGCAGTATCTCAGTACACAGGGACTTGGTTTGATAACCGGAACATAATTTCTTGAGCACTGTTGAGGTGTCCTGGATCAAGGCACCAAATCCAAACTGCTCTATGTTGTACATTGCTTTGGAGAAAAGCATCTGCTAAATGAAATTGTAAAGAGGGAGTATTATGCTAATTTTATTAGCAAAATAAAATTAATTTACAGCACAAACACTGATCTCAGGCTGCTGTCTTTAAAAACCCTTGTTTCTGTTACTGTATCTTTAAGAAACTTCAAAGCACTTTGGAGCTCAACATTCCTGCTTCACTCAGTATGTTTACATACATGAAGCAGTCTGACTAAAGTCATAGCTAGGGCTGGGTACCCAACTTTGGTTCTTTATAGCACAAATGTTTTGGGAGTACCAAGTATTTAAACATGCCTTGTCTTTTGATGCCAGTTTTGGTACCCAAATGGTTAATAAAAAGCAACAAATCCAGAGTCTTTTCTGGAGTTTGGGGAAGGAATGAAAGCAGGTATTGATCTGCAGCACTCGCTGCTCGTTGAGAAGCAAAAACACACAGACAGATGTGTCACTCACAGCAGTCCATTCAAGCTGCAGCAAGAGCAGATGACTGCATTCAAATGAGCTGCGCTAATGTTTGCTTTGTTTGGGTCACTTTTGATGGTTAAAAGCACGGATAAGGGGGGGGGGGTATTTTGACAAAAAAATAACAGAATGGACAGAAAAAAAAACTCATTTATAGTAATAAACACATTGACAGTATTCTCAGTATATACCGACCTGTCATCTGTTTGTAAGTGTTGTTTTGCTCCGGCAATTATTTGTTTATTTTTATGAAAGAAAACTGCTCAGAGTAGGAAAATACTAAAACTGATCATTAAAACTCAAAGATTTGTACCGTAATGTGTAATATAATTTCCTTTTTGAAAAAATTGATATTATAAAATTGGTATTGAAAAAGGTATCGTTCAGGAGCCGGTATGAAAGTGAAGGTATCGTATCAGTACTGGAATCGAAAAGCTCTGATTGACACCCAGCGCTAGTCATAACTCGATCATCATCAAGTCACATCGGGGGATGTAGTCTTGTCTGTGTTTATGCAGCTGTAGCTCTATATGTTTGATGCATGTATGCATGTATGTGTCATGGTGTTGTGATGCCCCTGCAGTGTCATCTAGAGTTAGTGATGTCATCTTGGAGGTGTGTTTGACCTATGCTTTCCTCCTGTAGCACACTGATTGGTGTAACTCACCTGGGTCCAGGGTGCTGATGTTACTAAAACCCTTGCAGTCATTAACACTCTCTCTCTGCTCCCCTCCTCACAGGTACACTGTATTTTGGTTCTGGTTGGTTATGATCTCCTAGGTTAGCTTCTTGTTTTGTTTGCCACCAACAACACTTACACACATATCTTCCACTCGTGCACATCATACACCTCTGATTCTGCTGATCTTTCACACCTCATTCAGTAATACTTCTTTTTGAATTCTGATTCAGTTTGATCATATTGAATTAAGTATTATTTAAATTAAAGGTACACGGTGTTTGTCTTCCTTTTTGTCATGATCTTTTGAGCCAGGTCATGACAGTGTTTGTTTTTTGTGTTGGAGCACAGCTACCCTGTTTATCACGGTCATCTACTTCCTCTTCCAGCCAAACAAAAATGTATCAAGACCTGCTGAATCCAACTGTAGTCTGATAGCAATCGCATTATCTATGTGTCAATCGAGCTATGCTCATTCCGTTCTGACTAAGTCTGTTTACATGTGTTTTGACAGTCTGATCTCACACTGACTAAACTTAAAGTCTGATTTCTTTAGCTGTATATAAACGTACTGAGTGTTCACATGCTACACAGTTTCTCTTTTAAAACTGACAGATTTTAAGGAGACTCAACAACCAGTGATGTCATTGGTTGAGCAGGTCTCATGTTCATCTCACTGAAATCTCATTCTCATTATCTAATCATGGATCTATTTTTGGCTACATATATACATCACTTTTAAATGAAAGAAATCATCCTTTGGTCAGTGGATTTATGGAGAGCAGGTGGTTATGCAGATCAGAATCTCTAAAGAGTGAGTGAGTCTTTGTGTCAGAGTCTTGATAAATGTTCAGTTTAAATCCTTAATTTGTTTTTCACAGTGATTTATCTGAGTGTCATTCATGTCTTCTGTGTAAATCTGTGTCTTTGTGTTTGCTTTAAACGCATTTGTATAAATTAAAAACATTTGAGCTCCTTGTGCTCACAACATCTTGTATCTCTGCATCTTAGTTTCATGTTTGGTCCAAATAAACTGAAATGACCCGATGTGCATATCCGCAGTAATTCATCTCTTTTCCTCAACAAGACTGATTTGTGCTGACGTTAATTCATGCAGCTATGAGTAATTACTCCCATTTCAATGTGAGATTAAATTATGGTCAGAAAACATCCACGGCTCCATCCTGCTTCCAAAAATAAAACGCCGCTCTCCTTCCAAACAAGTTCTACTGATCCCCTCGAGTCTTTCAACTTCACGTCGTTAAAAGCTGCATCACAAACCATCAACTGAAGTAAAAATAAAGCCGCTGCAGACAGGAAGTCATGACCTCGGATTATTTAGAGATACTCAAACCTGAACCAGGAGCGCTCAGACTTCCATAAAGAGTACAAAATGAAAAAGGACGATGTTCAGAGAGAAGAAAACAGTGAAGTGAGACACAAACAGAGATTGATTGATTTCTTTCAGCGTGGTGTTTTTGGGGCTGCTGAGCTGCTGGAAGTGATCCCAGACAGAAACAACACAAACATAGAGCCCCCCACCCACCTCCTCCACTGTGTTCACTGCCCCCCCCAACAGAGACAACGGCAACAAACACACTCATTCACATTCACTGAGACAGGCAGCCAAGGCTCCCACTGCCCACACACACACATAGTGATGGACAACCTGAACACACACAGACAGAAATGACACCACAGACAGAGAGACCACCTACTCTGCAGGCTGGGCAGGTTGGCGTCTTCCGGTTTGGTTTTCAGGAGGTGAGGAAGACGGGTGTATCTGTAGCCAAAACCGCAGCCCTGAAAAACATCACAAAGAGCCCAGACACAAATACCTTCATCACAGATGAGCTGCTAAACTGACAGTTTGGAAAAACCTGCAGGAAGTACAGAGCAGAAATATGACAGCAAATCACAGCGCAATTCAACACTTCGGTTTGATGAAAAGTTTCTACGGCTGGAAAAACAACGTTATTTGTGCTGCATCATCAAGTTTACAAAGAAAACAACTGAGCGTGTGCAGGAAGAGACTGAGCGTGTGCAGGACACGACTGAGTGTGTGCAGGAGGAGACTGAGTGTGTGCAGGACACAACTGAGCATGTGCAGGATGTGTATGTTTGCATACATGTATTTGTTTGTTTGTGTGTGAGTGTGCTTGTGTGTTTGCTCACCCTCCACAATCTGACCAGGATCCAGTTGGTCTGAGCCCATGGTCTCTGTTCATACGGAGCCAGCAGGTTCCTCATCATGGCGACACGTCTGAAATCACATGAACCAATAAGAGTGGGGATAACAAACAGCACAGTTTGACTTTGCGTGCTGAAAACACACACTACACACACTCACAGTGACCTCAGTATTTGGGTTAAAGTCTCTTAAAGTCACATGTAAGACCTGACCCCGTGTGTTTAGATGACGTTAAAAAGATCCATCAAAACTCAACTTTGAAAACACTTGTCAACGTGTTAGTCTGACAAACTCAAACTTCTGAAAGCAGGGCTAACACACCTAAAAAATGCATTTCTTCTGACATGTGAACACCTCACTCAGACACAAACTGGATTGTGTTCTGAGCTTGCTCCACAGTGCACAAACTGGGCTTTTTGAAAACAACACATCAACAGAAGAGGAAGAGGTTTGACCAACAACCTGTTACACTTAATGACAAAAACTCAAAACCAACCAAGTGTTTTGTCTAAATTCTAGAGAAAAAGGCCAAAATCAACAACAAGTACACCAAAATGACTTATTTCAAGATATTTAAAGCTAAAAATTTGGCCTGGGTTGCTTGTAAGTAGCTATAAAATCTGCCAATGGAATAAGAAACATTTACTCATTAAGTTTCTTAAAAAAAAGAATATTTTTCCATCTCAAACTCTAACCATACATTTTTCTAACTCTCTTGGCAGACTTTTTTTTACCCTTAAGCAATGTAGGCAACAATGTGTTTTAATAGACGTATTTCTGGACCTTTCAGGTGACTGTGGTTTAAATATAGTCTGTTAAATTCATTTATAATGGAAAGACAACAACACTTGCTTTAGTATTAATTCTTTGCAGTGTTTCTTGGTTTGTTGTTTTGGTGTGTACCCTAACATGTAAACAATGTAAAGGTCTGATAAGCTAAAAGGAGACGAATCTGCCAAGTAGGGCTGGGCAATATGGCCTAAAAATAAAATCCAAGATTTTTTCCCACAACACTAAATTAACAAATTTAATATTATTTTTTACCTCCCAAAAAAAACATAAAATAAATAAATAAATGATGAAGTTCAAACGTCTGCAGGTTTGACATTAACACTCAAGGCCGAGTATTTTCAGTTTGTTAACATAAAAACTCTCTGATCAAGATTTAATCTCATTTAAAAAAACACAAGCTTTTAAAAGTCCTTGTGCAAAACCTGACAGGACCTACCATCACGAAAACTCTACTCTTTTTCAAACATTATAATAACTTACAATTGGACTAAGGCAAAAAAAAATCTCATTTTTTAAATTTTTTTAAATCCTCTGCAGAAAATAATTAGAGTTAATTGATTTAATTGATATACTGCCCAGCCCTACTGCAGACTATCAAAGAAAACATGAAAGCAGGGAGGACCTAGGTGCAGATGAACTCAATAAATATGTATTAAACAAAACTCATAGTTGTAAAATCATAACTGAAATTCAAAGACCAAATATCCAAAATTCTAAGAACCCAAAACATCCATAAAACACTTAAAAAGGAAAAGGTGCTTAAATACATGACATGAATAACACGGAGAAGACAAGACACTTTGAAACTCTACTTAAAACCTTTTTAAGATCCAACAGTGCAAAATGTTGTTACTTGTAATTTTTTAACTGGTCTTAAGATTTTGATCAGGTGTGTATCCACTTAAAATAAAATATAACTTACTGTTCCTCTGGGATCCTCTCCACTGCCCTGAGGGATTGTGGGTAACAGACATAGCTGGCCAGGGCCTGCATCAGAGAGTCTTTGATATCTAAGAGGGCGAGAAGATGTGTTGGTCAAGGGGTGAAAAGAAATCCAACAAGGGGAGCTCACTTACTAACTCACCTGGCTCTTTCTGAAAAGTGTGAGAAGATGGAATTACCTTAGAACTAACAACCAACCTGAGCAAACACATCAACCCAAATCTCAGGAGTGTGTTCAGATAAATAACAAGCAGGCTGAGAGAGCCTGTGTTCAGTCTGTGTTTCTCTAAAAAATAAAGTTGAGCTGGAGAGATGAGAAAGAAGAGACCCATAAATTTAGCTGCTTGTGCTGATTGTTCTATTCTAGACACACTGGGGAAAACATTGTGGATTTAAACTAACAGTCCTCATACTGTTTAACTGTCAGACTTTTATCATCAGTGAAGTACTTTTGCTTGTCTTTTGTTATGGAAACATGGGTTGTTGTTGAACATTTATCTTCATAATTTACACAAACCAAATGAAAATAATGAGACAGTAAAAAAGACTGGGGGGGGGGGGGGGGGGGGGGGGCATTTCTTTGCAGAAAATGCATGATATTGAAATGCTGAGCCCTAACCCTAAACCTTACCACACCAGTCCTATTTATAACCTCTGTTCAGAACCCTAACTACTTATGACATCATCATCTGTGTGGTTTCCAAGGTGACATAGCCTCTCCATTCATTTCTATGGGCCAAAAACTTTTGGATAATGCTGAATATTTTAAAAAACACAAGGGTCAGAAATGTGAAAAGTACACACACACTTCTCCTGAACATGCTGAACATTTTACAGTTTGATTGGTGAAAATCAGTGATACGAAAAACATACGAAAGAGTAAGAAGTTTATTAAAATCAGATTTCTATATGTTGAAATTCTGAGTGCTCAGCATTTCATCATAGTCAGGGACAGTTCCTCACCAAGCTCTGATTGTTTTCATTACTTCAGCTCTTTCAGATCAGAGAGGACGTTTCATGTTTGCTCTCATGTTAAATGCATGTTGTGTTTCTGTGAGGAAAAATAAAGTGCTGCAGAGGAGAAACTCTGGATTAACACCGTGTTTCATGTAAAGTGTGTTTGTCTTACCTGTCCCAACTATGCGTGGATCAGCAAAGTGTTTAGCCAGGATTGCAGCCAGCTGGGTCAAGGTTTCTTCATAGCCTGGGGGGAGAAACACACACACACACACACACACACACACATGAAGCGGTGCATACGTGTAGAAAAGGCGAGCTGGACCCTGCTCTCTCTGAGGAGCTGAGGCAGCAGGTTTCGTGTGACACACGGGTAATGATGAAGAGTGTGACCGAGTATGTGTGTGTGTGTGTGGATCGATAAATCCATCTGGAAGGTGAGTGTGGTACAGGTTAATGAAGGGCTCTGACACCACACACCCTCGCTCAGCCCCCCCCGGCACATTCCTGACACGAGCTGCAGGGGGTCAGAAATACATGGATGGATTTGAATCAGAAGAGAAGCCAGCTGGTGTTTTTATTCTGCAGGGATGAGAGGCTGACAGAGCTTTTGTTAATGGTAGTTTCACTCTCATTCATTTATCTTTTACACACCTTTATTTTACTTTATGGATATGAGTTTCTCTGTTACTTTGGTGAACTCTTTATAGTTTCATTCCTCCACAGCTCTGAAACACAACATGAAACCCTGACACTGCTGCAGATTCAGAGAGTAAAGGTTTAACAGAGGTGTGGCTCTCCTTCTGGCTCATAAAACAGTGACAAGAACGTCTCCTTCCTACCTTGAGTCCCTCATCCAGGTCTACACTCCTTCCCGCCCGCTACACTCTGCCTGTGAGAGACACCTGGTGCTCCCAGCCCAGCATGGCTCTAAATCTCTACCAGACTCTTCTCCTCTGTTGTACCGAAATGGTGGAATGAATTACCCAACTCATTACGATCAGCAGAGTCCCGTTCTACTTTTAAGAGAGGTCTGAAGACTCATCTGTTCACTAGGACTACTAAGGCACTAAGGACATTAATCTGACCCTTTTCCTCTTTGTCCACAGCACAAAAGGTTGCTGGTTCAAACCCTGGTTCGGTGTGTCTTTCTGTGTGGAGTTTACATGTTCTCCCTGTGCATGCGTGGGTTCTCTTCATGTACTCCAGCTTCTTCCCACAGTCCAAAAACATGCTCATCAGGTTAATTGGTGATTCTAAATTGCCCGTAGGTGTGAGTGTGAAAGGTTGTCTGTCTCTGTGTGTCACCCTGTGATTGGCTGGAGACCAGTCCAGGGTGTACCCCTCCTCTTACCTTAAGACAGCTGGAATAGACTCTAGACACCCTGAACATGATGAGCGCTATGGAAGATGGATGGATGTTTTCCCTTAGGTTTAAATTCTGGTTATTTGGACAAAAGCGTCTGCTGAATGAAATTGTAGAATTGTTTAAAACCCCAATTCCAATGAGGTTGGTACATTAATAAATAAAGTAAATAAAAAAAGAATACAATGATTTGTGAACCAATCTGTGTATCATTCGTTCAACTGATATTCAGTTCCGAATCAAAAAACAAAACACTGAAACGGTTTCTTTTGTTGTTTTTTTTTCCTTTTTGAAATGAAAATAAATAAATAAAAATTTGCTCTTTTTTTTAAATATCCCATTTGTTAATACAGATCAAATAAAGGAAAGTTGAATGATGGGTCACGGGCTGATTTAGCTTTTATTACTTAAATTGTCCGATCATCGTGACCTTGAGATTGCAGCTTCTCTGTCCAGAGATCGTAGATGAAGCCGGATTGGTGGTAGCTGCGCGTGTGAGGATGGATAGCTACGTTTTATTCAAAGGACACACAGAGTCTGTTATTTTCACATGAATTTTTTTAGATCCATAATCCGAAAAAAAAAAAAAAAAAAGTCACACAAAGACACCTCGCACACTGAGTCTGATGTGTTTATACCTCCATTAATTGATAAAAATGGATTCATCGAGCAGTGATCAGGCAGTTGATCCTGAGCAGTGGCTGTCAGTATATTTGAGGTCGGCACACACACACAAACACACACTTACACATACACATACGCAGGCACACAGACACACACACACTCAAAGTGGAAAAGTGTGCTGTGGTCTGACGAGTCCACATTTCAAATTGTTTTTGGAAATCATGGACGTGGTGTCCTCCAGGCCAAAGAGGGAAAGGACAATCTGGATTGTTCTCAGGTCAAAGTCTCAAAGCCAGCATCTGTGATGGTATGGGGGTGTGTTAGTGCCCATGGCATGGCTAACTTGACCATCTGTGAAGGCTCCATTAATGCTGAAAGGTACATACAGGTACAATGCCAAGACACATTCTGCACCTGTTACAACAGCGTGGCTTCGTAGTAAAAGAGTGCAGGTACTAGACTGGCCTGTCTGCAGTCCAGACCTGTCTCCCATTGAAAATGTATGGAGCATTATGAAGCACAAAATACAACAACAGAGACCCCGGACTGCTGATCAACTGAAGTTGTTCATCAATCAAGAATGTAAAGAATTCCACCTCCAAAGCTTCAACAATTAGTGTCCTCAGTTCACAAACACTTATTGAGTGTTGTTCAAAGGAAAGATGATGGAACACAGTGGAAACATGAGCCTGTCCCAGCTTTTTAGGAACATGTTGCAGACATCAAATTCAAAATGAGTGAATGTTTACAAAAAAAAAAAAGTTTATCAGTTTGAACAATTAATATCTTGTCTTTGTCAGGTATTCAGTAGAATATATGTTAAACAGGATTTACAAATCATTGTATTCTGTTTATATTTATGTTTTACACAATGTCCAAACTTCACTGGAATCACGGTTGTAGCTGCTGTTTATCAGGTGCATTCGTCTCAGTGCTTCTCAAATATCTCATCACACTTCAAGTCACACTTGCCCCGTGATAGTACACAGCGTCTCAGGAACATTAACTCTGATCCTGAAAAAACATTCAACTATGTAATACCTCAACTTGACTGATGGAATGAAATACTTAAATAATTTCTGTTATTATTCACTTTCTGTTTACCTATCGCTGTCAGCTGTTTAAAGAGGGGGCATTGTGCTTTCATTAGTCTTTATTTTGTCCCTCTGGTGCCCCCGTAATGGTGAGCAAAGGCAGATCCACATGTATGATAAAAGAACCACGAGAAGAGAGAGAGAGAGAGAGAGAGAGAGAGAGAGAGAGAGAGAGAGAGAGAGAGAGAGAGAGAGAGAGAGAGAGAGAGAGAGAGAGATTCAAACTTTAACAGCAATCTGTCAGTGTGAAACCAGAGAAGCAAGAGGGATGTGATACTGCTTCACAGAAAAAAAAAAATACACCACCTGTCTCCTCTCTGGCTCTATTCCATCACAGCACAAGATCAGACAGGTTTCTGTTCAAGTCATTGTGTCAACTCACGCTGGATCTGCTCCGTTGTGGTCCGGCTTGTGTCCCAGCTCTAGCAGGTTGGAGCCAGATGCATAAGCCTCCTAATTTTGCCAGATGCCAGAGCAGTGACGCCTCAATTTACAAAAAGCATAACGAGTAGGACATGGGGAATTTTGTGCATGTAAACCACCTTAAAGCAGCTGCTGGCTTTCAAAATAAAACAAATTGTGTCAAAACCAGATTGTATTTAGCTTTACAACAATCCAACATAATCAGCAGTGCGAGACCAGAGGCCTACGAAGCTGGATTAACACACAGAATCTCCAGAGTGTAGAATCCTTACTAAAAACATATGTGCGCCAAAAACCCAGAAATGGTTTGCGGACAATCTGATTCAGATTTTTCAAACTGTTCAGTGGCACATCTGCACACAACGTTCCCTTTATAAATCAAGATCCACTTGGAGAAGTGCGAATATTGACAAGCTATAAATTTGGTCCCCTGCACGCCCAGAATCAACCATAAATGGTCAATGTAAAACAACTCATGAATGAAAATGCAGAGGAACGAGGGGGCAGATCAAAGGTTTCCAGCGATGGATCACTGAGAAAAGATGGAAGTTCAGACGAGGAAACAAACCTTTCTGACCCAGAAATGGAGGAGTTTGTTAATGAAGTGAGGGAAAGAATGGACGTATGGGTAGTTTACTGCAGCAGTCATCCTATGAGCCAAAACATCCACTGCTCTTCATCAGGCACAAGTAGATCTGCCATGTTCACATGTTCACGTTTACATGTTTACAGAGCCACCCTGACTCCTTCATGTATGTTCAGAGAGGACACGTCAGTCAGCGGTCTGCCTCACTCGATATCATTAACCAGAGGTCTGATCCATCGACTGAAAACTCTGAACTGTTTAAACTCAGTCTGCTCTGTGACTGATTCTGAGGATTTATGGGCCTGATGATCAGAGACGCCCTGACTTCATCTCCACACTCATCCACAGAATTATTGACAGAATAAAAACAAGCAGCTGATGAAGATGTGCCGAGTTTGGAGGAGGTGAACTGTGTGAAGCCACCACCGTGTCTCTGTGCGTCTTGACAGAGAAATCTTACTAAAACTAAAAACCACAATGGGTGATGAATGAACGATATTTAAAGATATCAATGAGAACTGAAGGCTCTGTGGTTTCTGTGTTAGTCTCATTTTGAACTCTACATCAATGATTACATTAGTGTTTGATCCTGTGAGATTCGTCCAGGATGATGAAGGCAAGACGGCGCTGAAGGAACATGTATGTGGTGGACTCTTCTTCTTCTTCTTGTTCTTGTTGTTGTTGTTGTTCTTCTTCTTCTTCTTCTTCTTCTTCTTCTTGTTCTTCTTCTTCTTGTTCTTGTTGTTGTTGTTCTTCTTCTTCTTGTTCTTGTTGTTGTTGTTGTTCTTCTTCTTGTTCTTCTTCTTCTTCTTGTTCTTGTTGTTGTTGTTCTTGTTGTTGTTGTTCTTCTTCTTCTTCTTCTTATTATTATTATTATTATTATTATTATTATTATAATCATTATATTCTCTCATAAAGGAAGTGACTTATTGTGAATGGCTCATTACATGCTCGATAACGGCCTGAGTAAAACTGTTAGTTTGAATGGTTGTGAGGACGTGGATCTGTCAGTAAAGTTTGATATTCAGTCAGATAAAATGTGGGACAGACATCAGCATGTATCTGCAGGCTTCAATTCACCACTTCACCGTCTGTGTCGACAGTTTCCCGTCTCAAAAATGTTCAAACACTTGGCTCAGAGTTTGCCTACCGGTGCGCACATTTTGCTGTCAGGTTTGTTTTGATAGATCTAAAACTTTAAATGGGAAAGGCATATATAAATGAGGCCCCTGAACACTCAGCCTAATTCTACAGTAACCTTAAACAAAACAACAAATAAATGACTTCAAGTTTATCACCTCAGACGGTCACTTCTTGGAGTAAACATTCCTCCTCTTTGTAATAAATAAATAAAACCAATACCGAGGACTCACTCAGACTGTCTTTGACCCCTGAGGACTCAAAGGTTTGTGACTTTCTAACATCACTGGGCAGTAACTGCAGCGAGCTGGTGGGTTCAGAAAACTTTGAGACGTGTTTCTGAAGCTGAATTAGTCGTCTGAGTGTATTTCTTCGTACCTGGGAGCTCCTCCATGCTGTTGGCGGGGCTGAAGTAGTTCTTGAGGGCGCTGTAGGCGTTCATGGCTACATTGAGGTAGAACTCTGGAGCGAAGGCGAACAGAGAGCCCGTGTTGTCAGCGTGTTCGATCGTCCGGATGCAAACACACAGCAGCCAGTACACGTCCAGCATCTTGTCCTGCACACACACAGTTAAAGTAAGATTAATGTAGCAACATTGTGCTTGAAATGGAGCTCATAAAAACAACAACTTTGAGCCGCCTTCTGCTGGAAATGTCCAGTTTAATTCAGAGAAGTGAATCATAGACTAAGACGGGCCTTACAGCCTCGCTTCCAAAATTGTTCTGTGTCCCGTTTACTCTGCAGAGAGTTATCCGTGTTAACGCCACAGCTGTTTCTCCTCCCAAATATCTCCCCTTTGATGCTGATTTAAAAGAACACTTTAATGCACGTTTGGCAGAGACACAAGGGACGTTTGTGACTGTTTGAAAAAAGAGGAGAAATGCAAATTATTCTGCAAAATCTTTTCTTTCAGGAAGGGAAAACATCCTCCACAGCTGAGCACATCAGCTCTGTTCATCAAATTAAACCAAAACACAAAACCTTCAACTGTCTGATGGTTTGAAAACCGTCTCTGCTGCTGCCGTGGGGAGAGATTCATCCCTGAGCAACAAAATGAAAAACCGAAATCTAACATCAGAGTTTCTGTTCAAGACTCCAGGGAGGGACGTCAACAAACAGAGGAGAGAGAGGAGGACAGCGTACAGCTCTGTGTGTGTGTGTGTGTGTGTGTGTGTGTGTGTGTGTGTGTGTGCGTGTGTGTGTGTGTGTGTGTGTGTGTGTGTGTGTGTGTGTGTGTTGATCACCTTGGAGTAGATGGTGGCGTTGATCCAAGCCAGCCTCCTGCTGAGGTGGTTTAGCTTCTCCGCAAAAACCTTCTGGCTCTTCTGGAGCTCGTCCAGGATGTCGGGTCTCTGAGGGAGAGGACACAGCGAGCAGTCCGTTAACCACTGAGGCACAGGAGGGGGCTCTGGTTTGGACATGCTTTAGTTTTAGACTTCTTAACACCGGCGTCCTGCTCAGATATTGCAGATGTTTATCCGACTCTTAACTTCTTTAACACTAGAACAGAACTCTTTCTTCTTATTAATAGTTGTAAAGTTTGTCGGCGACTCCTCTGCAGCACATGAAGCTAATGAGACGAGCCGTCACAACAGGCTGATAAGTGAAGCACAGCCAATTATCTTCACAGAGCGGAGACAGGTACACACAGGTGTTCAAACAACAACCTTAGGTGTGTGTTGTTCAGTGAGAGCCAGCAGTTAGTGATCAACGACATCCAGCTGAAGATTTCTCTGAGCTACTTTGTTCACAGTTTAATTAACTGGAGACGTGACCAAGAGGTCAGATCAAAAGTTGAACTCGGCCCTCTGCAGACACCTGAAAAATAAACTCTTGGTTCATAAAACTCCCCCTGAGTTTCCCCTGTTCATTGTTGTTTGTGGTGAGTCTGAGTTTGACTGTTAACAGTCAGTCACACAGAGGCCTCACTCTGTCTTGTTTCGGCGGTATGAAGCTGAAACAAACTGATTTTCTTCTGATTAATGTCTCTTCTGTTTGCTGAAATAACGTCATGATGCAGATTATTAAAAGTAAAGATTTGTCATGTCTGTGCCCCAAAAGAGAGGAAAACTACTTTAATGATGTTTGTTTGTTGAATTTCTGATGCATTCAGTATGTCAGGAAATCTAATCTCTGTGTCATTAATTTAATTGATATTCAGTTATCAATTCAGTTATTAAAAACAAAACACTGATAAATGGTTCATTTTCTGTTTTTCAGTGCTTTGAAATAAAAAGAAAAATGAAAATTTGTTCTTTTTTCAATATCCAGTTTGCCAATTATAGCTCAAATGAAAGAAAGTTGAATTATGGGTCACTGGCTGATTAAGATTTTATCATTTAATTTGCCCGATCGTGTCCCAGAGGTTCTAGACAGATTAGCTTCTCTGAGATCATAGACTCATATGGCTTGGTGGCCAGTGTGACCTCGCCCACTCTGGCCATCCAAACCGTGCTGAACTCAAGCACCAATGCAATCATGAAGCAGTGGGTTGCCGTCTGCAGACAGAGGAGTTTCCTTCACGTAGGCTCACATCTCCAGGATGCAGCCAACATTTGAACAGGTACTTAGAGTTCAAACATGAACTTTTCACCTCACGTTTGAACAAATGTTTGGAACTCAACGAGTGACAGCTCTACTATACAGAAAAATTTAGACTTAGGAGATAACATTTTCAGGTGACAGATGAGATAAGGGAGCCAATCAAAGTCTCAAACCAGCAAGGCTCTCTGCTGTCAGATTTCAAGTCTGCTTGGCTCTCTGCTTTTCTGTGTCTGAGTCCGTCCAGGATGTGTGTAGTGAAATATTGGAGTTCATTAAACAGCTGCTTGTAGAGTTATTCATGGAGTTACTGAAGCTTTGCTGTGCTGACTGTCCCTAAAAGCAGCTTTCACAGTGCTTATTTTATTTTTTAACTCAGAACCACAACACACATTTACTCTGTTCAAGATCTTGATCCAAACGTTCCCTCTCACTGTCTTTATCTCTCACCATTGACTGGCTGATAACAATTGTTAGTTTCTTCTACAAAATGTCACTTTCTTCTGCTGAAATCTTTTTTTCTTGATCTTTTCTCAGCGACACCGTTGCTGCTCGCCATGTTTATCCCTGTTTATGCAGAGTACACATGTGCAATATGAATTTGATGGATAGGTTTTCCATGAGGTTCCCCTGACATATGACATTCTGCACCCGCCTCGCTTTCATGGTGCAATTAGTTAACTGGCCAGTTAGATGCAGTCGTGCAGTTTGGCAAAATGGGCTGTTCCATAATGGT
This sequence comes from Labroides dimidiatus, assembly GCA_030710495.1. Classification (NCBI taxonomy): domain Eukaryota; kingdom Metazoa; phylum Chordata; class Actinopteri; order Labriformes; family Labridae; genus Labroides; species Labroides dimidiatus. The sequence goes on along the minus strand of CM061143.1, from coordinate 36,051,212 downwards.
CTGTTACAACTAATGACTGTCCCGTTTGTGTCAAGAATAGACATGCACACAGGCCCTGACTGGTCTCTTATAATAACATCCTACCTGACAAATTACAGTATAGGCTCAAAGAAATATGATACATGAATCCCAACATATCATCAAATTAGTAAAACAGACAATAATACTGAGCTTACCCTGGCAGGACATCGAGCAATCTTCTCGTCTGTGTCCTTCAGCGCAACAGCGTATTCATGAACGTCGTCTGAAACCACGACCATCTGCAGAGAAACAAAACAAACTGAGTGTTTGGACTCTTCAGTAACCATACCCCCGTTTCATTTAACAACACCTTCTTGCACTCTCATGCCAAACTAAAAGACTTCACTTGTTTACCGTGGTGCAAACCTCAGGGTAAGGGTGATTTAATAAAAGGCAGGAGGATGTGTTTTAGGTACAATTTAGAAAACTACCATTGAAGTCATCACAACGTCCTTCAACCTCAGACTTCAGCATCCAAAGCAGCTTCTGGTGTTTATGGGAACAACTGAAGAAACTTTATCAGAGGTTTTAGAGAAAAATGAATCTGTAGCTGTAAATCTTTTGACTTCATAACATCTGCACAAGTTTTCTAACAGAGACTCAGACGAGCATTTGATTCCATCATATTATAAAGTTAATTAAAAACAGAGACAGCAGCTCAGACACAGCCTCATCTTCACTCCGCTCTAAAGGCAGCGGCCTCATTCAGCTCTGCTGCTTCTGTTTTTACAATAAGGAAAAAAGTCGCAGTAATAACACAGAGGTCAGGAGGGCGGCCGTCAGGAGGAACAATCTCTGATTCAACAGCCCAGCAGATATTGAGAGGATTACTCAGAGATGAGGAGGGGAACAGAAGTGATGAAACTATCACAGACGCCAGAGAGAGAAGTGTCATCATTCAGAGAGAAAACAGGAAACACAATGTTTAAAAAAAATAAAGAATACAACAGAAAAATCAAATACATCACAAGAGGATATTTTCAGGTTTTATTAATGAGCTGCAGAGGTCAAAGCGCTCCATGAGAATTCAACAGGCTTTAAGGCTCAACAATAGTTTGACATCATTCTCATCATACACTTGTTACATTTTTATTTATATATATATATATATATATATATAATTTATTATGACTTTTATCTATGAGGCAGTGACTATATTCTAGCTTTAATCTCACAGATTAGGACTATTTGACTTTTTAGAGTTCAATCTCATAGATCACAAATCTCAATTTTGTCTTCAATCTTGTAGATTATGACTATATTTCAACTTTATTCTCATACATAACATCTTTTTTTCAAGCTATATCTCTTAGATAATGATTTATTGTGACTTAAATCTGAAGTATAACTCTTCGTCTTCACCTTGATACATTTAGAATTCTTTTTTTTAATCTCTTAGGTTATGACTTTATTTTAACTTTATCTCATACGTTACAATTTTTTTTAAACTTTAATCTCAAGATTACAACTTTGCCTTAAATCTTGTTGATTACCAATCTTTTTCATCCTCAATCTTTTAGATTACGACCATATTTCACCTTTATTCCTCGCAGATTATGACATTTTTTCAACTTTAATTTTGTACATTACCACTTTGTTCCACTTTCATTTCTTAGATTATGACTTTATTTCAACTTTAATCTCAGACATTACATTTCTTTTCCCCATTTATTTTCTCACAGATTACGACTTCTTTGAGTTTAATTTTGTAGATTACCATTCTCTTATCAGTCTTGTTGTTATTATGTTATTGTTATTACAACTATAAAATCTGATGCTATCTCATAGATTTTAACTTTTTTGAAGTCTTTTGAAAAGGGATCCACTGGTACCTAAGATAATATTTTTTTTCTGTGATGTAGTTTCTCGTAGCTTTTGTGTTTTATGCTTGAGCTGTCATAGTTTTGGTTTATAAAGATGTGGTCAGGATTCTGAAGACAACAGCTCCGTTTCTTTCGGGGATAAAAATGTTAATTCAGTGGCTATAAAAAGAAAACAGCATCTGGATTCGTGGCTGTCATCAGAGACAGGATGGACTCGGAAAGCGGGAAATGAGGCCACAGCTCCATAATCCCAGAGTTTATCAGCCTCCATGTGAAGGTCAGTCTCTTACTTATGAATAAAATATGCAACATTAACCTTTCATGTTCAAACCCTGACCTATGTTTTCCTGACATGATGGACTGCTGGAACCAAAAACTGACAGAGGCAGGTCATTAATGCTCCGTCTCAGCGTCAGAGGCTGGATGAACCAGCTCTTAGTAGTGTGTCACAAATATTTTAAAGTCATTAAACGTTAAGAGGGAGATAGGTCCTGACTTTCACCATTTCAGAACTTAAAATGCAGAAGATATTACAGTATTGTCCTGTAAAAACAATATGAGCTGAGGAGCTTCAATGGGCTCTATTTAAATAGCTTGACCACTAATACCAGCAAATGTTTTCTCAAATGGATGTGACAGAAACAGGGAGCTATCAACCACTGCCTTCAGATTCTGAGGATGCAGGAAGTGAAAAAACCTCCAGTCACTAAAAAAGACCCGCAGCAGGCATAAAGGTTTCGGTTTGCACAGTAAGGCTATAGCTAAATGTTAAAGGTCTCAGTGGTTGAACCAAGACTGACCCATGAGTGGTGAAGCATGGCGGTGCCTTGGTGATGCTCTGGGGCTACTTTGCTGCAAGATGAATCAATCAGGTATGAGGAAATACAAAAATCAATGAATTAACCAATGAATTAACCAATTAGAAATCCTGAGCGCTGCTCGAGTGGCAGCTTGTTCTAGCAGCTCTCTTTACGTTTCCCCTTTTTTCTCTTTTTTTGACTTGTTTTTTTTAGTTATCTTCTTAATTTTTTTAGCCCTTCATTACTGTTGTGGAGCTAGGCTTCACATAATGTGTTCCAGATACTGACTAGTGACATCATAGCCTAGCCAGATACAGTTAGGCTATCAATCAACCTGTTTCTTCAGAAGCCTGTGGGTGTTGCTTTGACAGATAACTAACTCTTGCCGGCGGTTATTGGTTTCTGGTTGCCTTGCAATTGGCTGACTGCAGCAGCGGCAGGGGTAGGATTACGTCAATGATGGCTCCATGATGTAACGCGGCTATGATTTTGGACCCGCCCCTTTAAATTCTGTGGTGTGACAAACTGAGAACACAAATTTATTGCTGCTTTGCATGAACTTGAAGGGTTTAACCTGCTTGACCAAAAGGACATAGAAGAGTGAGACTGAACAGACTGGTGAAGAAGACCTGGACCCTGTGGAGGTGGAGGCTGGCAGGAGAACTATGGCCAAGCTGTCAACTCTGATGGACTTTTTTTTTTTTTTTGGAGTTGACACCAATTACATTATTAATCTATTTATATATCCTTGGAATCATTGCACTATACACTTTCTGTACTGCAGATGTGACTATTCTGTTCTATTCTGTTGTATTCTTAACTATTCTATTCTATTCTATTCTATTCTATTCTATTCTATTCTATTCTATTCTGCCCTATTCTGTACTATGCTATTGTATTCTATTGTATTGTATTCTATTGTGCTGTATTGTACTGTATTGTATTGTATTGTATTGTATTGTATTGTATTGTATTGTACTCTATTCTATTCTAGAAGGAAATGTTGGGCCATCATGAGGCAGCTGAAGCTTGGATCTTCTAACAGGTCACTGATCCAAAGCAGACCTCAAAGTCCACCACGGCTTGGTCTGGAAAGAGGTCCTGGACTACATTCTAGAGAGGCCAGACACCTGACTTTAAGCCCAGAGGAAATCAGTGCTGGGGTTTTAATAAGGTGGTTTCAAACCCACTGGAGGTGATGAGGGATGGTATGAGATCTGTGCTTCATGTTTGCAGCAGGTCAGAACAGATAAATGGTTTCTAAAGGGTTTCTGAGATTGTAGCTGTGATTTCAGATTAGAGGCTCACCTTCCCCAGCTGCTGGTGGACACTCAGGTTGTACATCATCACGATCCCATCGATGATCTCCAGCAGAGACTTGTCTGCAATCTGCTGATCGGGCTCCTCCAGTGGACGCCCCAGCAGGAGCCCGTCAGTACCATGGCTCCCCTCGACTTTAGGTAGAAGAGACAAAGAGACAAATGTTTAATCCATAAAATAGAGATTACAGATGTGCAGATTTACAGCAGAGGGAGGCTGGGCATAGATTTGTTCATGTTAATATGAATAGATTGTGTTCCCTCGTTCTCTAACAGGATGTTTGGATGCTAGTAGTCTTTAGCAGCTCCGTGTGTTTGTGCTCACCACACCTGACCCTGCAGCTCGCTCTGTGTCTGTCATTCATTGATCTATGAGCGGCGCCCCATGCACTGACTGCCATGATTACTCACTGTCCTCCTCCGTCCTCTGCTCCACAGCCAGGGTCCGCACTTTCACCTTCTCCGGCTGAGTGAGCGGTCGTCTGGGGGTCATCAGACTGACAGCGGCCGTGCTCAGGAAACGGTTGGCTCGACCCAGAGTGGGAGAACTCAACCAGCTCGGCCTCGCCAGAGCACCGCCCATCGCTGCTGCTCCGAACGGCCTCTGATAAAAACATAAAAACATAAAGGATCTGTTTTCAGGTTGAGTTACACATTAAATGTATGTTTGGGACAGGAAATGTTTCACTAAAAGTCTTTTTATTCACCAAAAGAGAAGAGTTAAACTTCATCTGTGAAATGTTGTTTTAGCAAAGACAAAAACTCTAAACTTTATTTACTCTATTATTCCTCTTCTCTAATTTACTCTTTTGGATACCAAACACCATTTTCCTTCTGAATTGTATTTGTTAAACTTATTTTCCGTTTCAATGTAGTTTTTCTAAAGCTTGTTAATATTTATTGTAATTTCTATTTGCGATCATAACCAAAGAGCTGATTTTATTTAGCTTCCATTTTTTTCTTAATCCATCCAGAGTCCTGTTTTCAGTCCACTGCAAAATCTAATCCAGTGTTCACGTCTCATTTTTAGTAAAAAATGATGTCTTATTAGACCGACTCTGAACCACATTCACCTGACAAGTCCAGAAATGGTCTTGGTTCAAGATATAAATACATAAATGATGCCTGAATTGTATGTAAAAAGTAAAAAAATGAAATAAAAAAAGTTTTCTTGAAATAAAAATAATGTCTTGATGCAAGAAACTAAAAAAGTTTATTGTTCTGACCCCACCAGCAGATTTTTGTACTCTTTACAAATACATCAGGCGTCAGTTTTCATCTTTTAATATCTTGAAATAAGACATTTTTCTGGGTACAGTCTGTTATCAAAGCTGATTTTAATATTTCTAAGTAATAGCTGGTGTTATTTACACAGAGAGGACAGTAATGATATTAAAGGTGCTAACCTGTGTGGCTCCGCTCTCCTCATCCTCGTCCAGGTCATCCATGGACGTGGCCTGGATCTCTGCAGGGTCGATGATGATGTTGGCTTTACTCGCCAAGTCATCTGTGGAATAAGAGCAGAGAGGGCTGTAAAGTTATAACAACAGTTGAACAGGACTGTGCTGAATTACTTCAGGGAAGAAGTTTCAGATCAGATTGGTGAGGGAGCATAAACCAGAAGAGCTGGCAGAGGACTCACAAACCTGATCACTAAGAAAGAACAAGAGGAGCTGTGGCCTGAAAACAAACTCACAGAAATAAAAGAAACCAATCCTTGGTTCTCTGATCAAACCGAATAACTGTTATTACTTTTCAACAGAGAAAGTGACGCCAGAGATGACCGAATAACACGTCAGACCAAATCAATCCACATGAAGGAGAATGGAATGGAGCAAAAGGAACAGAATGGAATGCGTCCAACTGATAACAGCCACATAACAGTGAGTAATTCAAGAACAAGTCAAATATTTGATCATATAACATCAACATCAAAGATAGTGAATTTAAAGCAGCTGTGAGGCTTCTGGTGACCCCATTTCCTAATTCAAAGAGTGGGTGAAGTTTTTCTTAGTCTTTATTCTGTCCCTCTGGTGCCCCTGTAGTATCTTTACATAATTTACAGCTCAAAAAAAAATCCCGGTTATTCTCTGTTTTTTTTTTTTTTTATTTCAGTCTCAGTCTAAAAGGCTTTGTTTTAGCTGCTGTCTCTTTAAGACTTCCTGTTCCACAAACCCCCTTCCCTCTGATTGGCCAGACCTTTAGGGGAAGAGCTATGGGTAGACCATGGTGTTTGAGGCCTCGACCCTCCAAGGTGTCATAAGGCTGTTTGGAGATCCTCATGCAATAACCTCATCATTTCAGAAAGTCTGGTGAAGATCTGGTTCCACTTTTTAAAACAGAGCATTTTGATCAGTTTACAGATTCAGGGATTTCTACATATTGACTACATATATGTGTGTTTAGAGGTTTGCACATCTGCACACGCTCAGTGTGAATATCCAGCATTTCCAATCTCTATCACATAGAATCAGACCAGTTTATGAACACTGCATCAAACCCTTCAGAGTTTACACATAACCATGGTGAAGAGATGTAAACACATGACCAAACAAGTCACATGATGCGGCACCAACACCAGCTCCATCCCCTCCCTGGTCTCACGTGGACTCTGGGCTGATGGAAAAGCACTGCTCGGCATTCACTCACATCGATCAGTGAGCTAATCAATAAACGAGGCCAAGCCAGGTTAACGACAGATGACACGACATCATGAGAGCTGCTCTCGTGTGATGAACGAGTGGGTGATTTACAGAGCTGAACGACGGGAGCCAGTTAATCAAGGTTTGATTAAATGTGAATAGAGAGATGCAGGCTGAGAGAGAGAGAGAGAGAGAGAGAGAGGAGGAGTCGTGCAGAGCAAACAGGGACTGGTGTAAATAAAACAGGAAAGTAAAAAGTGTTTAAGCTCAGTTAGAAAAAGAGGAAGTCTGCAGGGGTAATGAAAGACATGCAGCCAAATTTATGGTTACTCTAAGATAAATAAGCTCAAGCGCTTTAGTCATTTTCCTAAGGGCTAAATTTTGTGAAGCTCAAACCAACCCAAGGCCCAGAAGTCTGTTTTTTACTCCACCGTGCCAGAAAAAGTTGTTTCCAGGTTTAAGTTTGAACCATGAGGCACTGCAGCTGATGTTTATCCAAAGTAGAAGTTGATTGGTCCAGAACAAGCACAGAAATTGATAAATAACATTTAGAAATTACACATTTTGCAGCTGATTCTCATTTTAAACTTTGGATTGTGAACAGATAACTATCATTAGCCTAATAGCATAATTGCTTTAAGTCATATTTTTTTCAGAAAAGAAGAAAAAACACTTTTTTTGAGTATTCATTTTTTTAACACAGTTTATATTATGCTTATGTTATCACTGTTCACTTATTTCACTTATTTACATTTCTTTGACTTGTGCATTTGTGTTATTAGGCTCACATATTAATAATTTAAATATGTACAATATGACTTAGCTAATTATGCTATTAGGCTAACGATTCATAGAAGTGAGACTATTTCCTCACAGGGACTTTAACAGAGCCTCTGAAACCAGGAGCTTCCGCTATAATTAAGACCCGGTGGCTCTACAGGTTTGATGTGGATCAGAATGATCCGGGTTTGTAAATCCTGTGTGGTGTTGATGAGGAAGAGGTGAGCGGAGTAGAGCCAGGATTAATGATCACCTGCGCCACATGTTTGCTGACGACGCTCTTTCTCTGTGTAAAATGTTTAAAAGGTGGTTTCACCTGTTTGAAAGTTTTGTTCTCATCCAATCAAATGACTTCTGAACACAGCTGAGCCCTGACTGTTTATTGATGCATGCTTCACTGACACATCAGTGTAAAGGTGTGACCACAGTCTGGAGCAAAGTGGGCGACAGAGGGTGGTTTCTGTCTGACAGAGGCTTCCTGATGTTCTCAGTGTTGGGCTCAGAGTGAGCTCCTGCTGAGGGACGTGTGCTGAAGCAGCCTGTAAATGAAACGTCTGAAGCTCTCTGAAAAACAGAAATGAGAGAGTTGCTGTAGCAGGTAATTGATTCCAGCCGTGCCTCTCCATCCTCTCCGTCTTCAGCTCATTGCCCGTACAGTGAGCCCGCTCGGGGAACATCAATCCACATTACACACCTGTCCAGCACACCTGCCCACCTTGAAACCTCCATCCAGTGAGGCTCAGCGCTGTTTGTATTTGTCTTAATTTCAGATGTATGCGGCTGTCAGGCTCCTGAGTAAACCTGCCCTCCTCCACACTCATGAAACCCATTAAAAATACATGAATCATATTAAACGATGGGTCTGAACTCATTTGTATTCTCAGAAACAGAAGAGCCGGCTCAGACTCGGGAACACAACATGAAATGTTTACACCATGAGGAAACAATAGAAATAGACCAAAATAATCACACCTGCAGCAAAACAACACTTCAATTTCAAAACCTCCTCAAAACTCCACACATGATCCAGAACAGCAATGACTCCCTCTAGTGGAAATCAGCAGCATCACGCGAGAAACAACAGCAGGGATCATTGTCATAATCTTGAACCTGACATAAAATCAAATAATCTCTTCAGACTGATCCAAATCTCCACTCTCATGCTTTCACACATACTTTGAAGTGTGTTACCGCAATGTGTGTGTGCGTGTGTGCGTGCTAAGTGTTGTTCTACACTGTGCAGTTAACTGAAAAACTGAGGACATGAGAAGTTTGAGCCCAGCTTTCACAATCTTTAAATACATGTAGGTGTGCTTAAATCTTTTTTGAAAACTCTCAGGCTTTTTACGAGAACTTGACGAGATTTTGATGAGATGTTGATGAGATCTTCATGAGACTTGCTTGAGTGATGAGGTCATTACATAAGGATCCTCTAACATGACACATTGGAGGGGTGGGGTCTCAAACACCAAGGTCTGCCCATAGCTGCTCTCTCAACAGGCTGGCCAATCAGAGAGAAGGGGTATGTGGAGCAGGGAGTCTTAAAGAGACGGCAGCTTAAACTAAGTGTTCACTAAGGGTTTTCTAAGACACCAGTGAGAGAAAAATAGTTTTTTTTCAGCTGTTAATCATGTAAAGATACTACGGGGGCATCAGAGGGATGGAATGAAGACAAAAAAATAAAATAAAAACAGAATACCCTTCTTTAAGCTGCTAAGCACAATGTACTGAATCACCTCGGTGGTTCATTTTTTTCCACGTTTGCAGAGATGAGTTTGTTTTCGAGCCAAATGTTTGTAAAGATTAACATTCACAGTTTTTTTACTCTTGATATTCTGCAAAAAATTTCAAACAATAAACACTGTAAACAACACAATATAAGAGACATCAGTGTCAGGGATGCAACGATTAGCGCACATGGTCCAAATAAAAAAAACTATTAGCTCAAGCAGAAAAAATGATCAATAATTAGTCAACTTGTGCTGTCAGAAAACACATCGATGTCTGAAGCTTCCTGAGGAGTGAGTCATTTCACAACATGACTATCTCTGCTGAAAGTTGCACATGCCAAACAGCTCTAAGAAAAGGAACAGGTAAACACATCGTGACAAGCCGGCATCTGCTGTCCTCTGGTTCCTCCAACACAGCAGAGTGTCTGATCATCATCACTGAACATGTTTAATATTAACCATTTCAAATCAGAGCAAGCAGATCATCTTCTGAGCAGGTCAGGGAGCTAGAATCACTCAAACATCCCTCACATGTTATAATTCAATTGTCTTCTAGTGTAAAAAATGTTTAACTTTAGAACAAGCTGAGGGCAGCCGGACGCCTCCTCGCTCACACCTACAGTTCCTGGTCTCGATTCAAACCTCTCTGAAAACAGGCAGAGGAGATGCACCAACCTTTGAGTGTTTTCTTCAGGTGGGAGAGGAGCCCGCCGAGTCTCTGCAGGTCAAAGTAGTCCACCTTCCCATTGTAGAAGAGCTGCGGGGGGACATAGGCCTCTGGAGGAAGACCACAGAGAGAGGTTAGAAAGATTATTTGTTCAGATGGAGGGCGAGGGATTAAAATGAAGATATGACTGAACAACGTCCTTCATTTTAAAAACAATGAGTGTGAGCTCGGCAGTTGCGAGATTTCATGTGAGATTTTCTGACTTTTCTCACTGACTTCCTCTATGTCTGACTCCTTTGTAAGGTCGCCCCCTGCTGGACAGAGAGGTTTTTCTGTGTGACCTGCTCCAACGAGAATATTTGAATATTAGAGCAGAACACCGCCATGACTCACTGGCTTCTAAAACATATTATTCTTACATTAAAACTGTAAAAATCCAGGAAAATAATGTTTCGCTGCTATTTAGGGTACTGTAATTTAAACACTTTATTTAGTTTAAAATTTGCACAGTTGATCTGCTGTTTGCCAGTGTTTCTGGGATGTCTACAGAGATGCTGCCTCTCCACCACTTGGTGGAAAAGACGATGCCCAGGTTTCTCTGCAGACCTGTTGAGGACTGTGTATTGAGGCAGCCTGTGACTACCCTCACAGTCAGGAAATGACTGTGCTGCTGGAAACAGATGAGAGCAGCATGGACATCCACAGACTTTATTTCATGTCCTTTTATGTGATTTTTATGATTTCAATTGCCAGACACCTGAATTTTTCTTAACTGGGGTCCACACATGGGTATTTTCTAAATGTGAAGAGATGTTTTATCTGTCCCACACGTGCCCACACGTAAAGATCAAAAGTCAGGCATTGAACAGTTTTGATCATACTGTGTGTGGTGTGCTCTGATAATCTCAACACAGCTCACCACACACAGAACCATTCTGTCCCACCACTGATCTAGAATCTCGTCCTCCAAGACAGAAATCTCACCTGACCAAACGTGATCCAACAAAAATGTAGAAGAAGAAACATAGCAACAGATAGCAGCAACCAGCTAACACCAAACAACATGGAAGAGGGAATGATGGTGGACTTGGGACTATTTTTAATGGAAAATTCCAGGACCAAAAAAAAGGAAAGACTTAGAAAAAAATACTGGAGATGACAGGAACACAGACTTTCCTCATGAACTTTCCGTGTCAGGTTGGCCATGTTGATTTGTTTACATCTGCTTACTCGTTCCTCAGTCCGCTCGCCTCCTGATTGGCTACATTCCATTCTGCATCACACGGTGTTATGACTCAGGAGTTGTTGACTTTTCCCACACACATGTAGATTTTTGGTCATAAATAATGAACAAATTTAATATTTCCGATTGTCTGCCCCAACCCATTTCACAGCCGATTATCAGGACAAATTCACCCCTGAACTCACCTCAGACCACAGGATAATCTGATAAGACAGAAGATAATCAGGCGTTTGCCATCCTTGATCAGGAAGGAGGAAAATCAGGACAAAAACAGCCTGACAATCATTATGTGTTTACCCTGCTTTAGTGGATTTAATAAAGTAGATTCTATTCTATTCTTATTTCACTACTTGAGACTGTCTAATATCTCAGTCATGGTCATGGATAATTACAGTATACAGCTGCAGTTTCACTGTAAATAACTGTGAAATATTAACGGCAAATTACTGTGAAATTACTGAGACAGTATTGTAACTGGCAGCCAGTCATTTTTTTGTAAGTTTAAAGTTAAATTTTGCTGCGTGAGTTTATAACATCCCCTAAATGTAACCCAGCAACCTGAAGCTGACCCCTTTAAGTTTGATGACCTGTTAGTTCAGGCTGCAACGATTCCTCATATTACTCCAGTCACCAGTTCGCTAAAAACGTCTTAAATCCAGACAACCATAAAACACACTGAGTTTTGCATCACGGATAAAGATACAACTGAAACAATGTGGTACCTTCACTGCTGACGCTGTTGGGACTCCTCCTGTTGCTGTCGTCCCAGCAGGCCCTCACTGCCGTGATGAGACGATGGAGGAAACACACCATGTACTCTGGAGGGCAGAGAGCTGTGGGATGCTGCAACAAACCACAAACAGAGCGCACACACACACACACACACACACACACACACACACACACACACACACACACACACACACACACACACACACACACACACACGGTTAAATCTGCTGCAAAAAAGAAACAAATGTTTCAAGCTCATGTTTGTTTGCAAAAGTCATAATAAAGTCTTATTAATCAGCACTCTGATTTACCGTTAAGGTAAAGAGGTGACGATACAGCAAAAACCATCGGTTTCGAGTAGGATGCTGGTGAAACATTCATCAGACTGTATTTTTAGATCTGGACCCTTATCTGATCTATTTTAGCCTCCAATCACAGATAAAATGACTTTTAACTTGTCTGAAATGAAGCAAAAATAGGTTTTCCAGTCATAAAGAAAAGATACCTGCATATAAAAACAGGAATTTTTGGGGTAAGATCCTTCATTTAGAAACATCGCTCCCTTAAGAGCCAGATTTATCTAGATAAACATTTAAAAGACAAAAGTCCCTTAAGCCAAAGTTTTTTGTTATTCAGACCTTAAATGATGTAAAATATGGGGCCAAGGTACTGACCTTCTGAAGTCACATGTGTACTATGATGTCACTCATTACAGAGGACAGCAGAAGTAGCGTTGTTAGCATTAGCTTACAGGACATATTTCAGAGCTTTAAAGGTAACAGTGACATGATAGAGTTGGAGTCACAAACAGGACGAATGTAGAGAGACGTGGAGTTCATACAGCTCTTCTGGCTCCCTTTCTGACCAGTTTCTGTATTTCAGACCATGTTTAACAGCAGGAGTTTTCATCTGCCTCAGTCACATGAGATAAAATCCATTTCTACTCATGTTAGGGAAAAAATAACAAACTTTGATTGGCAGATTTGGCAGCAGGAACAGAGCAGTGAGGTTGAAAAGCGAGGGTTTGGCCTGTAGAGGTAGGATGTAGAGGGTTTGTAGCTCGATCAATGTCAGACCAAGCACACTCTAAAAAGAGAATTTCAGAAAAGTTGAAGTACTGTAACTTTTAAAATGAGTCCACCTCAGATTTCTGGAGTGGCTACCTTATTTTCTTGTGTTACAATCATTTGAAATAATGGTTTGTTTCATTTATGTGAATGTTTTATTTATGCATGATTCTGAAATGTAAGTCTGACTTCATGACATTAACGCAGGCTGCTGCTTTCCTGCCCAGATTTTTCCAGTTTTACAGCAGGAGTAAGACACTTAAAGAGAGTAAGTCTAATGTCAGACAGCATCTCATTGTCACTGTCTTATGATATTTTATTAAATAACTGAGTTTAAAGAATTTGTGGTTTTTGTATTGAGTTAACTGACAGAACCAGCCGAGTATCTCCATCTTGCTACACTGTTACAAATCAGGATTTAAACCAGATCATGGTTTGATTCGCTCATACTGAATCAAAAATATAAGCACTCTGTTATAGCAGTAATCTGAAATTTCACACCACCATGAAGTTTATGCCGCCCAGCACAAACTGTCTGAATTGTTTTAGATAGCAACTATGAAATCAAAGTGCCTCACATTTTGTTCTTATATTTTTCTGACATTTTTAAATCTTATATCTTAACTTTTTTATATTCTATTTTACATATTGCATAGTTTGTTGTTTTCAAGAGATGTTCTGATGGGCTAAGCATTGACCTGTTTAAAAAAGCATAAAAGGGATCAATAAGGTTGTTTTATTTTTATCTATTTATTTTTTTTAGTCAAATTTAAAATCATGACTATTGGGAGAGTTTTTATATTGGTATATAATAAATCAAGATTTCAACATCACTACAGAAATTACTTTTACTAAAACCATTTTCTTGAATAGCAAAGCAGCAGTTCTTTTAGTCTGTTTACAGATAATGTTTATTTGAAAAGTACAGAAATTTCAGGTTGGCTTATCTAAATTTTGAGTTGGATTTTATAGAAAGTGGGGGATTGATATGAAACTGGTTACTGAGCATTACATGCGACTTACGGTAACCGAGTTATTCCAATTTAAAAACAGTTAAATGAAAAAACTCTAGCTGTTTGCGTGTTACTAATTGAAACAACTGAATCAAGTTGGACCAACAGTTTTGTTTTGTTTTGTTTTGTTTAAGTGTAGTTAGGATGAGTCAGTGGATCTGGATGAGGAGAAACTTTAGAAGTTAGGGACCAAAATATCAGAACACAATTTTCTACATGCTTATTTCTTTGCTTCTCTTCCTTTTATTACTCTAAGGGGGCTCGGTGAGATGCCTAGTTTGATCCTAGGGGTTAGTTTGATCCTAGACCGGCTCCTTGTCTCAGCTCTGCCTTCCCCGTCTTCTCTCTTTTTGCAGGGTTTGATAAGTTTGGGTGTTCTGCTGATGGATGTGATGGACGGTGAGAGTTGGTATGGAGGGAGGTTCCGGGACCCTGGAGCTTACTGTTAAGCGTCTCCGAGGTGTCGAGGGCCACTCTTAATGAAACACCAGTGACAGGAGGGGCCCTCTTGATAAGCCCAGTGATATTCTGCCTCTTGCTGCCCATCTGTCTCCAGACTTAGAGTTTTAGGACTTGAGATGCTGGGTGGTAGATGACTTCAGTTGAGGCGGTTTCTCCACTGAACACTCACTCTTCTAAAAGCACAGGTTTGTGTGTGTGTGTGTGTGTTTAGCTCCAGTTGTTTATTTCACTCATATACCTTTTCCTCTGCTCACGTAAACAAACCTCTCACTGCAGCAGCTCTGAGATGAGAGCTGAAAATCTCTGCTCACGTGTTTGTGAATGTATGAGGAATCCTGTGACTGAATCAGATGATGACTCACGCTGTAAACACAACAAACGCTGGGCCACAGAAACTAATTGGGAGTTTTTGGTCAGACGCTGTGACGTCACATGTTAAAGGTCTATAAAAACATCACGCATCTCCCGCTGAGCGTGCAGCTTCCTCTCACCCCTCTGTTGCTGGCGTTCTCCTGTAGAAACTTCCTGAACTTATTCAGGAAGATGTAGCGGGAAGCTTCACCCTGACGGACACACAGAGACAGAAGAGACGTATCAGACGGAGATATTTATGTTGAATCAGCCTCCCACACACACAAATACACACACAGGATGTGACACAGTGAAGCAGCAAAGATCGGCCTCCAGAGTGTGTTTGACTCTGACGAACATTAATTAAACACACAGTCTCTGACAGCAGCACAGACTGGATGTGACGGAGCCACAGATTTAATTAGCTCATAGTGTGGAGAGTTACTCAAGTACATCAACCAAACCTGCTCTCAAAGATGTTGATTCAGTACTTTACCATCTAATCAGACTGACACCACCCGAGCGTGCACAATGACACGCTGCACTGCAGATTTCTAATTGTGTTTCCTGTCGGAGCGCTCTATCTGTCTCTGTTAGTCTCTCCAGAGTCCGCTTTGTCGGCTCTTTCACAAGTTCAGTAAACTGTGCACAGACAGAAGCAGGAGATCCTACGCTTATTTACATTTCATGTCATCAACAAACAGGATTTCCTGGAAACAACACGTTGAACAGAGTGTGGAGAAGGCTTTTAGTGAGCTGAAATATCTGGATTAAACCTGCAGCTGAACGTACCGTGGTTTTGTCTTTGTTGTTGAGCAGGAGCTTCAGGATTTGTACTTGCAACTCCTCAACGACTGAAAGAGACACACAAGCTCACCTCTCAGTGAAAACACTTCAATTGATGAATTAAAAACATGATTTCAACCTTTTTCCTGTATAACTCTATGAAGCTATCAGTCCAAACAATCATCTGACCTTCAATCCTCTTCTTCAGTCTCTGGCAGCCTCTCTCGTACGCCCGCCGCCTCAGCCGCTCATCTGCACTTTCATCTTTGGGCTCTCGCTCGTCTTTCCCCTGAGAAGACAACAAGTCAGGAATGAAAATCACGAATGATCAGTTGAACAGGAAAGAAAACAATTCAGTCCATCAGATTCTGTTTAATCAGATCAACAACCTCAAGTTCTCCTCTAGTTTGAGGATTTTTCTGCAGAATTACAAACCTGATTCAAGAGGGGGTATTTTGCTTCCCCATATTTGATTCTTTTTTTTCTCCAATACCAACACTAAACTGAGAGATTATTGGACAGCAGTTGGTGGTTCAGAGTAGTGAGATATAAAAAAGTTTAGTCAAAACTTGTTAAGGTAAAAAAGTCATGACACTGATTTAGTTTTAAGAGCTTCTGTGTGATGTTGTTCAGTGTCAGACCAAATGAACCTTTCTGGAAGAAAGCATTCAATCATTAAAATCAGCACAAGGCCAGAGGAGGTTGATGAGGAGCAGCGGGCGAGTTACCTCTTTGTCAAAGTGTGTGGGCCACCAGGTGGTGGGTATGAGCTCCTCTAGCCCCGCCTCCTTCACCCTAAGAGGAGTCTTGATGTAGAAAAACACGACTGAGCGCAGAACGTCAAACGTGAGCGTCTTGTTAAGGAGATTTTCTGACAGTAAAAACTTTCACATGTTTAAAGAAACATAAACTCCAGATTAAAAACTGCACAACTAGACCGTCTCAAATGATGGAACAAGCTCCTTATTTCTCTACTTCTGGTTAACATTCAAAGAGAAATACCACTGTTTGAAAAAATGGACTCCATATTTACACAGTCTAGGTCTAAAGAACTTATAGTTATGATGAGTTTGAGGGTTTCTGAGGATTGCTCCATCCTGCAGCAAGTCTGTCTGCAACATAATCCTTGATGGATCAAAAGATGCTTTTCAACTGCAGGAACTTTCCCAAAGAAGTAGGGACTTTTTGAGGAACTGCATGCTTCTGGGCAGCAGGAATTGAGGTCTAAATGTAGTTCTGGGGTAAGTGATATACAGGTTGAGATGGCCCTGCTTTGGGGATAACACTTTCAGTACTCTCAAGCTAAAAACATCCTGGAACTTCTGGTTAATAAGCATCAAAAATCTGTGCACTGAGTTCCTGACAGGCTGTGATTGCTACTCTGAGTCTGCAAAGTTAAGTTCTTGTTTTCATCAGTGTAGTGTGGCGTCTTTAGGGAGAATAACTTTAAACCCGTCTCTGGGATTCTGAAGTGTTGTTTATCACTGTGCACTCAGGTTTGTTACGGGCTGTGGTCGCCTCACATCACTGTGAACTCTAAGATGAATCTGGGGGGCCTTCTCAGAGAGCTCGTAGGCACACTCACTGGCTGACTTTTATTTACTGGGCTGTTCTTTGTTTGGTTCCCTCTTACCTATGCACTCTTATTCCAAGAACTGAAAGCCTTTATACCTTGGGTTCTAGGGACGTCATTCATATGCATGTTTCTCGTGTCAAGATTGAACTGGGGAAAAAAAAAAACGTTCAGCTTTGCAGCACCTTCTGCATGGGATGCTCTCCAGACAGACTTCAATCTGACTGAACTCAGAGCCTTTTGTTCCACACTGAATGAAGGCCTGAGACTATGGACCAGTGTCTGTGTCTATTAACCTGTATTGTAATTCACTTTTAGCACTTTATCTGTATTTTGCTCCCAAGTTACTGTTTGTTTTTTTTAACTCATTCTTGTAATGAACTGAAACTATGACGTGTGCTGCTGACCTCTTGGCCAGGTGACCCTTACAAAAGAGATTTAGATCTCAATGGGTTTTTCTATCTAGGTTAATAAATAAATAAATAAATAAGAAAAGAAAGAATCTATTCTTCCTCTTTCCTGTAAAGTCTCTGACTCGATGGAGGTTGTTGTTTTCCAGATGTATCGGTGATGAGTTAAGGATATAAGACGTTGTTGAGCAGATATTTCCTGGACTTCTCATGATGCAGGATGGCCGTGGTCAGACGCAGGTAGTGGATCTGAGACAGAAACAGAAATCAGGCAGGTGAAACACATCTAACTAGGGAAGTAAGGATACATCACAAGATGGTAGAAAATCCATACAGGTGAGGGAGGATTTAAATCAGTGCAATAAAATTTGAATTGTGATTTTCTTCTTTTAACTTTAGAGGGCGCTATGTGCCTTCTGAGGTTCACTTCTGTTAATTCAATAAGACGTACCTTTTGTTTTATTACACTTTTAATGTGGGAATTCTTTAAAATCCTATTTCTTTCTTTTTCTTTCTGTATTTTTAGAGCAGGATTTTTTTGAGGGGCTTAAAGAACTCTTTTAATGGTAATGACAAAAAGTGGAGTTCTTCTATTTTGGAGCTATAGCACGTCTTCAGAATAGAAGTGATAACTTGATTCATAAAGAAAACATAAGAGAAAGACAGATTTTTCCACTCTAACTTGAAATCCATAAGAGAGTTGTTTGAGAATCTTATCTTCAACCAAAAATCAGGATTTGGACTGAATCATGGTTTGAGTGGGTCTTTACATCCTCCATCAAACCAGAGCTCAGTCAGAGGACAGAAAAACTGGACTAATTTTTTCACGAAATTAATCGTTTCACTAAGTTTCACTCAAGTCTGCATAAAACATGAAGGTTTCAGCTTCTAAAACTTCACAGTGTAACTTATTTCATATTGAAAAGGATCTGATTTTATCCCACAGCCATCAGCCTTTACACACTAACTGATGCTCTCCATTAAGAGACGACTCTGTACTTTAGAGGAAGTTATGGATCAGCTCTGCATCTCTGAGATCATTTTAAAAGGAAAAAACACAAAAAAGCAACAGGAATCTGACCCCGATCCAGGATTCTCCATACAGGTCTCACCTGGAAGCCCAGGTCTGGGATGATGGGGGAGAAACGGTAAGCCCTCAGCAGAGACATCATCAGCTGCTTCAGACACTCGTTCACTTCATAGTCCTAAAGAGATGCAGCGAGAGAGAGAGAGAGAGACAAAAAAACACCTTATCAAGACTCAAACTGTGGATTCAGTTAGTTTAGTATGTCTCTCTGTGTGTGTGTGTGTGTGTGTGTGTGTGTGTGTGTGTGTGTGTGTGTGTGTGTGTGTGTGTGTGTGTGTGTCCTGACCTCCATCAGCAGCCAGAACAGATCCAGGAGCTGCTGGATGAGCGGGTGTTCATCCACCGAGCCTCCACCCTCCAGAATCCCCAACAGGAAGTTCATCAGCACGTCCTCCACCAGGTACACTTTACACTGTGCGCGCACACACACACACACACAAAGGACAAAACTTTCATCAGTGAGACCATCAACACTCCTCCTCAGAAACAGGACAATAAAAGTAAACCTTGCCCTGTCACCCTAAGAACAGAGAGTGTTTTCACCATGAGCGGAGCGAAGTGATTAAAGATGTGAGCCATGGTGACGAGGACCGTGGGATCTCCATGAAGCCTCCACGATCCACACTCCTTCTCCACCAGCTTCTCCTCCTGCAGCCAGAACACACACAGACACACACACAGACACACACAGAGCAGTGTTTACAGCCAAGACATCAGACTGCACACATCATTAATCCAGGTGTAAATCTTTCAGTGAGGTTTGAACCTGTGTATCGATGGAGGTGGTGAGGACATTCTTGATGTAGCCCAGCAGTTTCTGAGCTTTCATCAGGTCTACAGTCGGAGGGTTTTGGAGGGGCAGGTATCCCTCCACAGGGTACGTGAATCAGACTCAGTTAGGGACAAAAAAACTGAATACATGGACCAATAAAAAAAAGAGACAGTTTCACCCTGAAAATCAATCATCACTTTTGTTTCTGACTCACAACAGGAACAACGCAGTGTAAAAACTGAAGACTCAATAGGAGCCACTTTCACCTGAAAAGCCAAGAAAAATGTTGTTTTTAAGATGTTCAACTCATTGACAGCCAGCCATTTTTACAGCATTCTGACTGATTGTTCAAGACCCACAGAATATTATGATCTATGACTACGTGAACTCTGAAACTACCAAAAGAAAGAGTAGACGCTCTTCTTTTATCTCCCTTCCTGTCTTTAAACAAAAAGTGGAAACACACTTTTCTCTCTCTCTCTCTTTCTCTCTGAAATCCACAACACATTCTGTTCGAGTGTGAGCTGGCTCCTTGGTTGTTGTTGTTTTTTTCTCTGTTTACTTTTGTTCAGGTAGTAATTTTGATCGAATGAAAGTGAATTATTATCATTATTATTGTTATTGTTTTTTTCATGCTCAAAAATAAAAGAAAGAGCTGCCTAAACTTTTTCCGACGTGCAGCATCTCGCCACGTCTGTCATCTCACATCTTCTTCTCATATCTCTGCTGATCTCTCATCCAAAGAGAGCACCGCTGTCACTTACAGTAGTTTACAAGCCTGATACTGAAAGACAAGCTCCTCCAGACACCACCCCCACCCACTGATATATATATATATATATAACTGAAGTCTATAGACACAGTCAATGACAGCAAATGAGTTAAGAACAAAAATGACAAGTCTTTACTAATTTTCAGGAAGTTGAGGTAAGAATAACATCTAAATTGTTACTCAGTTTTTAATATAAATACTTTCTGCATAGTTATTGAAAACTTAACTAAAAAAGTTGCCAAAACCAAATTTATCAGATGTGATACAAAAAATATATCATAAACAAAATGACATAGCAATATTATTTTGTGAATTTTGGTAAAAGGGTTAATAAACATCTCGGCTCCAAAAAGGCACAAATTTCTGTCTATATTTTTAATAGGTCAGGCTTTTAGGGGTTGAGTTTCATTTTTTCTCCTCTATGTGTGCTCCTCTCACTCACTTCACTCATGTGCACTCGACCCCTCCCCCTCCTCCCCTGCTCTACTGAGCGTGTTGCTGCTCTGAGCTCCATCAGATACATTTCCTCACTTTTAAAAGTTAAGGGAGATTTGACTCTAGTTTGTAACTCAAATTCCGAAAAACAGTCTACAACGGAGAGCGAAGGAGACGCAAGTGATCAGGTGCTAAACATCGGGAGCTGTAAGGCTGTTCAAGCTGGAGATGCAGAGCCTCCATCAGCACATAGAGCTGTCGGAGCTGCAGAGATATTTCCTCATCAGTAGTCCTCATGTATGAATTTAGCAATCTTCTTCCCATAAAAGTATCTGATAACACAGCACCTCATTTAT